>CM056382.1:69994603-70482103 GCA_029718625.1 Synaphobranchus kaupii | reverse complement strand
TGCACAGAGCTGTCCCAGCACAAGTGACAGACACACACAGTCACCAATCTGCACACTTATACTGACAGATACATTGTGCTACATTGCAAACGGATACAGAGGAACACTATCAAACCATTAGAAACAGAGGAATACAGCTAAATACAGTGCCAACCAGAATTATTGGCCCTCGGAGCAAAAAAGGCTATAAAAATGTCTTTATCATTTATCAGCATGACCTTACACTCAAAATATGAGAAATCTCTATACTTTAATTGAAGTAAAATTAATTGAAATTTTTTTTTTCATAAAAACAAATACTATATTTTCTCAAAAAAACATGTCGCAATTATTGGCAATGCTAGAAATTGTTATAAACAAACCCTAAGTGAAGTATATTCCCCTATTACTTTTTTTTTAAGTACACCTGAGTCTTTAGGAACTATTCCGTGGCCATTCTCAACTTCCTGTTTCACTGGGGTATAAATATGAGGTGACACAGGCCAAAACCCATAAACCTGGGGAAGATCAGACAACACACAAATTAAATGAGACAAAAGGTTGTTGACCTTCATAAATCCGGTAATGGCTACAGAGAATAGTTTCATGCCTGAAACTACCTACTACTATTTCCACACGTCAATAACTAAGAAGTTTAAAGCAGCTGGAGCTGTGATGAACCTGCCTGGAAGAGGACACAAGTGTATTTTGCCCCCCACGCACAGTGAGGAGCATGGTTTGAGAGGCAAAAATTCTCCAAGGATCACAGTTTGAGATTTTAGACCAAAATGTGGCTGCCAGAAGGCTAAAATTGGGGTGTGTTTGGATCTTCCAGCAGGACAAATGATCCAAAGCATACCTCAAAAACTAGACATAAATGGTTCATTGATGACAAAATCAAGGTTCTGCAATGGGCATCCCAGTCCCCTGAGCTGAACCCCAATGGAAACCTGTGGGGTGTGCTGAAGAGGAGAGCGCACAAGCAAGAACAAAGTATTCCTAAACAATCTGGAGAGATTCTGTATGGGGGAATGGTCTCAAATCCCTTGCTATGTGTTCTCCAACCTCATCAAACACTGAAGAGAAGTCTACAGGAGAAGACTCAGTGCTGCTATCTTGGCAAAGCGAGGGTGCACAATGTACTAAACACAGGGATGCCCATAATTGTGACACACCTCTTCAAAATAGTATTAGATAGTAAATAGTATTTGGAAAGCTTAAGTCTGAGTGACAGCCAGGTGGTCCAATCACACCTGTCTGGACCGAACCTCACCTCCAGCAGGGAGAAGCGCGGTGGGTCGGGGCCCACCTCCTCCTCTGTGAGAGACAGCAGGGATCCAAAATCCTGGGCGTAGTGGGTGATTGGGGCTCGCCGTGGGTCCCGCCCTCTGAGCCTTCCCAGGGCCCCGCCCAGCATCTTCTCTATGTCCTCAGGGTTCAGCTCCCCCAGACTCACACTGAGAGAAAGAGAGAGAGAAAGTGGGTAAGGAGAATGAAGGAGAATGGAGGGAGAGACAGAGAGACAGTCAGAGGGGAGAGAGCAATTTGGAATGGGGTGGAGGGGAAGATGGAGAGCACAGGTAGAAAAGGAGAAGTATAAACAGAGAATGAGATAAGGGCAAATCAGCAGGTGAGAAATATTTAAGGTCTTTGTAAATAACCTCTCTTTCCCGCAGTCGAGCTAGCAGCTCAGAGCACCTGCCCACACACACAGACCTAGACGCTGCTCCTACAGCAACACTGTTCCGCTGTCCCACTCCCAATACGCCTAATAAACCTGTCATGCTGCTGTTTCCACTGCCCTACAAACCTTGACACCACCGATACAGCAACCACAGCTGCTGCCATCACGGCCAGAGCTGTCAGCGCCACTGATATCGCTACACAGGTAATGGCTACTCCTACTATTCCCACTATTATTGCAACTATTACCGCTAGAGCTATTGCCACTCTCACAAAGCGTGTCTCCATCTCTGCTTCACACAGCTTTGGTGGCTACTCTTTTAGCCCTTTGGCCCAATAACTGCAGGCGTTCTCAGTGGACTAACTGCTGCTATGAAGCCTACAGATGTGAGCATCTCGACAGCTATAAGAACACTCTAAATGTCTTCACGGCCGGGTGTAATTCAGACCGCTGTCCTGCAAAGCGCTATCCCTCTCTCTGCCTCCTTCAACCTGCTCCTGGGGCGACTTCTTAGTCCAGTGGTGCCGGCACAGTGCCGGCACAATGCCGGTACAGTGCGGCGCTGGACAATGGCACTCAATGTGCCGAGGAACAATAGGGCCGCGGGGCACGCTTGCAACGGAGACACCGAGTGCTCGTCTTCCTCACAGCCGTTCACACACTGGGACCCTTCTGTTCTTAGTGGGCCTGTGAGCCTGGTGTGGAAGCCCCTGGCGGCGATGTGAGACTGTCACTCTTCAGCACGCTTCTGATGACAGCTATAAAAGCTTGGCTCTATAAAGCGCTGTTGCTCTATGGGGTTTGTTTATTTATCTACTTATTTATCTGGGAGCCATAACCCCATTGAGACGGACACCTCTTTATTACACAAAAACAAAAACTTTACACTGTGAGATACATTACAATCACAATGTATTCATCACCAGGGTGGTATTTCACAAAGCGGGATTGCTGGCTAACTTTTGTAAATATTTTGAAGTAACCAAGGCTCTCGTCCAATCAGATGTCATAAAATTCTAAATATTTACAAAAGTTTGCCGGCTAACTCCTTAATCCCTCCCAGATATTGATCATAATAAATTATAATAAATTATATGCATGTAACTCAAATAATGATATCTTTATTAATCACATTTAACACAATTTATCACAAAGGTTGCAGATATGATTCCCAGCAACATTTTTGTACTCTTTAGCAAATGAATTGTACTCTTCAGCTGAATTAATTGTATGTAAACGCCAGACTATAATACGATGTGATTGTGGAACTGAAGTGAAGTGATATGCAAGGCTTATGAACGAAATGGCCAGCATGTTGTGGACCACTGTGATGTACGTAGGTAATAGCAAATATAAGAAATTGTTTGGTAATATCATTAATTTACACATTTAATAATGGACAGATACAATTAAAAGCTAGCTATAAAAATATATATCACTGACATACCTATTATCACACTGAAAACAGTTTAATCACTGCAATTTTGAAGACTACTGTATTGGTCAATGGAAATATCTTCCAGACTGTACTGAGAAGGTAAATGTGTGATTCGCAGTTTGGTAGTGAGAGAACCAGGGAATTAAGCAGTGTTAGTTCCACAAAGGCAGGAAAGTGAACGCATAAGAAAGGGAGGTGGTGGTGGGGGGGGGGGGGGGGGGGGGGTTGGGGGTAACCAACAAGGCAGTTGTGTACACAGTGAATCAGGATTTGTCAGACCAAGAGAGAGCCAGGGTGATAAGGCAGTCCGAGAGAACACAGTTTACAATCAGTGGAGCAGTTAGGAGATGATAAGAACTTGGAGAGGCAGTTGAGTGATAAGGCAGATTTACGCTTGGAATGTAAGCACACGAAGGGAAGTCCACTGCAATGTGGCAATTAGAAAGACGTTACAGGTGAGCGGCAGACCGGGAGACACCTGACAAGTGAAAGGGTGGGAGAGGCTCAGCAGCGCCCCCCTACCTGTGATGCACAAACTGCGGGTAGCCCATCTCCACTGCCCCGGGATCCCAGCTGTGTCTCCGCAGGAGGTCCAGTTGTCCCAGGGGGCAGGATTGAGGGGGCCGCAGAGGGACCCGCTCCGGGCTGGAGCGGTTGCGTGGCGACGGAGGGGGGGAGGGGCAGGGGGAACAGGGCGGGGCGGCGGGGCAGGGCGCGCGGCAGCCTCGTAGCCTGGGGTAGCCGGGGAGGGGCGGGGAGGGGGGAGGCGTGTTGATCATCTGCAGGGAGAGATGTGTGTCAGCGGCACACCGCATTTTCCCACAAAGAGCCTCCGCTGGTTTCTAGGGACGGCCGTGCGTGTCCACACACCGCACGATTTCTTTTCAGTAACTTATTTTGTTGTCACGCAAAGAAAATAGCGAACATAAACACACGAGCATACGGGCCAAGGCACAACACAGTCACATACAACATAAAGCCAGGCAACAAAATGAGTCGGTCAAAGACATTAACATACTCTGCATTTTTTACACAGTCACTCATTGAACCACGCAGGCTCAGTCAGTACCGTGTTTATCAGTGTAGAGTCTTTCTCAGGACCCATTGGGAAGGGAGGGTGACAGCTCCCTCTAAAGGAAACTGACCGTCATCACCATTTTACTGCAAACAGAGAGAAACATGAGGGCCTTAATATATCATTCATTTGGAAGTCTAACGTTGCTCTTGGACAATTATACACAACCAATTAATTTAATTTTACACAGTAACACAGAATATCATGGATGTGAATAAACAGACAGATAGAAAGGGTTTTTACCTTCTGAATAAACCTGCTAGCCTTCAGTAGTGAAGAAGTAAAACAGGTATTTCTTAATGACGGAGTACTGATGGTATTATCCTATTCATTTTTTGTCACGCTGAGTGCTGAGTCCTACTCTCACATTTCATATTTCAGCGATGAATTACATTTTTCTGATTACCCTGGGAAAACCTTTGGTTTCACATGTGTCATCATAAGTTGAACCGGGTAACTTTATCCTATATTCTATTCTTTGAGTTGTGCAGATAACTGCAACAATAAGGTCTCTCCTTAGAGTAACTCTCATTACTGCTTAATGCTACATATTTAGCAAATTTTCCATTAACTGCACATTGTCTGTGACCTTTGCCTACAACTTGCAATAAATGTTCTCAGAGGGTTTATTATATTGTTGTCAAGTCAATGCTACCCCTATAATCTGTGATCCTCAGAATCAAAATCCACATTACTCTACAACATGTTAAGGAATGTTTCCCTAGAGGCATACGCTGATCCTATAACACTTTACACTGAGCCCTAGTTTAGGTGTTAACACCCCTCATTCCCAATACAGATCATTTTATTGGTTTAACAGATACAGATAGTGCTGTCTCTACACGCCCTTTGTCCAAAGTATTTTATCTCCCCCTTTGTTGGCATCTGTGCACCTCAGTAAACACAGACTACCTGGAAAAAGACAAAACAAAACTAACAAACAAAAATCACCTTCAATCATTAAAATATAAATAAATTTTACAAAGGCGCAATAATTGTAAGGTTCATTCTTACGATCTCAAGAGGGTTTCGGCCATTAGTGTCAGGGATTTTCATACTACCTGTTGGATAAAACAATAAACCCCGCAACACTGTGTCTCTTGCTGTGCTTGCAACTTTATTAATGGAAAACTTACTTATGTTTCCGACAACAGTCCTTCGTCAGGGTCTTCAGACTGTTTTGGACTGTTCTCCAAAACGGAAGTAATTTTTCCCTTAATAAAGTAAGCACTGCAAGAGACACAGTTTATTGTTTTATACTTGGCTTTTGCGTATCTCCAGCACCTGTGGTCTACACTGTCAAGTGTGCACACTTTTATTCTTACTCTACCTGTCGGGAGACATGTCTCTAGCTACTAAACTCCACTCTAGCTGCACATGCAGTCTTTATCATGGATTATCACAGCAGAAGGTTGTGACAGGAGAGGGTTAACCCCGAATACATACAAACTGCAGAAACAACACAAAAGAGCTGGGGTCAGCTGAAGCGGAAGAAACTGCCAGTTTTATGGGGCCAGTTGCGTGAGGCTGCGAATGGGTTTGACTGGACTTTGTTAACAATTGCATAAATATTTACCAAAATGTGACTATGCATCATTTTTTCCTCATCCCAAAAATGTCCAGTGAAAACTCCCACTGTAGTTTATATAAGATCACTTCAGACAGAAGACCATGCACAATGGAGGCCTTATTCCCACTGTCTTTCCTGACATGTACATTTGTATACAAATAGGTGCATGGCAGATGTCAGTCATAAATATACACACACTGATGACTGTATGCACATGTACGCATACATAATAAGCATACACACACTGATGACTGTATGCACATGTACGCATACATAATAAATATACACACACTGATGACTGTATGCACATGTACGCATACATAATAAATATACACACACTGATGACTGTATGCACATGTACGCATACATAATAAACATACACACACTGATGACTGTATGCACATGTACGCATACATAATAAATATACACACACTGATGACTGTATGCACATGTACGCATACATAATAAATATACACACACTTATGACTGTATGCACATGTACGCATACATAATAAACATACACACACTGATGACTGTATGCACATGTACGCATACATAATAAATATACACACACTGATGACTGTATGCACATGTACGCATACATAATAAATATACACACACTTATGACTATGCACATGTACGCATACATATACTGCCTTCAGACAGTATTCACCCCCTTGAACCTTTGTCCTGTTACACCTTCAAATTTTAGTGCATATTAAATACTTTGTATATAGGCCTTTGCCAGCAATTACAGCTCTGCATATTCTTGGGTATGACTGTAAGAGCTTTGCACATTCTTGAAAATACACTTTAAATCCTTTTAAAATATATTTTAATTTGACATCGTAACACAGTTTGCTGTGATATATACACATTACATACATAGAAAAAATATAATCGCTTAATATAAATATAATATAAATTTACGTAGCAGATTAAGTTTAATTAAAAATGAGAGAGAGAGAGAGAGAGAGAGATACAGAGAGAGATTTTACATTAAAAATGTAACTTAAATAAAAATAAGTTCATTAAAAAGGTTGATAAATCCAAATCCAACACTAATGGTAGTTTAATTCAAGATACTGCCACAAGTTTTTGTACTTTGTAATTAGGTAATGGGTCAAACTTTAGGAGTAACTGTAGCCACGTTTTCTATTCACATTGCATAGAATAGTAATGGAATGTTCAATACTCACTATAACAACACTGGAAGAAAGGGCCTTGGTCTTGGCTAACAAAAACACTCTAACCACAATCAACGAGTACACAAAACTATGAGCTGGAATTAGCCTACCATTTGTTATATTTTGTTTAAGGTGCATTGCTATGGCAAACATTGTCCATTACACTGCAGATCTTGTGATTTTTCAAATACATATGCACATGTTTCCATGCGGCACTGTAAGTATCTATTGAGAGAGGGCCATTCATACAGCCTACAAGGTAAACAACTCTGATAAAAGCCTATTTAGATCCAGCTGGGGAGTGTGCAACACCCTGTTACACAGTCCCCCTGCACATACAGTACGTCCACCGTCAGGCAGACACTGGGAGTTAACACTGTCCATGTGTTTTCTCTCTTCACTCATCTGCCATGTTTGGCTTTTCAAATCAAACATCTACTCCCAATAGTGTTTCAAATTCTCCTTATTTCTACTAAAAGTTGATTCCCTCTATCCTATTCTTTCATGTGAAACATTGCAACCAAGGTTATGACTCATCGACGGCCGCAGGGCACAAGGAACCAAACTTTCTCTAAATTATAATTTATTAAACTGCTACAGCTGACTGGAAATGAAAACCCTGTTAATCTCATCCTGTTGTTAACCCTGTGAGTTCTTACTGAAATAAAAAATAATGTGGATAATGTGTCTGCTAAGAGAGGAGTCCTTCTGGCTCCTATGCTTCCATCTTGTGTGTGAGATTTTTGTTTGTGTATGCACATTAAATATGTGGGTGTGAGTTCAACAACAATTACAATTATAAATATAAACTTAATCCCATGTACAGAGTCAAGTTTTGGGCTGACTGCAATCATTATTGCATGAATCTTTACTTGCTCCCACTGGGCTGAACCACTGTTGAACCAGGTTTATAACGATAATGTTAAAGAATGAATTCAGTTAGAATCCAGAAATCTCTGTACAAAAGGATATATCCCTCAGAACAGGGGGATAGTTTTGAGATATGCTGCATTGTGGCTGGACCGAGAGAGGTAAGCAGGGGAAACAAAAGGAGAGGGACGTCATTTAAAATGAGAACACCCAACCGCTCAAACTGGCCTCTCTGTCACTCCGTCTCTGGGTTTGTCATTCTATCCGCACATTTCCTTGTTTCTACCTATCGTATGTCTCTCTCCCCCACCTCTCGTCATTCACCCATAGAAACAAACATTCACCCTCTCCTTTGTCTTCACCGTCATTTTCCTTCTATTTATTCTGGAGTTTGGTAACAGATAAAAAACTTTTCACACCATTTATCATGTTTCGCAGCATTAAATGGAGGACAATTATCCCTCAACTTCCCCAGGCCAGCGACACGTCCCCAAACATGACAACAGGAGGAATTCAGAAATATGGAGGAGGTCGTCAGACACAACAGCTCTTGGCTGTCTCCCTCCCCCCTCTTGTCACCTGTACAACTCTCCCTCCCCCAACTCTCACATTCTCCACCAAAACTGCACCGTGAGTAAGCATGTAAACACGGTGAAACAGGAGGAAACAGGTAGACAGAGCTGTAGGAAATCTCCCATGCACGTCTCATTCCCTCCCCACCCTGTTTACTTATCTCACAATCACCTTTCCCCTCTCTCTCTTTCAAAGACAAGACATTTTCTGCCAGATTTCAAGCACGGCACCAGATAAAACGGTGACATCTCTGCCTTCTCTCTGCAGGAGCAGGAAGCAGGAATAAGTGACACACACAGCAGTTGTGAATGTAAACATGTCTTCAGAACACTAACCTGTCCATCTGTCCTCTCTTAGCCAGAGAGAAACAGATTTAAACAGCATAACAATAACCATGTAACAGAAACTGGAGGCGCACCACAGTAAAGCACTAAACAGCATTCTAAACAGTATTGAACAGTAAGTATTCATAAGATGGACGGGATAAGTGTTTCTGGGTTTTTTTTTCTGCTCCACCTTCTGTACACCTCTCTCTCTCTCTCTCTCTCTCTCTCTCTCTCTCTCTCTCTCACACACACACACACACACACACACACACACACACACACACACATACACACACAGGGTTCAGTCTCTCCCTTGCGGACGAATGTCACATATAATGTATCCGTAACTTAACTGTACACACTCACATGTCTGGTCGAATCAGTGCTCAGTTACATCTCTTTGCTGACTGCAGGGGTTCATGACTGAATCAACTTTGAATACTTATCTGTCCACCAGACTGAGGAAATACGGTAATCACTGCTTGTAGACGTTTTATGACAGTTGAATGTGCAGTGACATTATTAGGGTTATATTAAGCTCGTTTCGATAATGCACCAGTGATCCGTTCTGCATTCTAATCGCAGTTATGGATTCAAGGTGTCTATTGTAGGTCGATTTTGCAGGAATGGATTGGTTTGACCTTTTCAATGTCTTAGAAATAAATAATAATAATAATAATATCTAAATATTCAAACGTCTAACTTGTAAATCAGCTAGGCGTGGTGTTCATCGAGATAAGCACAGAGGTGCAGCTTTGGTCGGCTACTTTACAACAATTAGCACTTTGTTCTAAATGTCATGCTTCAGGCAAGCGCAGAGGCTGGCCAACTTCGACTAAACTGAATCCCCTTGACACAAACGACAGAAAAATTGGTTTTTCTTTTTCTTAATTATTATAATTTGTGAATTTTGCCTATTTATTATCAAAAGGATCTTCGCAGAAGACTCACCTGTTAGAGCGCTTTCCACTCTCGTCTTGTTGACCAGTAACGTTTTGCGGTTGTATTGGCTACCACCTCCTTCGCCACCACAGTAAACACACTTTAATGTCAAAACAGTATTGTTTTACCTGCAGAGACAATGTTTTAAACAGAAAACTATTTAACCACCTCTATTTTAGGTTTTCCCGTGGCTGTATTCCATACCATATGTTTCCCCGTGTCTGACAACGCGAAACTGGTCCACAGGTGGATGGTGTTACTTGACCCCAACACGGAAACAAGCTAACCATTTTTTTTCTGTCTAGTCGTTTAAATCGCCACTCCCATTATGCCAATCTGTTTTACTCAAGTACCTGTCCGTAAACGTATCCTGTTACAGTTTCGCCTGGGTGTTTGTCTACCTCATCAGTGTAAGCAAGGCGGTTGATATGAGTGTGCCTATCGTTTTTTTTTTTCATTCAGTCGATTTTAATGTGTGTTAAATCAACATACCTGCTGACGATTATCACTATTTTGCTGTCCTTTTGTGCGCGTCTTTATTTCTCTAGGTGACAGGTCACAGTGCCAGCTGCTCTATGGAGATCCCTTCCCCACCATACAGGCACTTGTATTATTTATTAGGCGAAGGTAGCAGAGGGAGAACGGGGGGAGAGAGAGGAGGGGGGAATGAGGGCAGGGGCAGCGTTTGGAATGTACAAAGTAAGAACTTCATTCTGTCCTCTCCCTCCCTCTCTCCCTTCTGGAATGCTGACTCCCTCCTCACAGTTGTGCCATTGCTGAAGCAGCCTCCGCATCTCTCAAAATGTTCACACTCCAGTTTCCAACATAATCTTAAATTACCGGGGGAAAAAAACCTAACAAAATAGACGATATCCCAAATCCATCTAAGGGAATAGAGGTACAGGAAGCAGAAATATGCAAATTAGCACGCGCCTTAACAATGTTTCAGAAAAATGTAAGATTTCTGAAATAATTAGCTAAATTGTACCATCGATTATTTCAGCTACTTGTTATAATTATTATTGTGGTTACCGGTTAAACTTTTTCGACACTTGCCAGAATAACCGAAGGGCAAAGTGTAGTGCCCTTTCCATTTCATTTTGGAGCAAGTATTGTTTTGGGCACGTTCAGCAATATGGTGGTAAATTAAATTTATGCAAAATAGTTTTGCGATAATTGAAGAAAGGAAAACAAGAAAAAAACGTGTAGCTCAATTTAGGACAAAGCATTTTGTGGATATATTGCAGCTCAACCTGCAAGTGAACGTGTGCGGTTGTGTAATAAAAGATGAATATGTAATGTGATTATAAACACCTGTATTCATCTCACAATCAGTTTCTAATCTTTATTCTATGGGACAAAAACAAGAGGATTTACAAGAAATTATTTATTGAACCTCACAATGCACACATTTATAAAACTTTAAATTGTTGTAACTGCTTGTAATGCACACAAATGGCACACCAAACAATAATATAAAAAACACACGTTAAAAACTACACTTTTTAAACTGAGGGACATTTGGAAATGCTGTGCTCCTCCTCTTGGATCATCAACATCTTTGAAATCCTGTGACCTACTGGTTATGAAAAATGAAAATAAACAAAAAACAGCAACAACAAAAAAAAGTTCAACCAAGCTTATTGCACTTTAATATGGCCACATACTGCTTATACCTTTGTCGTGGTTCAGCTTAAACTTTAATGAGAGGGTGGATGCATATTTTACATTAAATTACAGGAATAAGACCTGGGAGGCTGCCTGAGGTGTGGAGGCATGGGAGACAATGTGGTATACAGTGGTACTGAGCCAGAAGACGGTAGGTTGGGCTTCCTGGTTGAGCACCAGTACGTCCGTAAGCAGGGTACTTTAATACTGCAAGTGTTACATGGCTCCACTGCATAGATGGATAACTAAGCAAGCAAAACACAAAAGCTATAGCATGTAGCATAATAATGCTGTAACCCTTTACAGAAATGCAATATACCGCAATATATTGTGATATGTGGACCTATAAAATATAATGATACATATATTACACAGCATTCCACTTAAAAAATATATGAATTGCGGTATCTGAAAGGGGCAATCATAGATACTTGCCCATCTACTGTGAACTGTACTCTTGATAATATTTTTTAATGTCAATATGCAGTACATTGCATTTCCATATGGGATGTAATGCAGTGAGTCATAACACAAGATTGTTACACTTGGTTTCATTGAACCTCCTTCTGACCCACCACATACACACACACACATACACGCGCGCGCGCACACAGACACGCACACACAGTAGCTCTGTACATTCCTTTATCCATTACTATTGATGGAAAGATTCTCCTTTTGAAAGAGCTAGATCTAAAGTTCATTCAGTGACTATTAACTTCACTACATGAAAATATCAAGCAACTTCATTTCAAGTAACTAAATAAAAATAAGAACAATCCTAGTGTAAAAATAAGAACACTCCCGGTGTAAACAGTGTTAAGTATGCATTTTATGATAAGTTGAGACTATAAAACTGCACTGCCTGCTCATGCTTCAGATGGTTTTCTGGCCATAATGCAGAGACCTCATTGTTTTAGCATCATTAAATAATAATGGTTCATATGCGGAAAAGCATACTTGTCCCAAAGTAGCACCAGCCTCAGGATTGATTTAAAATCAAATTAAGAAATGTTCCACTGAATTAGAGGAAGGTCATATAGAGCATGAATCTCTCAGTGTCAGGGACTGGGTGTTCTCCGTCTAGGTAATGTTAGAGGCCAGTGTGCCTAAACCACCCTTAATATCACACAAGATGTAACAAAACACAGGGTAATGGTGAATTAGTGACAATATTAACTATTTCCCTCTTATGGTTCAGGCAGTCTTTAACCCATACTTGGACAGTACAATGGGAGATCTGTATTGCTGTATTAAGAGGGAGTCCATTTGGAGATTTGCCGCCGCCTTGTGGACACCTTTATGAACTGCTACTGAGTCTGCGACGAAAGAGGGAGGCAGGTTTGGTTTCGGTGTCCTCCTGGTCACTCTCACACTTTCTCTAATGGGAGAAGGTGATGGTTGTGAGTTAAAAGCACTTTTGGAAAAATAAACTAAGTGAAATGCACTTTTGTATCCAACATATGCTA
The DNA here is from genome assembly GCA_029718625.1 of Synaphobranchus kaupii. Classification (NCBI taxonomy): domain Eukaryota; kingdom Metazoa; phylum Chordata; class Actinopteri; order Anguilliformes; family Synaphobranchidae; genus Synaphobranchus; species Synaphobranchus kaupii. Next base: position 70,469,322 of record CM056382.1, on the reverse strand, counting down.
TTACAAAAGAGTGTTGAATTGATTAGAATGGATTTTGTATTGATGTTTTTGTTGTTGCTTGTTTTTTTTGTGTTTTTTTGTTATTTTATAGTTAAGAATGTATAGGTGACCATGTTCTGTGTTCATTACTAACGATAGCTCCTACGTTATGAGGAAGTTGTGCTTTGTCGGATCTGCTTTGTAGTCGCATCAATGACCTTCTATGTGTACTTATTGTACGCTTTGGCGTCTGCCAAATAATTGTAATGTAATGTAATGTTAGAAGAGAGTAGTATTAATCTGTAATCTGGCTGCAAATTGGGGTTGATTTTGTAACATTAAACCCCTGAAAGCAATATGTCACATCAAAAACCTCAAAAAGATTTGCTCTGTTGTCAGTGACAGTGGTATGTCGCAATATGAGCCCTTGTAGTCTAGTAACTTCCTTTTTTCACTTTCATTTAAATAAGCAAGACATTTAAGGGAGACTCCAGCTTGAACTCAGTGATTTCTCAGTATTACAATACGCTGCAGTACCCTGTGTGATTTAACACAGAAATTTAAGGCAGTCTGAAATTCTATCCCTCCACCCCCCTTCTCACCAGCTCCTGGTCCTGAGAAGCACTGGTTTTACACAGCAGCTTCAGCCGACAGAAGCGATTACAGGCCCACACCATGTTATAGGACATCTACAGAAAAGAAAGAGAAGCAGGAATCATTAGAGATAATTAATAATAAGTCAAAATATATTTTCAGTTTCCTAAAGCACTGGACAGAATGTATTTTAAAAATTTTAAAAAACACTGAAATAGCTGTGAAAAACATAAACGATTCCCTGACCCCAGGAAAGGCCGTAAGGAGACACCCTTGGAAAATAGTTAGTGTTGGAGGAAAGAAGAAAGAGACCAAACAGCAGCATTTGTGAATGTGGATGTAATACAGATTATGAACAGCAGAGGGAGACAGTCAGTCTAAAAGTATGATATATCCATACAGTGTGCCTGACTCTGGCCGTGACCGAATATGAACCCTTCCTTTGAGGGCGCATATTTGACTCAACTTCGTCAAAAAGCTTTTGAGTGGGTGACCTTTTCTCATGAGTGGGGGCACTTAAAATCCCTGGATGAAACCCTTATTTCCGAGGTTTTGTTGAGGGGATTCAGGAGCGCACTCATCCAACAATTACAGGAAGTAAACCGGATGTAAAAACTACAACAAGTAGTTTTTTTTGTAGTACAAGAGCGGGACATGCTACAAACTACTCCCTCACTAGTTTGGAAAGAGTTTTTGCAGGGTTTCTTTTGCACACTGCTTGCTAAGTGAGGGGAGAGGGCACAGCAGGGGATTGAGTGGACAGGGGGGCAGGGGTCAGGGGTCATGCCGCAGGTGTGCAGTCTCACCTTCCACTTCCTCTTGGCATTGAACTTCTTAAAATTCTTCATGTTGATTGACGAGCGACTTCTGTTGGCTTTCTGCTTCCGTGTAAGTGGCTGAATTGGGGAGTGATGGGAAAAGCAAACGTTTAACACGCAATGACACTACACTGTAGCAAGTATTCCTCCTCTCTTTCACTCTCTGATTCTCACTCATTCCTTTACATGCCTCCTCCTCAGCCCTTTTCTCACCTTGATCCAGGGATGTAGCAGACATTCCTCTGATGTCATTCTCTCACTGCGGAGACACAGACAGACAGACAGACAGACAGAAAGGGATGGGTTTACTTTGCTGAAGCTGCGTTCTACAACTTTCAATAATAACGGAGACATCATCATTTAACAAAAGGCAACTATAAATATCTGTTAACCATGTGTTGCATTCTAAACCCACACAAAACAGTAGATTTTTTCAAAACGGAAATATTTTTTTGCAGGCCGGTCCAGTTCCTCATACTGGTGCGAGTGTAAAACTAACACACGTGTCCTTCACAGAGCACGTTGCCACGTGCTACTTCTTTTCACTCTGCAGTCCACCAGCTGAGCTGCACAGATGGATGTGCTGTCCCTCCTGTGTGGGGAAAACTCTGCCTGCCAACTTAGACCCTCCCTCCTGGCAAGATGCTCTGACCAACTGTTCATCCCACCGGACCCTTGACCACATCTGTGACAGTCAAGATTCAATTCTGAAACACGGGGTTCAAGATGCAGTGCTATAATTGGGCTTTGCAAGCCCCTCCCAACCCCCCCCCCCCCCCACTACTGAAGATTGATGGTCAGATACAAATAAACTCATTACACTGGTTCTTTCGCCAGTAGCTTCTCGATGAAGTCTTTGGCCATGGCGCTGGTCTGGTTAAAATACTGGTCATCAAACTCGTATTTCATGTCCACAATGTTTCTTAGGGTCTCCTCATCCGAATCTCCTTGGAAGGGGGACATACCACTCAGCCTGCAGGACAGGGGTGCACAGTCAAAGTCTGTAGTTTTGCATACTGACATACAAGTCTCAAAATACTGTACATTTGAACCTGTCTTATTGAGTTTAGTAATTTGATACTCACAGAATGTAAGTGATAACACCTATACTCCTGTAGAGAGAGAGAGAGAGAGAGAGAGAGAGAGAGAGAGAGTGGGGGGGGGGGGGGGGGGGGAAATGCATTCATTGCTATTCTTTACTAACAGGAGTCAGGACATTGGCTACAGGTAGGCTTATGGCAATGCATGTAGCATTTTAGTGTAGTTGTTCTAATTGGGATTTTAACAGTCCTTTTTAATTGTGTTGACTGTATCTGAAAAGACCCTTTCATGTGTTTATTAAAATTCATACTGCTTTCTGTTGTTCCCTGTTGTTCCCAAACAAATTTAGCTAAAATGCATGACAAACTATATACAAATAAAGTAATTAGTATTATTGCCTTGCAAGTTAACGTATATTAAGTATTAACGTATAATAAAGCTTACCACATGTCCGCTGAAACACCAAGGGGCTCGTAGTTTATTACTTCAGGGGCTGAGGATATGAAGAGATTTTAGGACACAGATTATCTACACACTGTCTGCCTGTGCACAGAAAAATCCCGTGAGATTGATAATCAGGGACACAGGTACACATTAATGCAATGCTTCTGATGCCATGAAGAAGTTAGTAGTTTGCGGCTATATCTGCACTACTGTCGTGTCCGGTTTCACTGAAGAACCCTGAGGAAGTGAAAAAAAACCTATGACGCAAAAATGCTACCTCAATGCTATTGTGACGCAGTCAGACACTGTTAAAACCTGGCTACTGAAGGCCTGAATTTAAGAATCATAGTGCTACAGATAATCACACCCTTTGCCTTTCTGCTCACTTGGGCTCTTCCTGTTTGAACTGTGGAAACTTCATACTCTCAGCCACAAGATTCTCTCACAACCGCTTTACCCCACTGAAGCCTGTGATGTCACATCCTGTGCCGAAACACCGCTACTCTCATTTCCATGACTGTCTACCAGAGACCCTTGGACCCCTTCGCGACACTAACCTCTATAGATACATACTAGAAATAACCGCCTTGCGGTTGTATGCTTCCGCCAACAAGTCAAGTTGCAGTTTACAGTACATCCTTGTCTGTCCAGACTCATAAAATATACTGTATGTAGTGAAGACTTTGAAGGAATTTAATTTAAAAGGTGTGAAGTGTATTTATTGGCGAAATGGAAGTTATCACTATATTGACATGTATGATTCCAGTGAATAATTTCCAGTGAGAAACATGCTGTCTTCACTTAGAGACTATTTTTACAGAGGAGTACAGAAGACTGATAGAAATGCTAATTAGCCAGCCAATACAGTTTTGTCATTGTTTTATTTGCAAATGAAACTAGGAAACTGTACAGTCATGTACCTGAACATGTTAAAAGACATACATTTGGCCGCTGATCACTGAGAAGTTGAGATCAAGCAGCTCAGAACCATGCAAAAAATAACAAAAAACGGATGGAGGGTTGAACTGTAAAAAGACAGACTGTGCGCAATAAATATGTGACAATCTTTTCGAACAATATGTTTTCTCAGCTACAGTGGTAAGCAAAACATTATGTCACAGTGAAGTTGACCTTTGAACTTTTGGATATAAGATCACTTCATCATTTTATCCTATTAGATATTTGTGTGAAATTTTGTCATAATTAGCGTAGGAATTCTTGAGTTATGGCCAAAAACATCTTTTGTGAGGTCACAGTGACCTTGACCTTTGACCACCAAAATCTAATCAGTTCATCCTTGAGTCAAAGTAGACATTTGTGTGAAATGTTGTCATAATTAGCATAGGAATTCTTGAGTTATGGCCAAAAATGTATTTTGTGAGGTCACAGTGACCTTCACCTTTGACCTTTGACCACCAAAATCTAATCAGTTCATCCGTGAGTCCAAGTGGATGTTTAGGCCAAATGTGAAGAAATTCCCTCAAGGTGTTCCTGAGATATGGCGTTCATGAGAATGGGACGGATGGACGGACGGACGGACAACCCGAAAACATAATGCCTCCGGCCACGGCTGTCGCTGGCGCAGAGGCATAAAAAGATGCATGCAGAGTCATGACCAAAATCAGTTGTACCACTCACCAATGTATTGGGGGGTGCCACAAAGACTCCGGTACTCCTCCCCCGGGGTAAGATAGTGGGCCAGTCCAAAATCAATGATCTTGATGTGTGGGTGCTGCACTTCCTTGTCCAACAACATCATGTTTTCTGGCTGAGGTGATCACAGGAAAAATATAGGGAGAGATTTTCTAATCAGGCAAAAAATTCATACCTCCGAGAGCTCAAGTGAAGGATAAACAACAGCAGTAAATACTGATCTAGTGTATTAAAATGCACTATGAAAAGGCAGATTTAATCAAGGATTATTTAGAGCACAGACACACCAGACCCAAATTGTTTGTAACATGACAGGAGCTTCCACTTTGAAGTCTATTTTCTTTTTTTGAAAGTTGACAGATTGGCCACAGGAATGTCATAAATGTACTCTCTGAGCTCAGGATCACAGTCTATTTGTGGCAAAATCAGGGATCAGGTACATTAGGTACACCTCTTTTTGCCTAGATATCAGAATTACCAGTGAACTCCCAAGGTATTGACTGTACTTTTTATTTTCATTAAAATCAGCTTTGTTTTACATCATGCGGGATGCTTGAAATACAGGACAATAAAAATACCTATTCACTGAAATGTGGACATAATGTAAGAAATGATAGAATTCAGAATAAAATGGTTTTTATTTTTGCTTTTTGGGTCTTTGCGGAAGTATCGTATCACATTCAACCTTTGTTGTTAACAGGATGTGTTTGACGTGGTATTTCTTTGGGCTGGGAAGTAAGCGATTAGTTCTCCACTATGTGTGCTGACAGCAAGGCTTTATTACCTCAGGCCAACAGACAGCTGCATGAAAAGTGGATGGCAGTGGCCTGCATTCTGTGTGACGGGGTTGGCAAGGAGGGCCGTATCCGGTTCCTGGATGTCATGCTCTAATTATTTCATTAGCCCAATCTTTTCATAATGGATATTTTAGCCACATTTCCTGATGAGTTCATGAATAACAGCTGAAGACCGTTACTGTGTCCCAGAGGTGGCACCACAGTTCTGAAAGCGGTGGGGCGAATTAAAAAAAAAAAATTTACGCAATAGACCCTGATCTATTACCACTGGAATCCACCTACCAGCATTTTAATACGTATATTTACAGTATATTAAAATTGTGACTAAACATATTTGTCTACAAATGATCCGTAGATGGCTTATTTGTCTATATAACTTTTATGGCAAAGAATACATTGGCTATATGAATATCTATACCATAATTTCACAGACCCAGAATCAGTACTAAACCTTTGAACTCAGAATAGAGTCCAGTGTGCTGATTGAGGCTTAGCAGTGCAGGGTAAAGCAGTAGTGTTCAATCCAGGTTTGGATACCCAGACCACTGCATGTTTTTCTGCAATCTAACAGTGTAAAGCACCTGATTCAATCAATCACCATGCCTTGTTTAGCTGAATCATTTTATTGTTGTACTTCATCAAATATATGCAGTGATGTACATTCCCAGAGCCTGAAATGAACACCACTTGTATTAAACCAAGCTCTTCGTTCCATGTCCTGAAGGGCTACACAGGGGAGCTCATAGCCTAGTTCAAGTTCAACACCATCTAAACTAACCAGTATCAGCTATATTTATCTATTTACACAATATCTTAATTTATCTATCTACACTTAATCAATAGCTAACTAACCATATCACTCCATCCTGGCATTATGCTCCTCTTTTCATCATTCATGGAATCAGTAGCCAAACATAAGAAATCTAACAATAATACACCTGATTCAACCAATCATAATGAATAGCCTATTAAATATTTGCAGTCCCATGATCTAACTTAGCCTACTTGCTAGCTGGATATCAACCCAGTTAGCTAGCATTGCACCGTTAGATAACGTTATACCCTCAGTAGCCTAAAGCCAGCTGTGTGATCTGGGAACTTACAAATACAGTAGTGCTAACGTTAACGTTGACACGACAGTTACCACTCTCTGTTCTTATTAGACACGTCTTTACTTACTGACATTTTAGCGACATAATTAACAGTAACGTTACAGAACTTATCTGGATTACTTCGAAATGTTAGTGCTCCTGACTAGAGCAGAACTTATTTATCTAGCTAACAGCCGCAGCAGAAAGAAAAAGTCGGCACGGTGGGCACACTCGAGAACGAGATAGAATGTTGCCAGATACTCCCTTCCTTCCCCCATCTATCATTGACTCCTATACATTACTACTGTAAATCTTCCCCTATGAATTTTGGTAAATACCATACAGTCTGGCAACTCTGTCCTGTAGCTAGAGGCGTTGTTTTTACTAAATGAACATTCAGTCTCATGCTGCGTTGGCCGTGGTGACTCGTGCTCATCGGGTAATGATTCGCAGTTTTATTAAAAAATATATAATGATCATAATAATTTTTAAAAAATAGAGAAAGGGGTGGGGCGATGCCACACCAAGGTGAAAGTGGTGTGGCAGCTGCCCATTGGCCACACCCTTGCCAGCGGCCCTGCTGTGTCCCAACATAAAACATTGTATTGTGGTCAAATCTACGGTTAAACCAGCATAAGTGCATTCAGCTAATTAGCTCATTTGTCCAGTGTAAATGGTGCCAATGAAAACCCGCACAGGCCCTGCAGTAATGGAACTGCCCACGCCTGCTGTGTGATATACTGCACTATGCACAAAACATAACAACATAACACATGCATGAACACAAGCATGTACTGCCTCCCTGCATGAAATACAGCACAGAGCATCCTAGTTCATGTAGCTAAAGAGTGAGACAGATGTTGTAATTGTCACCTTTTGAATGATGTGCGAATGTTTCTACCTGGAAACATGGGTTGTGAGAATTTCACTGTGATGAAGACGATGAAGGTGATGATCTCTCCCCTGACCTTCAGCTGACCTTATAAGCCGCGTTTGGTTCAGCTTCAGATCGTTACTGACATGCTGAAAAAATACTGTACCACTTCTCTTATTATTTCACCTGAAAGCATGTATGTGTTTCGTTTCCTAAATTACTTTGTAAAAGACCGTCCGGTAAATGCACATAATACACTGGCTTGCCAAAAAAAAAGTCGCACACTCTAATATTTCATTGGACCCGCTTTCAGCTTTGATTACGGCGTGCATTCGTCGTGGCATTGTTTCGACAACCTTATGCAACGTCACAACATTTATTTCCATGCAGAGTTGCATTCATTTTTGGCCGAGATCTTGTATTGACAACGGGAGAGTCGAACCACTCCGTAAAGTCTTCTCCAGCACATCACAAAGACTTTCAATGGGGTTACGGTCAGGACTCTGGTGGCTAATTCATGTGTGAAAATGATTCCTCATGATCCCTGAACCACTCTTTCACAATTTGAGCCTGATGAATCTTGGCATTGTCGTCCTGGAATATGCCCATTGATGGGATAACCTGGTCATTCAGTACATTCAGGTACTCAGCTGACTTGATTTTATTGCTGCATAACGTTGCTGAGCCTAGACCTGACTAATTGAAGCAAACCCAGATCATAACACGGCCTCCAGAGGTTTGTAGTGAGCACTATGCATGACGGGTGACTTTTTTTTTGGCCAGGCAGTGTATAACACACTACAGAAAATTGACAAAATTTAGTGTCCCATGTGAAAATCAATCCAGCAGCCTTACACTAGCCCAGTTTGTTAGGACCAATGTCACTATCAGCACAATATAGTAAAGTAAGTTGGTGCATCTGTCCTTTGTCGCGTAAGTCACAAACATGAGCTTCGTTTTTGACTGCCCTTTGCACTGAAATAGGAAAGTAAATGCATTATCCCAGTGCCTTCAGAGCCTCACAGGTGAACTATGATGTAAGAATGCAAGGTCAGAGAGGGATCACTTAAGGGTTGAGAATGGGCCTATAGCACAGCCATACTGTGTAACTGTAAACAGTAGTTACCTGGCAGTGAAAGGGGACATTATATACAGAGTGGTTAAGGTGAGTTAGGTGACACACTGCAGCCCTGACTGAAGACCTACAGTAAGTGCACCACGGGTCAGGGCTGAGCCCCATGCAGTAATGCTAGGCAGGATCCTTACCTTGAGGTCAAAATGGGCAATGCGCTTGCTGTGCATGAATCCCACCCCCTGCAGGATCTGCTTGATGAACTCAATGGCCTCATTCTCTGACAGATTCTCCTTCGCCGCGATGAAGTCGAACAGTTCCCCCCCCATTGATACTGAGTAAAAGAGGGAAGGGAGAGTGAGAGGGAGACACAAGACAGGTGCAGAGAGAGGAAGAGAAAAAAGTCAGCGGTCAATGAAAGGGAAAGCCTGCCACGGGTTTAGAACCATTACACAGACTGATGTTTGCTGGATTTTCTTTGTACAGGCTAAATTAACAATAAAGTCAATACTTTTGGCTGCCTCAACAGGCGGATCAAGACAAAATCTAAACATAATAGTAGTATCTGTGCAAACAAGGAAAATACATTCAGTTCAGAGGAAGCATCAGGAACAGAGAAACATGGCTAGAAATGAGGAAAAGCAGCTATAAGGAACCAGGTTTTGAACTACAATAGGCAGCTGTGCTCAAAACTTGAGAATTTCATTTTGACTTATTGTCCCGCGAACCTCGCTCACGCAAACAATGAGATCAGGTTCTGGACCTTGTCTTTAAATAGCCAGACCCTGTCTCTTGTTACACTGTCCTGTGTTTGGGATCTCACCCCACAACAGATGTTTGCCGATGAAAATGTCACCCCAGCAATGTTTGTCATAGACACTATCACAAGCAGCCAGACCCTGTTGTCACTTAATCCCCCAATCAAGTTAAACAGAGTGGTACAATACCCCCTATCAGAAAGAAGATTTAAATGCCCAGTTCACCCTATAAATACTGTGGGACGGAAGGACCTGGCAAAACATGCCATTGATCAATCATTCCATCATACCATTGCCAAACCACAGAGAGAGCGGCTTTCTGTCCTTGTGCTTCTAATACCCCCTTCTCTTGTACCATGTTACCCTCTCAAACCATCCCATTCTCCCAATCCTCCTGTTCAAACACCCTGTTCACCACTCCCCCTTCCCAAATAGACAGCTCAGTCCATAACTAAATATACATTACCGTTATTTTTCCAGTCCTTTTTCCAAGACTCAACTCAACAAATGTGAATATGAGCCCTATTTAAGTTTTTAAAACATTATTTATGCCTTATTATGCCTTATTCTTTCTTTCTCTAGATTAATTCTAATCATGTCCATAGGTTCATTACATCAATCAATAAAATGACTCGGTCAACTTATTAGGTTTCCCGTTTCCTTAATATCTCTTGCTGCAAACATCGGAAGATCACAATCCATTTAAGGACAAAATATTGAATCCTCTTCAGCACCTCCCTCTTTCCTTCCTCCCTACTCCCTCTCCCTCCCTCCCTCCCTCCCTCACTCACAGCTCCACAACGAGCACCACCTCTGCTCTGCTCTCGAACACGTCTTTGAGGGCCATGATGTTGCCGTGCTGCAGGGAGTGCAGGATCTCCACCTCCTTCTCCACGTTCTTCCTCTCCATGCCCAGCCGGCTGCTGGCGTTCTTCCGCAGCTTCAGGAACTTCCCCGCCCACCGCACGCCCGTGGCCCGCTCAGACAACTCCCGCACCTGCCCAAAGTGCCCACTGAGGCGGCCACAAAGAGAATATCTGAGGAGAGTAACCTTGCGTTCTAGTATACATATGAAAGGACAATTAGAAACAGCTTAAAAATCTATTTTAAGCAGTCATTCATTATTTCAAATACAACGTCAAGTATTTAATTTACACAATAAGTACAGCTGGCATTTACCAAAATAAAAGAATACAAAAATAAATAAAAGTGCAGGTCATAACTTTGAACCTGGAGGTGATGAATACATCCTGTATGGGTCATTGCTGTTTGAGCAATGCACTTTAACTGAATTTCTCCAGAAATATTCATCCACAGAATTCATGGGCTGCAAACTGCAGCGGGCTACAGAATATGTTAAAATGTATGAATGTATGAGATGTAAAACTCTAAATGTTGTAAACCCTGGATAAGTGCTTGTTCACATCTTATACGTGAAACGTTTTATCAGATACGCTCCAATAGTTCCTTGAGCCACTTTACCCCGGCCCCCATATGTAAGAACCCATAAAGCTGTACAGTAGGATTTATTGTACACCAATAAAGCAAAATAAAAATCACCTCAATATCCATAAAAATTAATGCAGGCCTATGATCACCTTTAGCAGATGCTTTAACCTGGAGTGCCTTACATAGTCCAAAGGGCATTACAGCAGCACTTCAACAGGGAATCAACCCTGCAACCTCTGGGTTACATGCCCTGTTCCTTAACAATTATCCCCTTTGAATTATAATCCATTAAACATTTTTAAATTCCATAATTAATATAAAACTTGGACGTGAGGAAAAAGATTCAGGCACTTTAATGCGCCTGTATCAAAACGTTCACTGTTTCAAATGTTTCAAGTCCTTTTCTTGAGGACTTTCTGGACTTGGCTTGCGGACCCTGTTTATGGGTCAAAGTAGGAATGACAATGTCCCGCACAAGTGGCTTTTGAAAGATTGATGTATCCCGCCATGAGCCGTAGCAGAGACAGTTCACAGCAGTAGATATTCCAGCACTTCTTTACCTGCCCAGGACCTGTCCAATCTCATAGAAGTCCTCCACATTCTGCAGCTTGAACAGCGCCATCCTGCTAGCGGCCTTTCACTCGCTCGCTCGCTCTCTCTCTCTCTCTCTCTCTCTCACTGGTCCCCCTAGATGCACCTGCTATTGCATGCTGCACTGACCTGTAGAAACCCAGAGAGAGAGAGAGAGAGAGAGAGAGAGAGAGAGAGGGAGAGAGCGAGGCAAGGGTTTAAACTGGTGGACAGAGAGAGGAGTGTGTAGGGAGGAAGGAACCAAGATGAGGGGACAATGCAGGGACACTAAAGGACACAGGGGACAGGGGTGATGGAATAAGAATAGAAACAAAATATTACACTATAACACTGCCGAGCCTCCTGTGGATCTGGACATCTAGACACTAACAGGCGAATGCTGTTTTTTAATTTAAACTCCCAGAAGTGGGCTGAGAGAGGAGGAATGATCGACACTAATGACAGGCCACCCGTAGAGGAGAAGAGAGGCCGATAATAAGATGCCACATGACAGAGATGAGAGGAGGAAAGATGAGGAGGAGAAGAGTGTGACCAACGATGACAAAAACATGTACTCGCTAGAAATGCAATGTAGGCAGGAGGTGAAGAAAGCAAAAAGCAAAAAGCAATAAAGAAAGAGAACTGGAAGAAAAAAACTTGAAGGTGGACTGTTAAAAAGACACAGAGAGGTATGAATGATATATATATGTTATGCGATGTAATTTTTTTAGAAGGACTGTGTCTTCCAAGGGCCAATACAGACAAAATGAGAAACAGACAAAGTGTCCAGTGATGGGAAACACCTGGAAATAGTTTATATGGCAGTTGTGCGGTTTGTACACACTGGAGATATTTTTGCACATTTATTTGCATTCTCTCTCTCTCTCTCTCTCTCTCTCTCACACACACACACACACACACACACACACAGTCTAATTTTCCTGTAATCTGACATCAGCAAATATTGTGTGAACAATCAATTTATTTCTCTGCATAATGGCTCAGCTCCCAGTCCTCCTTTATCCCCTCACCTTTCTCAGTTTCTTTCTATCCCTCCTTCCCCTTTGTCTCTCTAATCCATTGCTCTCAAAGTCTCTCCCAGCTGTTGTTGATTCCCATTCCGCATGCAGGCTGAAGTCAAATCCACGTCACATAAACACTCCCTAAAATGAGAACCCTACCCAACCTCCATCCTGTGACAGGATACCAGTTAGACTGAAGCAATGGGGGGGGTCAAAACACCCCATGATTGTTCCAGTGACCCTCTCCCCAGGTCGACCGCAGGAAACAAATAAAGTACAGCCTAGGAAAGCATTTGATGCTAAAAGCTCCAGGCCCGACCCTGATAAGCTCAATACGCTCAGTATCAGTGTATCTTGGCCTGACGCCATTTAGAGAGACTGTCCTGTGCTCTGCTTATCAGTGGGAATTCACCCTGCAAAAGGAGCATGGAGGCCTGTGCACACTCTGTATACAGAGCAGCTTTTATCTGTCCGCGCACAAGCCGCACAATGTATAATATAAATCTGCGCAAGGCTCCACAGTACGTCTGCCTAAAATAAATGCGTATGGCTCATCAGTATATTTGTATAATTTAAATCTTTGTACTGTTTGTCTCAGTGTGTGTAATATTAATCTACATTATGGAACTGTGCACTGCACATCTGTGATCAGTGTATCTGTGCAATATAATTATGTTAAATTAAATCAGTATGTCTGTGCTGTGTAATATATTTTCAATGTGTCATTATGTCTGTGTGCCAGACCATTTTTTTTTGTCTTACAACACTAATTTGCAGGGGCGCATTCATGGCTTCGGGTTCTGTCAGACACCTCAATTTGTGGCCTGGTCAACTTTCTGTTAGCCACTTTCTGTTAGCATAATATAACAAATTTGCAGTACCATTCAGAATGGTGATAGTACCAGCCTTTAATATACACATTACATAACAATGTTTCCGACTACTGTACCATGTTGTACAAGACAGACAAAAAGAATCTAACAGTTGAAGTAAACTTCTTGTTCTCGTATAGCTTCAACTGTAAATACACACATTCTGTTGAACATCCACACACAAGGTTGTGTATACACACACACACACACACACTCTCCACCCTGAAAAAAATAACTACAAGGAATGGTTATCTAATACCTTGGAACCAGTACAGTTTAAACTAGATGATATGTACACAAAAATCAAGTGAAGTTATACTGGAGCTTAAAAAGGATTCTGATGCTTATGATGGCAACATAGCTGCCAAGTTCTTCAAATTTAAGCTCTGTGTTTAATGTTTAGGACCATTTTAGTCATAGTACTGCATGTGTGTAAGTATGCATGTGTATACAGTGCCCTCCACTATTATTGGCACCCCTGGTAAAGATGAGTAAAAACGGTTATAAAAAATTCACCGTAATCTCACACTGAAAAAATTTGAAAAATCCAACCTTTAATTAAAGAAAATTTATTCTGAGAAAAGAAATCAAGAAATAATTATTTTTAACAAAACTACGTGTGCCACAATTATTGGCACCCCTGCATTTAATACTTTGTACAACCTCCCTTTGCCAATAAAACAGCACTGAGTCTTCTCCCGTAACATCTAATAAGGTTGGAGAACACAGAGCAAGGAATCTGAGACCATTCCTCTTTACTGAATCTCTCCAGATCATCCGAGTCCTAGGTCCTCTCTTGCGCACTCTCGTCTTCAGCTCAGCCCACAAATTTTCAATGGGGTTTAGGTCAGGGGACTGAGATGATGGCCATGGCAGAAGCTTGATTTTGTGTTCAGTTAACCATTTTTGTGTTGATTTGGACGTATGTTTTGGATCATGGTCCTGCTGGAAGATCCAACGATGACTCAGTTTTAGTTTCCTGGCAGAGGCAGCCAGATTCAGATTTAAAATTCCCTGGTATTTCATGGGAGTCCATGATGCCATGTACCCTAAGGTTCCCATGGCCTTTGGAGGAAAGCCACAACATCACGGAACCTCCACCATACTTAACAGTGGGGATCAGGTTATTTTCGGTATAGCCATCCTTCTTTTTATGCCAAACCCACCTTGAGTGTTGGTTGCCGAAAAGCTCAATTTTCGTTTCTTCTGACCATAGAACACAGTTCCAGTCAAAGTTCCAGTAGTGTTTAGCAAACTCCAGGCGCTTACATTTGTGGTGAAATGACAGGAAAGGCTTTTTTCTGGCATGCCTTCCAAATTATTTGTTGGCATGGAGGTGACGTCTAATGGTAGTTTTGGAGACTTGATGACCCCAAGATGCTACTTTCCTCTGTAATTCTCCAAGTGATCCTTGGGGATTTTTTTGTCTCTCTTACCATCATCCTCACTGTGCGTGGGGGCAAAATAAACTGGGGTCCTCTTCCAGGCAAGTTTGTAACAGTTCCAGTTGCTTTTAACTTTTTAAGTATTGTCCTAATGGTAGACATGGGCATTTTCAGGTGAGTAGCTATTTATTTTATAGCCATTCCCTGACTTATGAAGCTCAACACACTTTTCCCTCATTTGATTTGTGTGTTCTCTTATCTTTCCCATGTTGATGTATGAATAAGGGAATATGGCCTCTGTGTCACCTCATATTTATACCTCAGTGAAACAGGAAGTCATGAATTACTGCTTGAAAGTTCCTAAACACTCTGATCAACTTTTAAAAGTAAAATATAAATGAACACATGGTTTTGTTAAAAATTATTATTTCTTGATTTTTTTTTCTCAGAATAAATTTACTTAAATTAAAGATTGAATTTTTCTCATTTTTTCAGTGTGAGATAAAACTAATTCACCAAAAGGTGAATTTTTATAACCCTTTTTACTCATCTTTACCACAAGTGTCAATAATTGTGGAAGGCACTGTATGTGTGCGCTTGTGTATATGTGTATCTGTGCATGTGTCCATGTCTGAGTTTTGGTTTGGATTGCACAGATTTTGCTTGTGAATCTAGACCATTCAGTCCAGACAGTGTTTTTCTGCTCTGACCTTCCCACAGTGTTTGCATGGGTCTTTGTATCCTTGCACACTAGTGTGTGTGATGAGGCAAAACCAATCAGGAAATTGATTAACCAAGTATTAATCATTCCAGTAGAGCAGTTCCCACACACACAAGAATCAGATAGCTGCAGTTCACACTCAGCACATATGTAAATAAGTGATAGTTGCTTGACATTTATCGAGGAAAATATTTTCAGGGACTGTTATAAAAAGCTATGCAATGCTGTGTGTCTGTGTGCTAGTCTGTCGCAGTCTGTTTCTCTCTCGGTCTATGTGTTCCTGTGTATGTGCAAACATGTGTCTGTGTTTCTTGGCATGCATGTATATGTGTGTGTGTGTGTGTGTGTGTGTGTACACATTGGTGGGCATGCATGCATCTGTATGGTACCTTTGTGTTCAGCCACTGAGAACCGTTTGCTGTTCCTAGGGTTTACTTTCTGTATGGCTGCTGGTGCCACACTGCTGACCACAGAGGCAATCCCTCTTGTGTTCCAATGGTACCAAAGCCTTTCAAATGTCAAGGACAGTCGGTCCTGAGAGAAAACCACATATAGCCCAGGAGATTAGAGCTCAGATATCACCAAACCAAGAATGAGGAGCAGGAAAGGGAGGGAGGGAGGCAGGAGAGAGGGTGAAGAATGGGATAGACAGAGAGATGGCCAAGCACAGAAAAAACAGTGCTGCTTTACAGAGGCACAGGCTGATAGGTAGCTCATCCTGTTAACATACTGTTCTAGCGCGTGGATGGGACCCACGGTCTGGTATCAAAACTATACTGCGATCGTGCTGACTGTGACTGACGTAGAATTAGCAGTGGAGTCGCCCAGAGACAAAGGAATTCAGTCGACCGGAATAACCATATCTCATCGCTCACCAGTGACCACTGCTGGTCAATCAGGCGTCTATACCACCAGCGGCCATACCACCATGCAATCTGCTCCTGCTGAAGCTAAGCAGGTGTGTACTTGGTTAATACTTGAAAACTAAGTTGCTGCTGGAAGAGGTGTTGGTGGGCCAGTAGGGGGCAGTCTTCCCTCTGGTCAAATAAACCCCAATGCCCCAGTGCAATGATGGGGACACTGTCCTGTAGGAGATGCCGTCTTTCGGATGAGACGTTAAACCGAGGTCCTGACCTCACTGTGGTCATTAAAGATCCCATGACACTTATCGTAAAGTGTAGGGGTTTCCCCGGTGTCCTGGCTAAACTCCCAACCCAGGCTCTTTCAATCTGCCACCTAATCATCCCCCAGTTTAATTGGCTAAAAAAGTATTCTCTCCCTCTCCACCTCAGCTGATGTGTGGTGAGTGAGCATTATGGCGCAAAATGGCTGCCGTTGCATCATCCAGGTGGGTGCTACACATTGGTGGTGGTTGAGGCGAGTTTCCCCCTCATCACTGCAAAGTGCTTTTAGAGTCGAGAAAGGCGCTATATAAATGCCAGGCATCATCATCATCATCATCATATAGTCTGTTTACTAAAGCTGCACACAAAGTTTTCATCCAGATCTGTGCAGGCTCAACTCGTGAAGTGTGGTGTGAAAAGAAGCAGCTGCTTGACGTCACATGTTTCGGAGAGCTTGTGGTTGTCTGCGCTTCCCCAAGGCAGCAGCAGCACACAGTGTGACTTATGAATACAATTGCACGGTCTAAATTGGGAGAAAATCGTGATGAAAGCATAAAACCACAGAGGCCTGATGAGGAGAGAGAGAGGGAGTAGCAGTAGGATGGGTAAAGGGAAGCACCTTTACTTTGCCTTGAACGGGAAAAGAGAATCAAATCGAGAAAAGACTGAAAACGGGCTTTTGGACAAACTGGGAGTAGGTGGCGAGGAGAGGTACAGTATTAAGTTGAGGATGTGAAGATGTAGAGGGACTGAGGAGGGCAGAAAGAATGACAGGGTAATGAACAGCCCGAGTGAACTGAATTAGCCGACCATTCCCATGTGGATTTCATTAAGGCCTCCTGCCCACCAGGAATTCCTCCCAGAAATTTAAAGCACATTTCTGCAGCACCCACTGACCTATCCAAAAGATAGGTTTGACATGGGTCAAATGCCCAAGGATGTAAATCACACCTGCTCCCTCCTCAAAGGATACTGATGAAAGCAATGCTCCTAAAACACTACATTCACAAACACATTCTCACTGATTTAACTATGCATACAGGTTATTAAATCACAGGTAGCCTACGTGATTTGTATATTATTTCCTCAAAGACGTGAAGGCTTTAGCTGTCTGGGCTATTTTAGGCATAATTTAAAATATGCATGTTTGCGTATTTATTCTACACATACAAAGCACACCTACCGAGCGAATCGAGGCAAGGAATTTCTACTTTCTTTAAACGAGGTCTCGCACAAAGACGCTTTAGAATCGCGCAAAAAAGATGTGCGCTGGCTACTGGAGGGGACGGACACGTCAAGCGCATCAGCTAAAGCCTAAACGTTTTCAGTTTTGTTTTCTCCAAAAAACAAATAAACTCCTGTTAACATGGTCACTATCACATCTTGAAAAAGGTATATTTAGCCTATACAGCCTACTACGAACGAGGCAAAAAAAAGGCTACATTTTTATAAAACTGTAAATGATTCAGAGTTTGTCAACATGGTTATAGCCTAATTGTCTACATGGAAACTAAAGAAAATCATGGATAGGAGAATTAGGAACGGTGATTAAAAACAACCTAAATATAAGCAGTTAAGGTGATCTGGAGACCGCTAGATTGCGAAATAATATTACCTATTAAGCTATATCTGTACAAAATTGTTTTTTTCCCGTCAGTTTTATAAACGTACCTGTGGAGCCGTAGCCTAATGTAGGCTAGGTAATTATCCAAGTTCACGTGGAAATCAATTCTGAGTTCTTGTGCATAGGCTAGTTGTAGTAGCGATTTTCTAATTATTCCACCAGCGTCTTCACAGTTGTGAGGTTACGAAATAGTATCTGTGCCCACGTTCTAACTTCTCCCCGCTCAGTCCTTAAGCGATTTCCGTGTCGGAGTTGAAAGACTGGTCCGACCGCTCCCTTAATCGGAGAGCGCTCTAAACCCAGAGGGGGCTAGAGAGAAATTCCACATCAGAAGTTACCCGTCCCTCAAAGCATTGTGAGCGAAGGACATGAAAACAGATCTGTTGTTTCCCCAATATTGGTCAGATAACGGTTCATATTCGCTTGTATTCGAAAGGAATGCATGCGCACTGAATCGAGGCTTATCTATTAAAACATAAATATTGCAGTGTGAGACTAAAAAAAACGCAACCAGAGCAAACCAAACGGAACAGTCAAGTAGCCTATAGCCAGTTTTCTTTCTACGATAGTGCATATAGCCTATAGGCTATAACTACACACCTGCCCGGACAGGCGTGGACTAGCCTACGTCTATAAAGCTATAAAGGGTGTCGGAAGTTCTATCATCGCCTCAGACAGAATTAGAGCTCAACTCTACAAGTGTATCCTTTCACAAAGAAATGCTTGATGAGGTAAATGCGAACTTAAACCCTGTAGCTTTCAGAACAATGTAAATGTGTCTGGGCGCGGCAAAGGAATTCAATACAGGCCCAACGACGTGGTCCTTGCCCTCCTGGCTATCGAAATTAACAATTAACATTGACAATGACAATCGGTGTGTGTGCGTGCGAGCGCCAGAGGACAAATGATTATAACAGAACAAGGTCCCTAAAATTAAATTAATTACCTATAAATAAACCAGGTCTTGATCCAAAAATCTCCTCTCTGTGTTTTTTCTTCTTCAAATAAGGTAGCAAGAGGAAGACAATGTGTAGCCTACTCCCTTTTTCTCAAACGATGTAGGGACAAATACCCAAACATACGACGACCCTGACGAATAAAAGCGTGCATTCACGCCGAAAATTTGGCATGACAAAAAAACAAACGAAAGCATTCCAGAGGCCCCCGACAGCACCACTGCATATGCGAGCACTCGTAGCTACACACTACGAGTAGCCTACGACATAGTGGATTGCAATTAGGCTATTTAAATACTGCGAATGAGTATCAAGCGCAATTTAGCTCGGTTATGTTGACTTTTTAATTAGCTTTGGATGACTTGCTTGTAATGAAAGCAGATGTGGTTGCGGGGGGCTTTTCAGTTCTATGTTTTGATGCTAACAGGAACCAATTTTACTTTTTGACCTGGAGCGCACGACGTCTGCAGTTAGGCTACAATGTTCATGATTACAACTACCCTTATTGACTGGGCTAGTATTGGATAAGATCACAGTTTTAGGCTAGGCTACTGGATGAAAACAATCATTTTGATTATTCAAACTACTAGGTTCAATTAGAATCAGTGGCTCTAGCTGAGACTCTACAAACCGAAATTCAGACATTCAGGATTAAATAGGATATTTCAATTATGTATAGACAAGTAGAGGAATTTGTCTGCTAACACTATATGGCAGACCTCGTATGAAAATAGCATTATATTTAAATGTTTCCTACATATGCCAAATCTGTGTGATTTTCCACTTTTGTAACCAGCTCAGCCTCTCCTTTTGAACTGATGGTTAAAACCATTAGCAGGCACAGTAAGACGATAAAATATAGATTCTCCTCTTACGAACTAACATAAAATTAAATTTTATGGAAGCCTACTGTATTCTAACATGCCAACATAATAATAATGCACATATACAGATCTTTACCTGTAACCTGTGGTCTAGCCAGGTTAATCCAAGACCCTTCCTGTATCATCTGGTAAAAGAAATCAACTAAAATAAATCAGCGGAAAGTGGTCCACTTGATGTTCATCTCTCCCAAAAGACCTTTGCCCAACTCTCCAACCCACGAGAGTAGGTAACCATATGAAGTCTAGCGTTTCCCCCCCCCCCCCCCATTGACTCTTGCGACCCCTACTGGGTTCATAATTGAACTGCGTCTGATCGGACCTTTCAGACGAAAAGCAGATGATTCCATTAAAAAGACACACCGTGTTTTGTCCTACATTCATATACTACAATTCCATGGTGATGACTCCCCATTTTATTTCTTGCGTACTGAATAGGCTACTGTGTAGACGTCACTGCCATCAGAGCAACGGCTCTGTAAAATTTAGGATAGACCCAACTTATCTGGACTGCAATGTAACATCTAATGAATGATTGCAACAGGTACACTGAATCCGCTTAATTTCTTTCTTTCTTTGGTATAATGTTATATGAATAGTTCGGTCTAGTGGTACTTTCTTTTGTTACAGAACAAATTGTTTGCTAGGTTAACATTCCACTTATTGATAAATGGGACTTCTGTGCCTTCCTGGTGATATTGCACTTTGTACTCTAGAGACTAACAGTAACAGTGATGTTCTCCGCATCAATGTCTGCTTACTGATTGTAATGTGTTTCACATCTGTATAAACAGTTACACTAATTACCATAGGTAACTGAACTGATTCCTGAACTTGTTAAAATGGTAAACAATTGAAAAGCCATTTTGTTTTGTTTTAATAAATATTTGACAAACAATAATGGCCTTCTTACGAAACAGCTTACCAAAATATATGATCCCATTTAGTTTTGAGTAATTTCATATATCAATATATTTATCAAAATCATAAATAAGATGCCCCCATAATTAAACTAGTGTTTTTCTGATTCTGTTCTATTTCAAAGATTTAAAAAAGGCATGAGATCAACTGTTATCCAGATAATGTGAGAGACAGGATTATACAATGAGAACAAGAGGAGTTTGTCAACTACCCATATACATAAAAATTCAATATAATGGACCCACAGAAATAATGAGAATAACATCTGAAACTCACAATGAATAGGATCCAAAAACATACAGGCCAGAAAATTAAATCTGACCACATGTACAGGGAAACACAGATGGACAATCACACAGTAACATTTCAACAAGGACATACATTATAAAAAAAACAAGGTTTACAAAATACCTGTAAATAATACATAAATGTGTAAAGCAAATGCATTATTACAAAATCAAAAGTATAAAATATTAAAAAATACAGAATCACAGAATGTCACATCAATGCAACACATAAAAACTAAACGCATTTTCTTTTTAAATGTACCAAAAGGTATTTCTACCTAGAAACCTGAGAAACATGTTTTGTTTGTAGTGCTTTTAAGAGTACTTTATATTGTGAATATTACAATGTTCTGCTCATGATAAATTCTGTTGATCTGTCTCATTTTAAATAGCTTTAACTGCAAATTAAATGTACTTCAATTTCAGATTATCCATATTCTGAAAATAAATTATGCCTAATACTTGACCACTGTGTTCTAACCATGGGTTTGAGCCTTTTCAAACGTTTTTGCATACATTTTAGCCCCTCAATGAGTGAATCATATCCAGAGGTGAACTCTTGTGTTTAATCCTCTCAGTATTTTCATGTTTCCACAACTGACATATAATTTCTGTTATGTTACAAGGTATGTATTTAACCCTCATATTATGTTCCGGGTCAATTTGACATCTCTTAAAAACCAGTTAACTATTTCTTCTTCTTTATTTTTCCTAATTTGTTGGGATTAAGTAGTAAAAAGACAATAATCATATTTTGTTATATTTTCAAGTCCTGTACCAAGTTTGTATAGAAGGGTGTTGTGGGTAGTTGTATAAAATGTAACAAAATATACCTTTTTTAGTTTTTATCTCAGATTGTTTGTGAGTAATTCTAGTGGCACTTTCCCATACAAGTTTTAAACTTCACAAACTTTTCACTTACAGTTGAAGTCGAAAGTTTACATACACCTTAGCCAGATCCATTTAAACTCACTCAAGTTTTTCATAATTCCTGACATTTAATCCTAGTAAACAATCCCTTAGGTTAGTCTTAGGTCAATTAGGATCACAACTTTATTTTAAGAATGTGAAATGTCAGAATAATAGTAGATAAATCGTTCTATTTCAGCTTTTATTTCTTTCATCACATTCCCAGTGGGTCAGACGTTTACATACACTCGGTTAGTATTTGGTAGCATTTCCTTTAAATTGTTTAACATGGGTCAAACATTTCGGGTAGCCTTCCACAAGCTTCTCACAATAAGTTGCTGGAATTTCTTTCTCCTGACACAACTGGTGTAACTGAGTCAGGTTTGTAGGCCTCCTTGCTTGCACACTTTTTCAGTTCTGCCAACACATTTTCAATTGGATTGAGGTCAGGACTTTGTGATGGCCACTCCAATACCTTGACTTTGTTGTCCTTAAGCCGTTTTGCCACAACTTTGGAAGTATGCTTCGGGTCATTGTCCATTTGGAAGAGCCATTTGCGACAAAGCTTTAACTTCCTGGCTTATGCCTTGAGATGTTGCTTCAATATATCCACATAATTTTCCTTCCTCATGATGCCATCTATTTTATGAAGTGCACCAGTCCCTCCTGCAGCAAAGCACCCCCACAACATGATGCTGCCACCAGCATGGTGTTCTTCGGCTTGCAAGCCTCACCCTTTTTCCTCCAAACATAACGATGGTCATTATGGCCAAACAGTTCAATTTTTGTTTCATCAGACCAGAGGACATTTCTCCAAAAAGTAAGATCTTTGTCCCCATGTGCAGTTGCAAACTGTAGTCTGGCTTTTTTATGGCGGTTTTGGAGTAGTGGCTTCTTCCTTGCTGAGCAGCCTTTCAGGTTATGTCGATATAGGACTCGTTTTACTGTGGATATAGATACTGTTGTATCTGTTCCCTCCAGCATCTTCACAAGGTCCTTTGCTTTTGTTCTGGGATTGATTTACACTTTTCGCACCAAAGCACGTTCATCTCTAGGAGACAGAACGCGTCTCCTTCCTGAGCGGTATGACAGCTGCGTGGTCCCATGGTGTTTATATTTTCGTACTATTGTTTGTACAGACGAACGTGGTACCTTCAGGCGTTTGGAAATTGCTCCTAAGGATGAACCAGACTTGTGGAGGTCCACAATTTTCTTTGAGGTCTTGGCTGATTTCTTTTGATTTTCCCATGTCAAGCAAAGAGGCACTGAGTTTGAAGGTAGACCTTAAAATACATCCACAGGTACACCTGCAATTGACTCAAATAATGTCAATTAGCCTATCAGAAGTTCCTAAAGCCATGACATCATATTCTGGAATTTTCCAAGCAGTTTAAAGACACAGTCAACATAGTGTATGTAAACTTCTGACCCACTGGAATTGTGATATAGTGAATTAAAAGTGAAATAATCTGTCTGAAAACAATTGTTGGAAAAATTACTTGTGTCATGCACAAAGTAGATGTCCTAACTGACTTGCAAACATGAAATCTGTGGAGTGGTTAAAAAGGAGTTTTAATGACTTCAACCTAAGTGTTTGTAAACTTCCGACTTCAACTGTACCTCAGGCTCTAAAATTCATCACAGAGTTTTAATATTTAGGGATAAAAGGCTAGTCAACACAAAAGGTGACACCAGAAAGTGCCAAAATTTTTATAATACAATAGTTTTTTGTCAGTATAAACTTTTGGGGTCAATTTGACCACAAACATAAAAGGCGTCATAAAATGCAACCATAACATGACGGTTAAGCAGTATCTTAAAGATGCAAGAGATGATTCAATGTAACCATAATGTAATTAACTATGAAGGTAAAAATAAGTGCAGTTCTGAATGAAACTTTTAGAAAATATATATTCCATTTGAAAATAACTTGAAAAAGTTGTTAATGAGAACTGAAGGAAATGACCAATCACTCAAATTCTCCTTTAGATGTATAGCATTTAGGGACAGCATATTTAAAGAGCCCTGAATACCTTAATTCAAAAGAACACATTTTCATGATCTACAGTACATTTACAGTCAAATGATAAGAACAAAAAATGTGAAACACGCAGTAAAATGTTCAGTGTTAAATTAACACTTACAGAGTTTATACAGTCCACTATGGCCACTATAGGAGTGGACTCCTATAAAATCTGTTAAGAGTTGAATTAACACTGGACATTTTACCATGCAGGATTTGTGTACAATATCCACATGGAAGTACCAGAATCATTTTTAAAAAATCAAGAATGCAAGGATATTGGTTGCAGTTGTTCTTACTGCAAATCCATTTAAGGCTGGTCCAGTTTTTCTGCAAGGTTAGATAATATGTTTGTGAGTTCTTTGTGGTACTCCAACTCCTGTCTCTGGAACTCCAGTTCCTGTTTTCTCATTTCTTGCTCAAAGGCAAATTTTTCTTGTTGAAGCTTGAGGAATTTGGCATCGAAATCAGCCAGCTGACTCAAAACCTCGCAGACTGCACCTTTGCATTCCTTTTTCCGGGCTGTAAAATAAACGGCAGAGCAAACTGAGCCAACAAAAATGTATCGTGTATCATTTGAAAGTCTCTCTTTCCAAGAAAATAATGTTTCAGAGATGAGAATAACTGATTATCATTCTGACATTTAATTATTCAGAAAACATAAATAATTAACATGCAATCTTAATTCTTACCTGTGCCAGATGTTGGGGATGTTGATGTGTCTCCTTGAGAAGTAACATTGCTGGATGTTACATTTCCCATTAGACTCGAAGAATCCACACTGGTCGAGGGCTCTGAGGGGTTATGAAAATTAATTTGGAAGAGGTCAGCTTTGTGACTGTGCAAGTGAACGTATGAACAAGCAAACTATAGGTGCTTACATGTACCGAACAAAAAAATTGAAACACAACTGTATCTGGAGGGCACCAAACAGTGAAGGTTTCTGTTGGTTCTGTAATGCTTTAGGACACATGTTCCAGGCATGGTTTGGGTGCGGTCGATGTCGATCGTTTCTTAATAATAACAATGCAATACACATTATGGCAAGGCAACACCATACAAATTAGACATACAATTTGCAGCAACTCTTCTGTACTAATCTAACTTCAATGGTAGTCGCAACATGCCATGTAGGCTACTCTTAAATTTAAATGTAGCCCTGGGGTGCACAACCCCATTCCTGGAGATCTACAGTCCTGTAGGTTTTCACTCCAACTCTAAAAAAGCACACCTCATTTAACAGCTAGAGATCTCGTTGAGCTACTAATTAGTAGAATCAGGTGTGCCAAATTAGGGTTTAAATGAAAACCAACAGGAAGGCAGATCTCCAGGAACAGATCTCCAGGAACAGGGTTGGGCAGCCCGGATGTAGCCTAAACATAGTGTATAATTTGTCAACAACGGTCTGTCTTATTCTGTAGTAGGCTACGGCACATGCGATATTATACACGCGCACACAGACACATGCTGTGCCTATAGCTAGCTCGAGCTCTGCATGCATAGTTCACTGATCCAGTAGCCTATACAGACACAGAGGAAATATTAACGGAGGGCAATAATTATTTCAACGTGTAGCCTATTCAATAACATGTAAGCCCTTCAGTAGCTATACTCAGCTTTAGCCTACAGCCAAAATGACAGTCGAAGCATTGCTACTTAATTGAAAACTATTGTTGTTCACGTTACCATTCAATTGTTTCACATCCTCCTCGTCTTCAGAAGTAGGCTCTTCCTTTATTATGAAGCTGCTTTCGGGACTTGAGGTGAAATAAGCCGGTTCTGGTGACTCAGAACCCTGCGGCACGCTCATATCCGCTGTGCTGCTTAATATATTCGATAGCTCTCTGTAAAATCTACACATTTTCCCGCGAGATCCGCTCCCGATGTTGTGGTCTGCGGCTTTTTTGAACTCACACCTCATCAATTTAACTTTACGTCGTACCTGGTCGGCAGACCGACAGAAACCCATGGCTGCGAGCCGTCCACTTATATCCCGATAAGCTGCCGCATTCCGCATTCCTCCAAGCTTCCGTTGTATTTTACTATCCGACCATATGACAAGCAATGCTTTTGTTTCCTCATCTTCCCAATTTCTCCCCCGTCCCGACATATCTTTGTGTTGTCGATCAGCTGCATCAGATTGCTCTATATAAATGTAGGCTAATCAGCCTACAGTAGAATTCCGATCAAACGGTAAGGAATGGGGGTCGATAACAGAAAAGTCGATTGTCTCCGGTGATGTTAAATGTTATCGATACATTGACCTTTGTCATTTGGATAATGTCTTCATTCGTCGAGCATGCCTACCGGAAACGTCTTCTGATAATTATTGGGTTATATTAGAAATAAAAACAGAAAAAATAGGGGATCGCTGAATTAAATAGATTACAGTATTCCGTTTCAAGCATTTGGAAGATGTGTTGAGCAATTGGCTGTATATCATGAAAATAACACAAAACCTAAAATAGTCCTCAGAGAACTGTATTCACGATAGTAAAAGGTTCCTATGAGTTTTTCCTCTATTGGTATAGATTAGGCTACATATAATAGTAATAATAATAATAATAATAATATGATTTAACATATCTAACTTATATTGCACCTCTCAATGCATAGCAACAAATTCAAAGTGCTTCACAAACCATAACATCAAAAACATCAAGACAGTTAGATAATACAGAGAAAATATAGTTGCAATTACATTAAGTAAATTTCCAGACATTTAGGCAATAAAAGCATATCTATAAAAATGTGTTTTAAGAAGGTACTAGAAAAGAGGCGGCGACTCAGCGAGCCTGATATTTTCAGGCAGGGCAGTCCAGGGGCTTTAGTAGCAAATGCCTGGTCTCCTTTTGTTTTGAATCTAGACTTGGTCAACAGTGTTTTGCCTGAGGATCTCAGGCTACACTTTGGCTCATAAGGGGAGGGTAGTTCTGAAATATACTTTGTGTGTATATGTATGTATTGAAATGCATGTGCAGACAGAAATGTTAAAGATCTGTTACTTCTCTTGGTTTATGCCATGCTAAATATCTGTTCTGTTTTGTTTTAGTGTGGTGGTGCCATAACATCTCACATCTCTTTGGACTGGTTGTTACTGACCCAGCCCTAATCCTTGCCCATTCCTATATAAACATTTAACCCCTGATAACATTCTTTTGAAAATACCTACAGGCAACTCCCTCTGCCAGCCCCTGTCTAATCTCTATAGAAAGTCTCTAAGGGAAGAAGGGACTGGGTGAATGTCTGTGCTTATCGGTGCAGGCACCGCTCTAATAACTGTTTCTGAAACCAGAGACGAGAGGTCGGGACAATAAATCTGGGACATGAAAACATCCACAGCACAGGCTGAGAGGTTAAAGACTTATTACAGGCCCCTGTACTTTGAGGATAGACAGATTACAGAAATCACTCCTATTACCATGTTAAGTGTTCCTTTTTCACCGTCTCCAATTTTGGTACGACACTGAGCTGTTAGTCGTACATACACAGGCTTCCTCACCTGATTTATGGACAGCTGGTCTGTGCAGTAGTTGCTGGTAGGAGCACAGAATTCTTGTTCAGTAATTTCTGGATGACCTTCAGGTAGGAGGAAAATAAGCGGTCATGTCAAGCGGTCAAAGATAACCTAGCAGGTTATGCAAATTAATGTGTTTGTAGAAAAAGAGGAAATACCCACAGCCTAGCTAAACTGATCAGTTTTTTTTTTCTTTCAAACAAACGCAGAGCCACAACATTCAACAGGCCTTAAAATTAATTAGTAAAGCTAATTCCACTATGCTACTGTTTGCTTTGAGGTTCCAATACAGTGGATTTTTTTTCTCCACGATACCATAAGCTACAAACATTTTCATACACATTTTGCAGAATATAAGACTGAATTATTAAAAATACAAAAAAAAAAAAAGTACTAAAAATTCCTACAGCCCTTTCTCAGATTTGTAATCACCGAGTACATTTTTCTGCCATCCATATACCCCAACAAGCAGCACTACAGTTTAGCAAGTGTACTTCTCCAATACACTTGACAATGAGCAGTAACTCTTTCCGACACACAACAGACACAAGAGACAAACATCTCCCACTGACAACTGGTAACCCCTAGGCCACTGTTTAAGAGCGATGGGGCACATATCCAGCATTAAATTTCTGTACAAGCTTGGAAAGTTGCCAAGTGGTGGTTTTCTAATGAATTCCCTTTCTATGCTTGTCTCACAGTACTATACCCTTTCTGTAGATATTCCAAATCTACTACTCACAGCTCCAAAAATCATCCCTCCTTTCTAATGTCCCACATCAAATAATCTTTAGTCCTTCCCCACAGTAATTTGAGTGATTAATTATCTTGGGAGGACTAAAGTTGGAATAAATTTTACATTATGGAGTAAATCTCCAAAACCAAGAAATATTACTCCGGCACTCAGTTAGAAAACTTGGCATCTTTATTTTCCAAAGACAAGTATAACTCGCATGAAACTTTACAGTCATATTCACAATTACTCTGGTAAAATTCCTTACCAGAAGGATGCAGGAAACAGGAAAATATTGATCAACTGCCGCAATTTCATAATTCTGGCAGTCAAATTATTACCCACCCATGCCCAAGCACCAACCCCCCCCCCCCCCCCCCCCTCCCCCTCCCCCCTCCCCCCTCCCCCCTCCCCTCCCCCCTCCCCTTACCCCAAAAAAAGAAATAACTGCCAATGTAGTTCTGTAAAACATATACTATATTCTCACATCTGCAATAGGGCAATTCATTCAAATTAGTAACTGCACTTCTTCTGCCCATCTGGCTGTCCCATATTCCTTGGGTTAAATTACCCACAATGAGGCAAGAACTAATTATTCAGCATTATTTTGTCCACATCCATTGCACTGACTACATCCCAAGGATAGGCTGATTAAATTATAATAAATAATTAAGTCATTTTCTGTCCTGGTCGCATTTTACCTTTGAGATGTACCTTGTGGGGGGGGTACTTTGGCTTATTTTAAAATTTCATTGGTAACCCTTTAAATGTTTCCCTCACAATTATTCAATACCCCCCTCCCCCACCATCCCCTTAACCCATCCCTCAGGACAGGGAGCTCAGTTCTTCTTGGTCTTGGGTGTGTCATACTTCCTCTTGCTGGAGTACCAGAGCAGCAGAGGGATACCAATGGAGGGCAAGGTCATCACTCCAAACGCTGCCCAATCCAGCTGCAAAAATGAAATTATTTAATAAAAAATGCAGTGAGATAAAGCCCCCAGGGATTCAAGAAGAGAAGAATGACATCCTAATCCCAAGGGCGAAACACAACAAAGACCGTGCCTCCTTAAAGCTACGGAGCCTTTCCCTTGAAATATTAACCTGTACATTCAGAATAAAGGTTCTTATTTTGCCATTTGCTCCGTCAGTTCCCATAAAATGAAAAAAAAATCAATTGAAAAATAAAGTGGAAAATTAATACTCCATCAAATTGCTTCCCCTTCAGTCTCATCTGGACTGTGTCTGGAATGTGGGTCATAGCTGGAAATGTATCAGAAGGCAGTTGCAGTGTCACTTACGTAGTGGGGAGAGAAACGCCTGTCAAACTCCCTTTGAGCCAAGATCCCACCCTGACCCGGGGCACTGGTGTAACCCACCTGGGGTTAGAGAGGAAAAGACAAGGACGGCAAAAGGAGACATTATGAGCCTGTGGGTATTTGCAGCTGAAATGCACGTGACAATACAAGGCTATACAACCAATACAAACATACAAAAAAACTATACAAATAATAGAGTAAATATGACAGTGCATTTTGTCCTGTTTGAGGATTTGTCTGAAAGTTTCCTTACCACAACCGGTCCTCCCTCCTGGGCAAGGTAGCTGACTGAGGCAGAGGTGAAGTTGAAGTATCCTGCCTTTAGGGGGCGCAGTACTACAGTATGAGAGACATTACTGGCACTGGGAGGAATGGATTAAGGTGGATACTTGGATAGAGGATAGAAATTATATTAAAAATCTGAATGATCTAGATACTGGAGAAGCCTGATGAGGCCAGAGTAGTAGACGAAAGAGATACAGAAGAGTAAATAAATCAAATCTACTGATAAATAAGTAGAGGCAGACAACCGTTTACACAATAGCCCTTTAAGTAGAGGCAGACAACGGTTTACACATTAGCCCTTTAAGTAGAGGCAGACAACTGTTTACACATTAGCCCTTTAAGTAGAGGCAGACAACTGTTTACACATTAGCCCTTTAAGTAGAGGCAGACAACCGCTTACACATTAGCCCTTTAAGTAGAGGCAGACAACCGTTTACACATTAGCCCTTTAAGTAGAGGCAGACAACCGTTTACACATTAACCCTTTAAGCAGAGGCAGACAACCGTTTACACATTAACCCTTTAAGTAGAGGCAGACAACCGCTTACACATTAGCCCTTTAAGCAGAGGCAGACAACCGTTTACACATTAACCCTTTTCACAATTGCAACGTTACCTGGCAACGTTCCAGAACTTCACCGTTTAGGGGTCATGTGTAAGGACACCAATTTATCTAGCTCAGTTTCCGCACCTGAAATTCAGTCATCAATCAGCAAGAGGTCGATAGTGCCTTCTTGTCAGTTATCACATTGTCCCTCTCCAGTAAACGACATCAATTGCCACAAATTATGCACAGATGAGGACTGACAGCAATGTCTCCACCCTGTCATACAAGTTGACTGGAACAAACAGGTATATGATCACTGATATGATCCCTCCCTGTTTATTTCAGACTGTGATTTAGATTTTTTTTTGCTCTAAATGTATCTTCAATAGCAAACTATTTAGGAAACGCTAGCCATGTTCTCTGGCTAGTAAGCCAAAAAGATCTACATCATACCTCGCTAGGCTTGTTCAGACAACATTTAGACTTTGGTACCATCATGCTTGAATGCCATCAACCTGGTAAAATACCGAATAGTCTTTGGTTTTGTGAACAAGAGAAGCCACAAGATTTCTGAAACAATTCATACAGCAATGTTCCTGGTTCCATGTGACAGCAGCTATTGACAGGAAAAATCAGGTTCACATACACACTGTTACCAACGGAGGGGGAAGAGAAAAAAAAAACATTCTACATGAAGGAGAGGAATGAAAGTGTAAGGGGTGACTGACCAAGAAGGAGCACAGAATTCTTCCAAAGTGCTCAGCAGACACGGTCACACACAAAAAAAAACACAATAGCTACAAGGTAAAGGATACGGTGCAATTCTGTCCCACTTGACATTAAGCATCCCAGACACAATGCCAAAATCCTCCGGGGGGAAGGAGTCATCGGACAGCTCCACTTCCAGGGCAGCGCTGATGAGAGAGGCAAATTGAGCCCAAAACTTGTTCACACAAAACAGAGGCTCTAGTGATAAGGTAATACAACTGCATTATAATATAATATAATGTTCAAGTGCAGTGCTGTAGTCTACAAGCGGTAGACTTCAGACTTCATTATTCATTGTAATAAATTCAAAAAGTGTGGTGTATGTGTGTTGTGCGTGGACAATTCATTCAAGTTTTAACAGTGTTTTCTGCAATACACCACCTGGTCCCAACATTGTAGATGTTGTACTGCAAAGTGAGGTCCCTTCCCTCCACAGCATAGCGGTTCAACAGGGACTTGGAGGCCAGGAGCCGAGCACCCTCTTCTCCGGTCACATAGCCAAGTACCGCCAGCAAAGCAAATATACACAGCGCTCTCATCTATAAACACAAAAGTAGCGTTAATGGCAAACTGTTCAAACCGAGCAATGTAGCAGCAAGACAAAAATAACGACCTAGCTAACTAGTTATAGCTAGTACAGTATTAAGAAAAGGGAACGCATTTGTCAGTTTTGTGTGTGTGCTAGCTAGGCAGCTATGCATGTATGCATGCATGCAGCAAACTAACGTTAACCAAGTCATTCGCAAGATGAACTCATGCACACACGACGCGACCAACTAGCTAACCAACGTTAAGTGACCAGTTGGTCCTTTTCAGTTACCTACCTATTACACAGCAACAGATTACAGTCTGGTATCTAGCCCTTAGGTTGAGTAATTATTTTAATGCAATAACATAACAAGCTAGTATGGCTCAGAACGTAAAACCAAATCAATGAGAAACCAGCGGAATACGCTTACGTGTACAAGCCGGTACAAGCCAACTAACGTTAGACGCATGACAGCAAGCAATTATTCTCTGCAATTAATGTTGTATTTTAAAGTGTTTATGTAGTTGACAATCTTCTCAATATTTCGTACTCTGTGGAATCATATTATACAATTTAAAGTATCTTAGTGCTGAAGACTTACCGTGGACTCTGAATTATCGATGTGACGATCACACCGACTTCACAACTTCCTTTGAGAAAATAGTTGGTTGGCTTCACATAACTGTTCTGTGATTGGCTTGCTTCACAGGTTGGCCAATAGTAGCGAAGTTTTACGCCCATAAACCTCTAGTGTCAACTGCTTTGGTGTGACGTTAAAGTACGGGCAGCTGAAAGGATCAAAACCGTTACGAAATAATCATGGCCCTTGATCAGTACCTGGAGGAAAAATGTAATGTATACTCCCCTGATTCAGATAAAAAGTAGCCACTGCTCCGGAATAGCCTACACATTGTAAAATGTCGGTACTTCATTTTAAATAAAAAGATAGTTCAATTTCTGTTTTTCTTTAATATTATCTAAAATTTTGAGTATGTTTTCATTTTACCCAGACAGTTTTTGTGTGTGACAAAGGATATTTTAGAAATTTACTGAGGTTTCTGACTGATCTTCTGGCTTACAATGGCTGTGGCATTCAGTGGGTTTTGCAACCTGAAACTACAGCTCTTGAAGAAAGAAGTAGGCCTACCATTACTACATGAGACTACCCCTCATCACTAAAAATAGTCTACCAAATAGCCTGCCTACCTACCTAATACTTAGGCTAGGCTATGTTATAAAAGCAAATGTCAGGAGAATGTACTTCGAGTGTATCCCAGAAAAGTAATTGAAGGTTATTAGGCCTCTTGTTGCAGGCTGATTGCGCTACTATGCCATGACCTTACACTGTAGATATTGTCAGGTTTTTCTGTTGCTCGTAGGCTACATATTGATTGCCTCCCCTCTCAAGCATGTGGACAGGGACACAATAGCACATGGGTAGGCAACCCTGGTCCTGGAGTGCTAGAGATGGTTCTTGTTTTTGCTCCATCCAAACCTAACTACCACACCTGAATGCAGGTGACCATGTGCTGGAGACATTCAACGTTTTACTCAGCATTTCATCAGTCATAATATTCAGGCTCAGACTTTTAATCATCCATCAAACTCTTGTGATTAAGCACAGATGGAACAAAAACCAGAAATGGTACCTGCACTCCAGGACCAGTGTTGCATAACAGTGCAATAGCAAGTTGTCGAGCCAGAAAATTGTGTGTGAATGTAATTTATGGGACTCAACGAAATGGTCAGCATGCAGAATTCAGTGGCGTTTGAATGGCTTTCTGTTATCTAATCCACTACCGACCCTCAAAAGCAAACATACCCGTACGTCCCCTTTAAGACAAACCTTCCCCTTTAATGTTTTACCTGGCCACACCTGAGCTCCCACCCCCCGTAAAAGTTTCACAACAACAAAAGACCGACAGCGTTTCGACAGATTCCATTTTAACTTCTGATAAAAATTTGTCACCAAAGGTGAATTCGAATGTAAAGGTAAGATCCTTATATAAATATATTTGTAATATTTCGCTAATATTTCGTCAGTATAGTTTTGACAGCCGTCGTTCTGGTTAAAGGTTTGCTTGTAAACTTGGCTACTAGCTTACCAGAATTAGGCTACCACCACAGAGTTAGGCTACCACCACACAGCCTTAATTTATACCTGGATGTGTGAGTATAGACCTGATAGGTTATATACCAATATGTCTACTGAGCGATGTTATAAAATTACATTTGAAGCAGAATTAAGCACGTCTGATCGCCTTCAAAAGTCCTATACTTGTCCAATCAATATAGACTCTAATTTGAGTGAAGACTGCGCTGGCCAACCATATATCTATTGACATGGAAGGCGGGAACGTAATCCTGAATAATCTAGAGCCGCACTTTTGAGAGAGAACACAATAGAATTTTGAGACGATGCAACGTAATCAGTAAGGTATTATAACCTGTTTTAGGGTTGCAAGAAAGATCGTAGGCTAGGCAGGCCGATGACAGGCACACAAAAGCTACAGTTGAAGTCGGAATTTTACATACACTTAGGCTGAAGTCATTAAAACTAATTTTTAACCACTCCACAGATTTCATGTTAGCGAACTATAGTGTTGGCAAGTCAGGTAGGACATCTACTTTGTGCATGACACAAGTAATTTTTCCAACAATTGTTTGCAGATTATTTCACTTTTAATTCACTATATCACAATTCCAGTGGGTCAGAAGTACATACAATAAGTTGACTGTGCCTTTAAATCTTTAATATTTGGTCGCATATTCTTTGGCTTTGCATTCCATGACTTCCTGATGTCTGTGACCAACAACATCAAAAGACTCTTGATATCTTATTTTCTGGTACTCTTACAAGCGATACTATAATATCTCTGCATTTGAATGGATCTCTATGGGAATTGGGGGGTGGGACCAGATTTAGCTGTAAATTATGCTGGAACAGTATGGAATACATGATTGGTAAAATGGCTGTAAGTCATCAAGGGTCTGAGGTATCAAACAAGCCACAAACCATCACGCTGCTGCCAGATATTCAGTAGATATGGATGGATCACTTTAAGGGTGGTTTCTCCTGACAAATTTTCCTATTGAACTCTATGGAAAAATAAGTCAGGAGAAGAAACCATTCAAGTTATCCATCCATATGTACTGTATTTCTGGCAGCAGTGTGATGATTGTTTGATACGTCAGACAACCATGTGTTTCCATACTGTTCCAGTGTAATTTACAGCTAAATCTAGTCCCACCCCCCCAATTCCCATAGAGATCCATTCAAATGCAGAGACGTTATAGTATCGCTTGTAAGAGTACCAGAAAATAAGATATCAAGTGTCTTTTGTTGATGTTGGGTCACAGACATCAGGAAGTCATGGCATGCAAAAGATATGCGACCAAATATTAAAGATTTAAAGGCGCAGTCAACTTAGTGTCTGACCCACTGGAATTGTGATATAGTGAAGTTAAAGTGAAATAATCTGTCTGTAAACAATTGTTGAAAAAATTACTCGTGTCATGCACAAAGTAGATGTTCTCACTGACTTGCCAACACTATAGTTTGCTAACATAAAATCTGTGGAGTGGTTAAAAGTGAGTTTTAATGACTTCAACCTAAATGTATGTAAACTTCTGACTTCAACTGTATATCCTACTGGTTGAACAAATCCTCTGTATAGGGCTACCTTTTTTTTCTTCTTCTTTTTTTTAAACAACAGCACATCTTCTGAGGGGGGGGGGGGGGGGGGTTACAGGATTACTCATTTAGCTGGATAATTGCTGCACTTTAGTAAAACCAGAAACCCTCCAAAATCTGGAACATGGAAGTAAAAAAACAGCTGCAGTGCAGTTATCCAGCTAACTCCACTCTTCACTCGCTTCAATGACCTTCAGTATGCACTTATTGTACGTCGCTTTGGATAAAAGCAATGTAATGAATGTAATGTAATGTAACTCAGTAATCCTGCTTTGTATACCCCCCCACCCCCCGATTGTATGGTACATATAGCTTATGTTAAACCAGTTTCCTCTTACTATGCTTTACAGGGAGAAACGACCATGTGGGCCTAACCAAAAAACGA
Source organism: Synaphobranchus kaupii (assembly GCA_029718625.1). NCBI lineage: Eukaryota > Metazoa > Chordata > Actinopteri > Anguilliformes > Synaphobranchidae > Synaphobranchus > Synaphobranchus kaupii. Next base: position 70,433,683 of record CM056382.1, on the reverse strand, counting down.
ACCAACAAGACATAAATTAGCAATTGACATAGCTTGTGACGTGAGATTTGTTAGGAGTAAGCAGAAAAAAACAAAAACACAGAGATATCCAGACAGTGTATACAATTACACTCTCAAACAGGCCAAAATGCCTGAGATCTTGTTACTAGACCTGGAGACTGACTCTAAAACCAGTGGACTCACTGCAGAACCTCAAACAGCGGTACATCCTGAAGAGGGGAACGAGGTGGAGGGAAAGAATGTAGTGAAAGGAGAGGATGAGGATGAAGAAAATAAGGGGGAAGAGGAGAAGGAAGAAGATACGGAGGAGGCGGTCAGCTCTGCCCTGCTGGAGCCAAGCACTCTACCATGGCCAGAGAACAAAGAGAGGGGAAAAGCCAATATGACTGAAGGTGTAGTGTCTGAGGGAGAGGAGGGAGTGGAGGAGGAAGAGGGGGCAGGAGCAGCAAGGGGGAAAGAAACCGAGGCAGAGAACGAGAGTGTGGGGTCTGTGTGCAACTCTGCAAGAGGACGGGAGAGCAGGACAGAGAGTGACCGAGAGCTGGAGAAGAGGGACGGAGAGTCAGTGGAGGGATGGATGGGGGACGCAAAGAAACCAAACCCTTTGGAGATAGAAGTGGAAGAGGAGGACGGCCTGATCAACTCAATGCCAGAGAAAGCCGCTCAGGTCTTCAGACCCAGCGATACAATCCTTCACTCCTCCAGCAACCTAGAGTCCCCAGGAGAGAGCAGGCAACTCTGGGAAGAGGACACCGAGAAGTCCCCCTTCCTTGGCCCCCATGGGACCCTACCAAATGGCTATTACAATGGCGGGACCAAGGAGAAGCCAAAATGTAATTATACTATGCAGTACTATAGCAACACCAGCATTGGAATGTCAAATATAAATAACACACAGATTAACTATTGGCAGTAGTAACTACCTATACGAGTTGGAAATACAAATTTATTTTACAGCACATTATACTACTGTAAATTATAAAACAATATCAATGTCAACACAAATGATAAAATCCTTAAGGTCAGTGACCACAACACCAATGTTAATCATCATTTTGAAAATTAAGACGAATCATACATCTATTGCACACTATCACCAATTACACTCTTGCAACTACTTGCAACATATTGAGTAAAGCTCCGGACTAACCTGAGGATAGACATTAAAATACACCCAAGCATGTAATAATATATGTGTTGCGATATAGGTGCAGTGGGCACATTCTTATTTTCTGGCCATTTATTGTTATAGTTTGCTGTCGCTGGCATTTACTTGGCCAGTCACTTTATAATTTTAAACATTTCATTTAATCAATCAGTCCCAAAATGGGGGCTGCTCAGTTTAATGGTTTGAAAATAAATTCATGAATTTAATTATACTTCTCACTATCAGAGGGGATATATAATACGGGCATACTTTGGTTTCAGCTGTAGGCCAATGTGACCAATTAACTTGAAGATAGTTTTCAACCCTTCTCACTAGGGATTGTTAGAGCATGGTGCAACCAACCCAGATGAAACTTACTGCTTGATCTTGGGTCCTTCTCTTAGGTGGATGTTGCAATGCTGACCGTGGCGCTCTGAAAGTTGGTGTGTCAGTGTTCACCGCTGCCCTGATCTTCCCTCTCTTTGTGTGGGGTGGTTATGTCTTCCTGCCGTTTGATGCCCCATTGCTCAACAGCGCCCCCCTACGGCTGATCTACACATTGCGCTGCTCAGTTTTTGCCACGGTTCCTATAATACTGGGTGAGCATGTGAATTGTTTTACTGGAATGAAGGCGCGTCTAGTCTAGGCTGCAGCGTGAGTCTCCCTATTAAGACCCTCCTCGTCCGCTTCCTCCCTTTCTTAGGCATGTTTGTGCTGGGCGTGTCTCGACTGCGGTACAGCTCAGTGAAGCCCCTGTGTGACGGCGAGGAAGAGTGCAGGGAGGTCCGCCTTCACCGGCAGTATGTCAGCGACTCCCTCTCCCTCTTCCTGCTCTACTTCCTGCAGCTGGGCATCATGGCAACTTACCTGAGCCAAGAACTGCTCAAACTAGTGCCTCTACTGACCATTATCTTTGCTTTTGGCAGGTAATACTTGACTGTTATGGACATACATTACATTACATTACAGGCATTTAGCAGACGCTCTTATCCAGAGCGACTTACACAACTTTTTAGCATTTTTTACATATTATCCATTTATACAGCTGGATACATACTGAAGCGATTCAGGTTAAGTACCTTGCTCAAGGGTACAACAGCAGTGTCCTACCTGGGAATCGAACCTGCAACCTTTCGGTTACAAGGCCATTTCCTTAACCATTATACTACACTGCCGCCCCATGATTATGTATTGGAGTTACACTGGAATGTTTTTGGGTAATAGTGCAGAACACTAGTTATTCTGTGTGTATTCAAAGGTTTTATACAGAAAAATACACTGCCAATATTAAGATGGAAGCTATGTCCTACATATAACATTATTAATGTTCTGCACTGTGGAAACATTGTGTTTATACTAGATGGTTAGAAGGAAAAACAAGTGTACAACAATGCATATAGAGTTTGTCATAAGTGTAGTGAAAAGTATGTGCCTACCTACTTTATCTTATGTACAGTTTTTAATTTCCAGTATCCAGTTATTTCTCTGTAACACTGCAAATACACCTAACTTAATGTAAAACATTCTAGGGCCACTAATTCAGCTGCAAGAAAAAGGCAAGGGAAATTATGTCACATACACAGCATTAACATTAATATACTGTATACTGTATATCCTTGTGAAACAAATGATATGTTATCCACTTGCACAAATGTATGTCTGCTTAAAAAAATACCCAGCTTATGCACTTGGAGAGTGTACAGTCGATTTAATTTGATTGCATGCCAAACACCCTTATATTGGGTGGCAAATACTAGCAATTGCTCATTGTGTACATGTGTAATGCAGTCTATTAATTCATATTTTCACAGCTTTTTCAATTGTGTTATTTAATCTTTATCATTCAAATGACATTGGTTTTGCCTATTTCAGTTACCATTACTAGCATTACTTTGCTGAACCGGCAAATCCTTTTTGAGTAATGGTGAAATGACCTCTTTTTCCATACAGGCTGATCTACTGGGTGTCAGTGGCCATGGGCAGCAGTGTGCGGGCCGTGGGTTTCGGCTTTTCCTTCTTGCCAATGCTGGCCATGCTCGGAACCAACCTGTACTTCATGTTCATGCTGGATGCAGGGGGCAGCATCTTTGCCATGGAGGGCCTGGCCACCCCAGAAGCACCACCTCCTCCCAGGCAGAGGTTCTGGGGGTAGAGTCAGGAACGAGGCATGGAATGGACTGGACTGGGAGAGAGGACTGAATTGATCATATTTTTGATCTTGAGTCGACTGGATCTTGTAGACTGGAATGTATTGCAATGGGAAGTGTTGGCCAGGGCCTTTGTTCAGTCTCAAAGACTAAAATTAACAATTTTATTCCTGCATTTTTGTACATTTTATTTCCTTTACATTGTAGGTGTAAATGTTATTAGTAGTGCCCAGATGAGGGTCAACCTTCTTACAGCCTAGACTCATGACAATACAGTGAACAGGACGCAAATCAAAATGGCTACCTGCCCATTAATTTAAGCTGACGTTTGAGTGGTCCGGTCAGTTAAAGTCAAGTTCATTGTTTTTGATTGAGGAACTTGGTGATGGTTTACAACAAACAAGTGAGTCAAAGACTTGTTTTGGCTAAAACTGGGCAAGAATTAATTTTAATTTCTGCACTGTATTCATCCGTGAGAGGAGAGTGTAGCTCTGAACTGTGTAGTTGTGCACTGTGATATATTTACTGTGTATTTCCCTGCTGATTTACCATTTATTGATTCTCACTCTAGTAGAGGGAGAAAAAAAAAATCCACGCATTGTAGTGGGATGCCATTGGATCAAACGTATCGGGCCAGAGGGGAACACGGTTGCTCTGAATGATGATACTGTACCCCCTTTCTCTGCACAAAAAACAGTATTCATTGTGCACCCCTGTATACCAGGGGTGATAATTCCATTCCTGGAGGACCAGTGTGTATGCAAGTTTTATTTCCAATCAATTAGCTAATTGGTTGTGCAAACAAATGCTGGTTCACTCCTAGATTATATATCAGTAAAATGTTTTATATAGAGGAGCAAGGACAGTCACTGATGAAATTCCCAAGAAATGTAGCTGTAATACAAGATAATGTAAATGATTAAGCAAATTAAATAATTCAAAGTAGAAGTTGGCATGAAATAAATAAACAAATATGCCACTGTGCTCCCCATTCCTGCTATATACACAAATACTTTAACAACACAGTGGAGTGTTCAGTTTGAGAATCAGTAGGGCTGACTATCTAGGAATTCCACATATTACATGCAACAAATGTTGAATTTACTGGGATATTACCTGAATGCAATATATAGGTTGGATAGTCTCTTGCAAAACTCTTGCAGCCTTACTCTGTAGGATATATACCAAGCCTTACGAGTTACAATATTTCTGTGCTAAAATTAAGTATAAACTGAATGAATGAGACAAAATGTATCTAAATCACTACACTGAAAATCATTTACTCCATTAAGAGTGCTATTATTTACCTGAAAATTTAAGACATACAATGTCAATGGTTGTGCTTGTGCATGTTTACTGTTTAGCTTTGCATTTTTTTTCTAAAAATGTTTGTGAAACACTGGTTTAAAGCACATTAAAGTAGCTATATATTTTGTGACCAGTTTGATCGTGAAATATACATTTATTAATAATAATAAGAAAAATAATAATTGGCTGATAATTATCATTAGCCATTAGTGTGTTCTACTTCTTACTGTGAAAAACCATGGAGCTTAGTGTCATACCAGGTAATTATTGCATATTTAATCTTCAGTGAAATTGATGCACAAAACGACCAGTCAAACAATGTTCTTTGGATTGGTATTAAGCTATCGTTAAAACTAAAGGGCAATACATATTATACATTTATTAATAATAATAAGAAAAATAATAATTGGCTGATAATTATCATTAGCCATTAGTGTGTTCTACTTCTTACTGTGAAAAACCATGGAGCTTAGTGTCATACCAGGTAATTATTGCATATTTAATCTTCAGTGAAATTGATGCACAAAACGACCAGTCAAACAATGTTCTTTGGATTGGTATTAAGCTATCGTTAAAACTAAAGGGCAATACATATTTACATACACACTTCACGGGGGTCTGTGCATGTCTATGAACCTCATTGCACTCAAACAAATAAATTACACGGTCAACAGGTCTTGTGAAGGAGAATGCACAAGAATTACCCATTGAATAAAATAAATAATTGCCGTTAATCCTCTTTTTGAGTACTGCATTGAGTAAACAAGGTGCTGTGACGCCAAGCCAAAAACAGGCCGAACAGGTTTCTAACTTTTACATGTCGGAGGACTAAAATTCGACGCGTGTGCTTCCACTTGTGACAGATCTGAAGTCACCAAGGCTAGTACGTGTAGGCAGGGGAGGGGTAAGGGGCGGCAGGAATGGCAGCTACGCAGGGACGAAGGAAACATGGTACTTGCTTTCTCCGGATCAAAGAACACTGTCCGTTCCGAAAACTAAGAAAAAACAAATGCTATGGTAAGAAACTCATCAACGCGTATTTGGGAGTAAATAATGAACGCCATATTAAATAGTACTTTACTTATTAATTTCCTACTAAATCATTGAAGCATTTCCAGGAAGTTGATATCTATTCGGCGCTAGTGCCTATAAATACTAAGTTTACTTGCGCCGTACATGAGAAGGCACTTCTATTAAAATAGAAACTGCAAAACGTTCTTGTATACTGCGCCGCATCTGATTAATGTAGGCTACTTTTACACTGTCGGTTTACTTACCGACTTTTATTGTCGGTTTACTTATCGACTTGCACTATGGACATTTGTACGTACTGGAATGTTTCGAAAGAATGCTATGAACAAGACATTTGGAAAAACAAGGGTACAGGTATAAATGTCCCTAACAGCATTTATATCTCAGGCAATAGCATCATATTTTCGAATAGTGTGTGCCGTCCAGCATGTGTACAGTGGCTTGGTTGCAAAACTAATGGTCAAGTCAGCAGAAGCAGAAGTAAGCTTGCGGATAAAACGCGTTGTGTTCCTTCTTTGCACGGTAGTTTGAGGAAGTTTTTGGTTGTTTATTAAAGCAAAAGGCTTTTGGGACATCCAAAAGAATTCAGTGGAAGCATGCCATACAGCCTTACTGGATCAGCGAGTAAGCTGTTATCACATTTTCCTCACTTACTTTGCTGCATTTTAATCACATTTAAAAACACTTCCAAAGTCAACTCTGATTCAAGTAGGCTAGCCATAGCTTTAGTAAGGATGTTTATACTGACCTCCTTAGCTTTGAGGTAGTTCATTGGTTTACTGTGAAGCTTGGTGGTTTTAATATTCAGTAAAAACGTACAGGAGTTGACACTTATTAAACTCTGCATTGGTTTTCTTTCCCCCCCAATATGTAGATATAGAAAATGTCCCAGCTAAAAAGACAGGGGAACGCTGGGCCCGCTTCAGTGATCACCCAACCCTGGCTGTGCCACAGGCAGATAGTGGAATTTCTGTTGTCTGTTTGGAGCCCCATGCCCAAGTGGCTTTCCCTCAGCCTGCTTGCTGCTTTGACCAATCACAGGAACAGCGTAAGTCCCTCTGTGCCACATACAAAACCTTCTTTCATCTTAAAAGCAGTAAGGTTACATGAACAAAATAAGCATACATGGGCTGTTCTGTTCCTTAACAACAAGAGTGAAGACAGACAAAACATTGACCTTTTTTTGTACACAATGCTTGGTGTCACTCAAATGCCATCCACGCCCACACATTAAATGAGGCCTGTGTACTTCTCCAGTACAATAGTCTGTTCCTATGATTATTTCCCTACACTACAAGCCACACACATTTTTAGCAATTAGCAGCCTGCAGGTACCTGTTAAGTAGCTAGTTTTCAGTAACTTATGGAACCCTGGTAGAACACAGCTAATTTGGTGTCTCTGCTGCACTATAGAGTGGTAGTGTGGATGTTACTACATGCTGAGGGCTGCATTGGAGCATTTGCAGATTAATGCTGGATTGTTTTTGCAATGCTTCCTCCAGCCTGTGTAGAAACTGTGTAGAATGCTGTTATCTAAGTGATAAGGCTCAGTCTGTGCTTGTGGCAAATGCCACTCGTGAGGGAACTTATTTTTTTTTCCCCCACCCTAAAATCTGCCTCATTGTTTGCCTTCTCTATGTTCCCCATACGCTGCAGCCATGGACACAGACAATGTGAGACCCCGTGCATCCCAAGCAGAAGCCTCAAATGCCCCCGGTGCTTCATCCTCTCCTGCTCCCAGCCCCCCAGTCCCACTTCCCCAGAACCTACAGAACCCGTCTCCCTTTAACTGTGACACCAGTATGGGTGAGTCATGTGATCTGCTGCGTGTATGCTATGCTATATTTTTCTGTGTCCAATTCAAGTAATTAAAATGCAGCTCTTCCTATTCCACAGCTGAACACTCATTTGTAGATGCCTGGAGATTACATTGTGGAATACGACCCTGTAAGCCACAGAATTGGTGTCGTTTTCACCCAGTTTGTTTTTTAAGTGGCTGTTTTTTTCAGGATGTGAATATTACTTCCACCGAGTTGATAAATGTTCTTAGTAAGTCTAGGTCAGTCTCTACTTCCTCTACTGTGAACAATGCAGCAAGCAAATTGCAGGGAGAAGAAATACACTGAGGAGATTGATGGGTGAAGAGGGAAGGAAGTTGAGAGGGAGTACTAGCCTGGAGTCTGTTAACCTAAGGAGTCCCTCACACTACAGCGAAAGTAATCTTTTGAAGCAACTATAAATCAACGTGGTGAAATCAACACCATTTCTGTGGCTTGCCAGGGTATTCCTCAAGATAATCTCCAAGGATCTGCTAATGAGGACAGAGTTGTTCATCTGACATGGCTTGTTTCATTTCAGAGCTGGACAGCGGTGTTGACCCTGAGACAGGGGAGAGAGCCCAAGGCTGAGTGTCCAGGATCGCCTAAAATGTAAAGCTGTAAAAAGACAAACCATGGTTGTCGTACATTTGCAATGCTGTCTTGCTGAGAACTTAACCATATGTATATATTTAGAAGTTTTCAAAGTGAGTGTATCCTTATGTTGCTTGTTTGGGTTCATGAATAGGTTGGCTATTACCTATCAAATTGAATTGACATTTAAGGATGGGATGAGAGTGTGGATTTCTCAGAATCAAGTGGGTTTTGTGTCACTTCCCCCTGTCCAATACAATACCATGACTCATTCGAATGGGGCTCAAACATCTTATAAATTGTGAAAGTCTTCAATGAATTATCTATTCATCAATTCCTCATCCTGAACATTCCCTGTGCATCTTTTAAATAGAGGAGGACTTGGCACCCGGAATCACAGCAGGGAAAAAGGATATTATGTTTTCACTGAAACAATTAAAAGAGGGGGTGACTGAGTGGAGCCCCTGGTTTAGCACTTATGTGGAGAGCAGGGTTTCCTGCAGGCGTAGTTAGTCTTGGCTGCCTGCTTTGATTAAAAAAAACACCCCTGCCTGTGTAAGCAGTTTGATGAATTTTGTTAAAGTAAACATTTAATGAGGTAGTAATCCATTCTCAAGTTCATGTAAGGCTCAAAAGACCATTTTTTTGGACAACATACAGAGTGTTGCTGGCTGTAGAGGTGTAGAGGTGTGCAGGCTGAAAATGTGTGGGTATATGACCTTAGGTTACCCCCAAAAAACCAAAAACGGATTATTGCTATGTAGCATGTGTGTTCTGTGTGATGGAGCAAGTTCATGCATGGGCTGGCACACCCACAAAATCACTCAGTCACAATAATTGTTTACAGAAAAACCTGCTGAAGAGAATTTGATTTGGTGCTGAACCAGCATTATTGCAGCAATACAGAGGTGATTAAATGCATCTAGATGCATTTAGGACTCTGGGGATGTGGAGTTGTAATTGGCATGATCCTAGATGTCAGGATTTTGAGGTTTTATCACATTTAGCACAACATTAAGGGCAGAGTGACAAATAGCTATTTTGCAGAGGTGCTGATTGGTGGAGGAGCCATACATTTCCAGATCAGGTGCTGATTGGTAGGGGAGCCACACACTTCCAGATCTCAAGTACTGGACTTCACCCCCTTTATGCTCACTGCAAATGTTATTTGACGCGGCCTTTTGAAAACACACTATGCCATGCTTATTGAATTTGCGTTGTGCATTTTTTTTGTGTGAACATTAGTTATATTGGTAATGTTGATCATTTATTTTTCAAGTCAGATTTCCTTGATGCCTTAATTATTGAAGCAGCGAAGGAAGTCAAAATTAATAAATCATGGCACAGCAGTGACTCAATGTTATTAGAAGCCACTGCTTCTTTTCACTACCCAGTCCAACAGCTGACCTGCAAAGTCATTGTGCACTGGAGTATACTTCACCTGCAACTTGTGCAGACAAGCTACAGGTGTCCTGGTGAAATTTATCCAAGAATTTTAGATTCAAATTTCCCTTCTAATCGGTTGCTTTGCCCTTCATATTTGTCTCTTAATCATGTGTACAGCCTCATTCAGCCAAACTCAATATGACCTGAACAGCAGAAAGTGGACATAACCCAAATTTTGCTAATATTTATCCCAAACAACCTGTCAATGGACATTTACTGACCTCACTCTCATGCTTTGTCTCATGCAAATTTAGGACAATATTGTATTTTTTGTTACTTTCATTGGCAGCTGAATTTGTAACATGAAATAATGTTATACTTGCTTAAAAGCATTATAGAGCTAAAGCATTTAAAGCTAAAGAAAAAGGACATTCACTTTTAAATTCAGTGAAGTATTCAGTTAAAATAACTCGTGAAAACCGAGTATTGATAATAAATGTAAGATTTAACGGAAAATGGTGTAATTTTGAGTGAAAGTAAAGTTGTGTGTGGTGTGTGGTATATGTCGCTAGCTCAGTTACTGTACAGGAGGAAATTTTATGGTGTCTTGAATTATTACTGGGTAACTTGTTCTTTACTGGATGTAAATGGTTTATTTTTATGTTAATAAAGGAAATAAAATGCCATGCACAATAAATTTGAGCATGTCAAAGAGTATTTTTCTCTATCACATACATGCAAGGGACACTTGCCTGGACTAGTTTCTCCCTTTCTTTAAACAAATACTATATCAAGTACTGTAATCTTTACATTTTAAAAGAATCACAGAAAGTCAAAATATACTTAAATTATTTTAATGATTCAAAGTGTACCTTGTTTTTTTTGTTAACAAAGCAAAAAATGTAAACAGTCCAACCCAACTTTAGGAAGGTTTTGTACTTAACTGAGAGCGGAATGTGTAGACCAATGTTAGACCACTGTTAACTGAGAGAGGAGCACAGTCTGCTGTCCACTTGTCTCTTGTGTAACGAAATGCTTACTGCCTGCTGATGAGAAGAGAAACTTGAAGACCATACATACAGTATCTTGGCGTCTGGATTGACGACAATCTGGCATACAATAAGCACATAGAAACCTTGGTAAAGTTAATTGGACTTGTTTCTCGGTGGTTAAAACATTGGTATGCAGTTCTGTTCAAAATCATAATAGGAAAAATGCCAGTCTATTTAGGATCCCTCTTAAAATATCACGAAACATCATACAACCTTCGTTCAGTCTCTCATACGTTTTTCAGTTCCAGTAATTAGGAGTGAACATGGAAAGGTGGCTTTCAGTTACAATGAGCCACACACAATATTCTCTTCAAGAGAACCTGAAGCTTGAAAACCTTACTTTACTGGAATTTAAATCCTTGATTATCAACTTAATACCGAATAAATGTGACTGTTTTTGATCTGATTTGCTCTGGCGCAATGAAGCTTGTGATGTTAATATTCAGATGAACTACTATACTAAATTTCTGCCTTATTTTACCATTTTTAAATTAACTTCTGTATTTGTGTGAACCTGTCATTACACGTATTATATGTTTGTAAACCTATGTGTCTATGCCAACTTGGAGCAAGTCTCTCTTCGAAAAAGAGATTTATCTCAATGGAACTTACCTGTGTAAATAAGGTTAAATAAAATAGAAATCCCAGAGGGCTGTGGTGTCTACTGGGGTTTGAAAGCCCTGGAATAGAAATTTGCTGATGGAGAGGAGAGCACAGACAGAGGTAAAAATCCCTCAGTGATGATCACTCACTGCAGATGGCATCTCCATGGCCCACACCTTAAGGATATTGGTGAAACATCTTGTCAGATGTACACTTGAATAAATCAAGCAAGATAAATAATTTTTCCAATATCTAGCACTTTTATATACAGTTAAATGCAAAAGTATTGGGAGAGTGATACAATGTTCGTTATTTTGGCTCTGTACTGCATCACATTGTATTTAAAATAAAACAATGGATATGAGGTTTAAGTGCAACTGTCAGCTTTAATATGGGGGCATTATATCCATAGCAGGTGATCTGTGTAGGAATTACCCTTTTTATACATAGTCCCTCTCTCATTTTAGGGGAGCAAAAGTAATTGTAAAGATGAACCTATTGTGAAATAAAAACATCATATGTAGTACTTGGTTGGAAATCCTTTGCATAACTGCCTGAAGTCTGTGACCCATAGACATCACCAGACGCTGGGTATCGGATCCGGTTGGATCTGAGCAGATAAGATGTTGCTGTACACTTCAGAACTCATCCTGCTGCTGCCGTCAGCAGTCACATCATCATAAAGACAAGTGAGCCAGTTCCAGTGGCAGCCATACATGCCCAAGCCATAACACCTCCACCATGTTTCACAGATGAGGAAGGGCTGCTTTGGATCATTAGCAGTTCCCATCTTTCTACACACTTTCCGATTTCTAACACTTTGGTAAAAATTAATAGTAGTCTCATCTGGCCATAAGACTTTGTTCCAGAACTTCCGTTTAGGTCCTAAGCTAAAAAGAGCCATCAAACTGGCATGCAGACTCAACAAAGTAAAAAGCATTAACACAATCATTGCTGTAAAAGACAAACACGGTAACCCAGTGACAAATGAGACAGTGATGTCTGCAAGGAATAGTATGAAATGCTTTATCAATCAGAAATCACACTATCTGATTATAAAATTATCAAGCACAAGATGGGGCCATTTCTCAGTTATATTCATATGCCATCCATTAATGCTGAGGAAAAAATAAAGAGAAGGATGAAATCAATACAGCTATTCACCAAATCGCCCCAGGAATATCACCTGGCCTGGATGGCCTTCCACATTAAGCTACAAAGGTTTCACAACAAATGAGGTTCTCCCAAAATGCTTGTCCTCTGCAACCTCGTGTTACTGGTTGGGGCAGCAAGCAAGAGATGGTAGCGAGAATAATCGAGCAGCAGAGCGCCATTCAACAAGTTTTGGGAGAAGACCGTAAAGCCTCTGTTACATTGAGATGGCAGGATATTGACTTGCTTACAGCTGTTAACGAGGCACTTAAACCAGTGGCGGAGTTGACGAATGTTCTCTCAGGAGAGACCTGCGTTACCAGCTCATCTGTCATCCCCATGCTTAACTTGATACGAGAGGATATAATGGCCCCATCTGACGATGATGTTGCATTGACAGCCGAGATGAAGGCAACAATTGTGTACAAGCTGGATGGGAAATACACTGATGAGCCTATGCGTCTTCTGCTGCGTAAATGTACCTTCTTGGATCCCCGCTACGGCGGCACCTTTGAAGCTTCAGAAGAACTGAAGAGAATGATTAAAGGAGAGATGGCTGCACTTTGGAGAGAAGGACAAACGACCATCGGGGTGAAGGAGGACAAGAGAGAGCAACAAACGACCATCAGGTTGAAGGAGGAGGAAGGGAGAGAGGCAGGGCGCGAAGACCCATCAGCGGAGCAGCCCCCAGCAAAAAAGTTGCATGGAATTATCTGCATTTGAATTGATCTCTATGGGAATTGGCGTGGGACTAGATTAAGCTATAAATTACACGGGAATAGTACGGAACACAGGTTTGGGTAAATGGCTGGGTCATCAAGTCATCAAGGGTCTGAGGTATCAAACAAGCCTCAAACCATCACAGCTGCCAGATATGCAGTAGTTATGGATGGATAACTTTAAGGGTGTTTCTCCTGACTCATTTTCCTATTGAACTCCATTGAAAAATAAGTCAGAAGAAACAAGCCTTGAAGTTATCCATCCATATCCACTGCATATCTGGCAGCAGAGTGATGGTTTGAGGCTCGTTTGATAGCTTGATGACTTACAGCCATTTAGCCAACCATGGGTTCCATACAATTCCCACAGAGATCCATTCAAATGCAGAGAGGTTATAGTATCGCTTGTAAGAGTACCTGAAAATAAGATAATTATTTTGATGTTGTTGGGTTACATACATCAGGAAGTTGTGGCATGCAAAGGATATGCAACCAAATATAAAATATGACGACTTTATTTAAATTTATGTTAATTTGGTGCCTTAAAATGGGGGGGGGGGGGGGGGGGGGGGCTATGTATAAAAACAATTGCTACACAGTTCACCCGATATGGATGTAAAAACCCTCAAATTAGTCTGCACTTTAACCTCATAGTCACTGTTCCATTTCAAATACAATGTGCTGGAGTACAGAGCCAAAACAACAAAAATTGTGTCACTGTCCAGCCTTATGGACTGCACTGTAGATGTAGCTAAATTTCCAATGGGGATAATTATTCTTTGTGGGCATAGAGCATTTCTGATGACAAAACTGGCAGGATGTTTTCTCAAAAATGAGAAAATTTTCAAAAACAACCAAAGCTTTGGTGCTTTATTGTGTGAATGTGTGAAGTTGTATCTGAATTATGTGCCTTTACATGAGGTCAGAAGGTACAGACGTTAATGTTCATAAGGGCTGAGAGTCTGTGGTCATTGTGGTTATTTCTGTCAGAAACCCTGAAAAGTGCCAAACTCTCAGTGCTATATAGGTATGGGGCATGCTCCACCAAGCTGCCATCACAATCCTGCATACTGTAGCTCCATTTCCTTGTTTTGTGTTCTTGGTGAAGGTGACATGGCACACCAGTGCTTTACTTTGTTGTTACATTTAGCATTCTTCTTATTGGACTGTGAGCTTCTATTGTTCTTAAACAGCTAAAATGTAGGAGCATGTTTTACTACAAGTGTGCAAGAACTCTGTCTATCATCCCATCCTGGCTATGGAAATGAGGACAGCCAAGCATAAGACAGAGTGTTAGTCCAGCAATGTTAAAGAGATAAGTGACAAGAGGCCTATTATGCAGTCACAGGCAATGTCAGTATGCGGAAAGCAACCCCTCTGCCAAGATAAGAGATAACGACACTAATTATTCAAGTTCATCTACAAGCAGTTGGATAGCTGTGCATCCAGTCAAGTTGGGAGTTGATACACCTCACCAGCAAGCTGTCACTCTGAAATCGGCTTGTCACTTTCAACAACCCCTCCAGGTAAGATGAAAACAGTACCTTTGGTGGATAGCTGGAGCTAGGTGGTTGTGATGCTTGGATTGTGAAACCTGGGTTTAAGACAGTGATTTTAGACTCAGCATGAATGTAAAATGTATTGTTTCTGTGTAACTGCAAGCTGAATGATCAGTATTTACAGCGACGCTGGATGAATGAATCACCAAAGGAGTTAAATGATGTGACGTTCAGTTAACATTACAGTGTGACGCTTCTGTTCACGTCAAGTCCAATCAAATCCAATCAAATCCAACATTTGCTAAGTCACACTTGTAGCTTCTTTTCAGCTTGTTTTGAAGTTATCGAGTATGAGTCAGAGTCATTTAATGATACAGACCATCACGGTTCATTTCATTTCAGAAGGTTCAGTTCGTGAAGAATGCCTCGACTCAAAAAGGCCAACAACTGAAACAAAAGTAATCCCCCGCACAACACTGCTCTAAGCCCACGCAAGGCGAGATACTGTGAACATTGCTAATGGATTCTAACATCACATTCAGCAGCGGTAACATTACCTCCATCAACAAGGTGGCGCAAGTCATCAGCTGGGTGACTTTTGCCATTGGGATGCCTCTGCTGTGCCTGGTGGCTTACGCGCTGTACCACCTGGTGAAGACGGACCAAGTCACCCCGGTGTACATCATAAACCTGCTAATCACCGACATCCTCAGTTTCATTGGCAGACCACACACAATCATAGAGAAAAATGTGTTCGCCGCTGAAATCAGATCCCTGGTCTTTTATTACAGTGTCATAGCCAATATTGTGTTTATGGTGTGCATCGCCCAGGAGAGGTACCTGCTGGTCAACCGTCCTTTGTGCCTAGGGCGTCGCCACGCGGTCAGGAGCTCCGCCCTCATCTCCCTGTTGCTTTGGGCAGCTCCTCTGGCGATCCTGTCCCTGGCCTATTATGGCCACTTCCTGTGGCTTTCCATCTGCCTCCTCCTTCCTTTCCCCTACTTCATGTTCCTGTGCCTGGATACGGCCAGAGACATCTCCTGCTCCACTACGCTGCCCAACCAGGAAAAGAGGAGAATCCTGGGAACGCTGACCTTCATCCTGGGAAACTACACTGTGCTTTTCCTTCCCTTCATACTGAACATGCTGCTGAAGTCCCTGTCAGTGACCATGGAGAAGTTTCCCTTAGAGATGCTGGCCAGCCTGCTTCTGCTCCTCAGCCCTCTACTGGACCCTCTGCTCTTCCTCTGTGTGAAGAAGAGCGGAAGGGACGTCCTGCGAGCCTTCCCCTGCTGCCGGGGCCTGGTCCATCACCGGGAGGAGCCGGGGTCTATCCCCACCCTTTCTGAAACCGTGGCCAGCGTCTAGAATGTTCTACAACTGCAAGCGCACTGTGTGTATCATGGAATAATGGCTTATAAATGTTCTGGTATGGTAACATGGGATTTAGCACATTCAGCTGACCAGCGTTTCAGCACACAGCCCTGCTTCAGTCCAGCTTGTGTGCTGAAGGGTCAGGGGTGCTGAGCACTGGCCATGGGTCAAATATACAGATCCTTTCCAAAAAATTAGAATATCATGGAAAAGTTGTTTTTTTTCCATAATTCCATTGAAAAAGTGAAACTTTCATAGATTATAGATTCATTACACACAAAGTGAAATATTTCTAGCCTTTATTTGTTTCATTTTTCATAATTTTGGCTTACAGCTCCAGAAAACCCCCAAAACAGTATTTCAAGAAATTAGAATAGTGTGTCGAAAATCAGCATTTACTTCAGTTATTTCAGAGAATGAATGTTTTAGACTGAGTGTCACACTCTAATCATCTAATTTACTCAAAACACCTACAAAGTTTTTCTACAGGTGTGTCGTTAAATTGGACAGGTATCTCAGTTTGGTTCAGTATGGGGAAGACTGCAGACTTGACAATTGGCCAGAAGACCATCATTGACACCCTCCAGAAGATGGGTAAGCCACAAAAGGTCATCGCTAAGGAGGCTGGCTGTTCACAGAGTGCAGTGTCCAAGCATATCAATAGAAAGTTTAGTGGAAGGGAAAAATGTGGGAGGAGAAGGTGCACAAGCAAAAGAGATGACCGTAGGCTTCAGCGGATTGTCAAGCAAAGACGATTCCAAAATTTGGCGGAGATGCAGAGGGAGTGGACTGAGGCTGGAGTCAGTGCTTCCAAAACCACCACGTACAGACATATCCGGGACATGGGCTACAACTGTTGGATTCCTCGAGTCAAGCCACTCCACTCATTCTCTGAAATAACTGAAGTAAATGCTGATTTTCGACACACTATTCTAATTTCTTGAAATAATGTTTTTGGGGGTTTTCTGGAGCTGTAAGCCAAAATTATGAAAAATGAAACAAATAAAGGCTAGAAATATTTCACTTTGTGTGTATTGAATCTATAATCTATGAAAGTTTCACTTTTTCAATGGAATTATGGAAAAAAAACAACTTTTCCATGATATTCTAATTTTTTGGAAAGGATCTGTATATCTGAACTACTGTTGCTCTTTACATTTGAATTTTAACAGCTTCCTGAGAACGGTCAATGAAAAACTGTACAATTATGTTCTCAATATTAGTTTTGTTCAAAATGGTGAAAAATCAGCAGGAATTTTACTGGTGTTTAAAATTAAATTATTATAAATAATTATTTCAGGCAAGTTTGGTTGAGCACAATGTAAAATGAAGATCTCTGCTGTTAATATACTATAAAATGCCACCAGGTTGGAGTGTAGAATGTCAGTGTAGAACAATGTAAAAGATGAGAGGTTGGGATTAGAGAGGAATGAGAGATGGGAATATGAGATGGGAATGGGAGGCAGTCAGCAATGCATGTCCTCCACTCCAGCCCACTACCCCACCCCAGGATCGTAGCCTCCTGGTTGCTTCATACAATCCATCCTTGTTTCATGGTATGATCAAGGAAGTTATTGTTCCAGTACAAATATGATATATGATTTTAATATGATTTAAATTATACATTTTTTAAAAGTATAAATATGTTTGAACAGACGGGATGGAGTTGAGATTGTAATTTGTATGCATATTTTAAAGTCAATGGAAACATCTCATAATTAATGCATTTTTCTCAAATTTCTCTTTCCATTCAAATCTTTATGTTATTAAACTCATTGTACCGTAGGTATTATAACTTATGTTATGACATTAACTTTAAGCCGAATTTGTAATGTTTTTTGAGAATTCAAGAAGGGTAGGCTACCTTTTTTGCTAGCATTTATCAACTATAGACAGGTTATTATTATTATTATTATTTAGTGTCTTACACTGCATCTTTTGGAAAGCCGGCATTGAAAAATACAATGTTATAAGATCCTACTCACAGCTTCTTTATTTGATTATTATATTTCTTAAAATGAGAGCTTTAAAAAATAAAGACTAGAGAACTCGTTCCCAAACTTTGGCATCGACACTTATTTGTTCATGTTCAGAAAACAGCAACAGATTCCAAATATAGAATCAACTCGAGACCTTTTGTTAGCTTTCTTATGCAAGAACTAATGAAGCAGCTGACTAAGAGACAGCTGAGCAGCCAATTACTTTTGCTCCCCAAAAATGGGAGGACTATGCATAAAAAGGGCTGTATTTCCTCCACGGATCACCTGATATGGATACAAGTTCCCTCAAATTAAAGCTGACAGCCTGCACTTTAACCTCATCACTAACGTCACATCACGGTTTTATTTCAAATCCATGGGCTGGAGTACAGCCAAAACAACAGAAATTGTGTCACTGTCCCAATACTTCAGCATTTAAAAAGGGGAACGCCGGATTATTTCTTTAACTTCTATATCGATTTTATATGTTGTATGTTTATATTTAATGTGAGTCTTGAAGCTTACCGCACTGGAACTGTGCCTCCCAGTTCCCTTGTTTCCAAGTTTGTCTCCTTTTTTCCAGTTTGTGTCCGGATGTGCTGCATCACGCTGATCTACGTCAGGGGTGGTTAATTCCAGCTGCAGGTCTATACTGTATACTGGAAGGTTTGAAATAGAAATCAGATTCGCTGATAGATAAAAGTGTGATATGACTAAAGGGATACCATCCTCATTATCTTCAGGTTCTTCCGAGTTTGGCGATGTATAATTTAGCTATGAAAACATTGCATACAATCAGTGAATCTGATCAATTTCGAACCTTCCAGTATACAGTATAGACCTGCAGCTGGAATTAACCACCCCTGACGTAGATCAGCGTGATGCAGCACATCCGGACACAAACTGGAAACAAGGGAACCAGTCTTTATAAACATATAAAATCTATATAGAAGTTTAAGAAATAATACGGCTTGCCCCCCCGGCTTTTTCCTTATGTATATTATATTTAAGTAATAAATTCGTACACCAAAACACGTTTTCTTTTGTTTTTTTAATTAATTCATCAACAGCATACTGGTCGCTAAATGAAACTTGGAAACTGAGAAAAACATACAGGCTAACGCCTATAATTAGGCCTTTTGGCAAAAAACTCACGCAATGCAACGTGAACAAACATTTAAGGGTGAGCCGGCCGGCATACAGTAAGATCTATGCTACATTTCTGGCCAAAAAGACCAGCATGTTGACCTTATCTGGCTTGAGCTGCTCACGGGATGATAGGACTATTTTACCCGCTGCACTGAAAAGTCGCTCAGGGGCCGTACTTGTTGCACAAGTGCATAGATATTTGCGTGCAAGTGGTGACAACAGTGGATATCTCTGTTCATTAAGCTGCCACCACTGCAGTGGATCAGCATCTCCCTCGATCACGGGCTCCTTTAAATAAGCGAATATCTCCGCTTTTGCCTGTTCCTCCACACTTTGAGCTGCCGCGGCGGCCGTAGCCCTTTTCCCAAGCAGACTGCCCAGAGTTCTCAACTTTTTTGCTGGGGGCTGCTCCACTGATGTGTCTTCGCGCCCTGGCTCTCTCCAGTCCTCCTCCTTCACCCTGATGGTCGTTTGTCGCTCTCTCCTGTCCTCCTTCACCCTGATGGCCCCTTGTCCCTCTTTCTGAAGTGCAGCCATCTCTCCTTTAATCATTCTCTTCAGTTCTTCTGAAGCTTCAAAGGTGCCGCCGTAGCGGGGATCCAAGAAGGTACATTTACGCAGCAGAAGACGCATAGGCTCATCAGTGTATTTCCCATCCAGCTTGTACACAATTGTTGCCTTCATCTCGGCTGTCAATGCAACATCATCG
Organism: Synaphobranchus kaupii; assembly: GCA_029718625.1. Classification (NCBI taxonomy): domain Eukaryota; kingdom Metazoa; phylum Chordata; class Actinopteri; order Anguilliformes; family Synaphobranchidae; genus Synaphobranchus; species Synaphobranchus kaupii. Next base: position 70,414,016 of record CM056382.1, on the reverse strand, counting down.
TCAGATGGGGCCATTATATCCTCTCGTATCAAGTTAAGCATGGGGATGACAGATGAGCCGGTAACGCAGGTCTCTCCTGAGAGAACATTCGTCAACTCCGCCACCGGTTTAAGTGCCTCGTTAACAGCAGTAAGCAAGTCAATATCCTGCCATCTCAATGTAACGGAGGCTTTACGGTCTTCTCCCAAAACTTGTTGAATGGCCCTCTGCTGCTCGATTATTCTCGCTACCATCTCTTGCTTGCTGCCCCAACCAGTAACACAGTCCTGTCAAATACAGACACAAAGGAAAAGAAATTACCAATCATGTTCAGAACTTTGGGATTATGTCCTATGCTCAAAATAAAAAGCAGTTCAATTGCAGAGTTGCCGACTAGCCAAACAAAACTATCATTAAAGGATAGGTTTGCTATTTTGGCCCTAGGCCCTATTTCCGGATATTCTGAGATGATCGTAAAAGTAGAGACCATAATTTTGATGCTCGTTTCAGTATTGAGCTTGCGACCCGCTTTCATTTTCAGGCTGTAGATTTATGATACATCACAATGGTAGACTACACTTAAAGGTTGTATCAGCGATTTTGGGTGGAAACATAAATGATCACATTCATCTGATTTTTCCTCACGATCCGCTAGCTGCCCGCCCCATAAGCAGGCCGTCAAAAAACCGCGTCTCTGTAGGCAGCCTATGCTCCGAGATCGTACACAAAAACAATGGTACTACCAACTACTCAAAACCAAAATAAACAGTATTCCAACCAATCACAATGATCTGCACAAACGTGACGTCACTTCTGAAGCGAAATCCCAAACAAACATACTTATGAATAATTATGTTATGTTTTAAAAAATAGTCTTCAAGCATCCAGAATTATAACCACGTTAATAACGTTTGTAAGAAACCAAACCGTTTGTAAATCCGTCAAGATTTCAGCGAGATAAGAGTATTAGCGTTTGTGCAGATCATTGTGATTGGTTGGAATACTGTTTATTTTGGTTTTGAGTGGTTGGTAGTACCATTTGTTTTTGTGTACGATCTCGGAGCATAGGCTGCCTACAGAGACGCGGTTTTTTGACGGCCTGCTTGTGGGGCGGGCAGCTAGCGGATCGTGAGGAAAAAAAATCATTTATGTTTCCACCCAAAATCGCTGATACAACCTTTAAAGAGTAAGAGCACCCACCATCTCAGCCTGTCTCCGCCTACTACACAATTTAGAAAAATACTTGGGGTGAGCGAGGGAGAGGGGTGCGGGCGGAGGAGCTGTGTCATCATTTGCATAAATGAATGTACAATGTACAAATGATTTAGTATAACTCAGATCAAACTGTTAAACTAGATGTTGCAGAGCAAATATGAATCAAGATTCAACAACCGCATGGCCTATTTCTCACCTCAAATATTTTCTGAATCGTATTTTAGTGGACTATTTAGTAGGGGTGTAATGATTCTCCAAATCCACGGTTCGGTTCAGACCTCGATTTTTGAACCACGGTTCGGTTCATACCTCGATTTTTTTTTTGTTTTGTTTGTGTAATGTGTAATATTTACAAAATATACAGCTCAGGGTTTTTCCTACATAGTAAATTATTTGACGGCCGCCAAAATGATTTCACGGACCGCCAAAATGACAATAAGCCACAGACTGTAAAATGCACTGTTTACAAGAAAATCATGTTCAGTATAGCTAGAAACAATAATATTTTTTTAAAACGTTGTACAAAACTACTCATTCGGCGTTTTCCATTGCTTACTGTAGGCTACTATACAGTAGGCTACCTGATGCACTTTCGGTTTAGAAGACACCTTTTTTTTCCCTCCAAAATCTCTCGTAGCTAGCCCATAAATATGTTAATGAAACCAAATATCTTACCTGTAGGCTATATGCAGGTAGGCTACCACTGTGTTATGATTAACCCTGAAGAGTTTATCTTGTTTCGTTTCGCCCGTACAGTCGACATTTCCACAGTGACCTATCGCATTTAGGGCTGAAATAGTCTACCTTGCTGTTGTCATGTAAAAACACAAATTGTGTTTTTGTACGTAAAAAAAAACAAAAAAAACGTGTAGCTACATTATTTCTGTTTTTTTGTGCGCTATCAAACTAGCCTAAATGGTGTAATATTCAAATATTCAAAAAGCTTCAAGGACCTTTGATTTCTAAAACCTAACTCCTAAACACAACCCTACTGGTACTTTACAACCAAAGCCTACATGGGCTCTTTGTACTCCAAAAACTGTATTTACAGTAAAATGAATGCAAAAAATGTTGCTCCTCACGCACTGCGTGCACTCGCATTGGTACCGTCAAAACCCAGTTCTCTGCCAGGAAAAACCATGCAGCTAAATAGAATAATAATTTCATGATTTACATGCGTTATAGTGTTAATTGTGAAATGAAAAATTAGTTTTCTTACATTAGTAGTAACATAATGAGAGCTCAACAGGCTGCACCTGCAGTGGTGGCAGCGGGTTGGGGGAGGGGGTGTATCGTGGTTCCGTCTTCCAGAACCGCAACACAAGACCGTGGACGTTTGTATCACCGTTTCGGTCTCGGTTTCAGAACCGTTACGCCCCTACTATTTAGGTGGAATAAGAGAGTTTATGAACAGGACGCCACATTGTTCCGTTTTTAAAACGTGGAGCCGAAACGAATGGAACGGTCTCAAAATGACACTTCTAGCACATATACGAACGTGAACAAAGCAGATTCTGTCAATACAAACAATAACCAGTCCTCGTGCCTACAGAATCCGCTTCGTTTCATAATACATTTACTTCAATTGAAGGTTGGATTTTTCTCATTTTTTCAGTGTGAGATTAAAGGGATAGTTTGGAATTTTGGACATAATGTCTCAATTACGACTTACCCATGATGTAGTTGATTCATGGAAACCATTTTCAGATAATTCCATGCTGTCCCTTCTTTTGGACATACACACATTGCTAATGCTAGCGCAACTCTATGGTAACCGGTAGCATCCACTACCAAATGCACTTAAACACTCCACAGTGCACCCAAAGCAAATAAAATACGACGACAGTCTATCGGGGTTATTTTGAGTGTTTATACCATCATTTTTGAAGTCAAACTATCGTTGAATCCTTTACTTTGTGCTGACCTATATTCTCTGTGGAAGTACAGCGGCGGAGCGAACGTGGCCATTGCAACTTGTTGGTCTTCTTTGTTGTTGTAGTCGAGCAGTGCCGGCACTACATTCGTAGGTAACGTAAAGTATCGCTCCGCCGCCGTACTTCCACAGAGAATATAGGTCACACAGTAAAGGATTTAACGATAGTTTGAATTAAAAAATTCCTGTCTAGATATGCATGTCTAACAGTTATGTGTACACCCTCAGCCAACCAAAGTTTTGAATGACCCAGAAGTAAGGAAATATAATTTTGAAGGTGAAATTAAACTTCCCATTATATTTTTTTATTTGATTAACTGTCGTCACTTTTCATATGAAAAGTAGATTATGAAAATATGTACATTTTTTAGGGAAATGCTATTTTAATAAATAATTCGACAACACTTATGGACCAAAACCATCATTGTTTCACAAACTGCTACACACAATGAATGCTATGATCCCAAAAACTGACCGATTAGGTTTTCTTTGGTTGTCAAATCATCTTGGTTTTCACCACTGTTTTCAATGTGCAGAAAGCATAGCCTACTACCGGGTGCTTCACTACCTGGCCCCTCCCACCCTCTCCAGTTCCTATATACGCTCTTTGTTTGTAACCAGGAAAGCTCGATTTTAACACAGCAGGAATTCTGAATGGAATGCAGTAATCGTGACCTTTTGCGATTATCATATCGCTGCGTCCAAAAATCGTAACGATTATTATATATTTTTTTTTTTAAAAGCCCCCAACCCACCCCATTACCGAGGTTGCATTATTATTCACATAGTTTTTGCTGCTATTGTTGTTTTATGTTAACAATGGCTTTGGCAACACTATGCTGATGTGTGGTCATGCCAGTAAAGCTCATTTGAATTTGAGAGAGATCCCATGCTACTTGGGCCCAGAATTCATGGCTACACCCCTGATCACGCATTTTGAAGGCAGCAAAACTTGCCCAAATGTATTCCTATTAGATACGTGTCTGGTCTAGGACGCAGCAAAAGGGTAACAAGCTCAATACTGAAGCGATCAGCGAAATTTTGGTATCAACTCTTCGCGATCACAGAATATCCGAATATAGGGAATAGGGTCAAAAATACCGAACCCATCATTTACAAAATAAAATAACACAGAGGCCTAAATAAAATATTGAAAACAGCATATCTGCATTATGTTGGCTTGAAGGCGACTTACCGCGATTAGGCTGTGTTGTGGAACCCCCAGCTCTGCCTGCGCTGCATTCAGCGCACGCTTTCGCTGCCAGCTGTGTGAGAAGGCACCGGTGATGGAGCGGCAAAGACCGAACACCCGGTCTGTCCTCCGTTTCTGTGCCTGTATGGCTGCATCAACAGCGAGGTTCAAGTTGTGTCCGAAACAATTTATCCATGGCCAGCCAAGGTCTTTTGCTGCAGTCATTATGTTAGGTGCGTTGTCAGTTGTTATACCAGAGATTCTGCTGTCTTCCAGACCCCATTCACGGATTGCCTCGCGCAGCCAAGCGCAAATATTGCTGGCGGTGTGATCCGCTGGAAAAAAACATGTCTCCAGGCACTTGGATTGAAGCTTCCAGTCGGGTGTGATAAAGTGAACAGTGAGCGACATGTAGGGGGCCATACCAACAGACGACCATACATCGGTGGTGAGAGCATAGTATTCCGCTTGTGACAACAAGCTAACCACATCCCGGCGAACTTGGTTGTATAATTCAGGAATCGCTTTTTTGGAAAAGAAATTCTTACTGGGAAGCTCATATTGTGGATCAAACGTTCCCACTAAGTCTCTGAATGCCGCTTTTTCCACACTGCGGAACGATAGCATTTCTGCAACGAGGAATCTCGTAACCGCGCTTGTGCATGCCTTCCACCGGTTGCTCTCTTTGTTGTACTTGCTGTTCCTTGTAAATGTCCCGATGATCGAGGTTTGCATGACTGTTTTAGTTAGCGGAAGTCTTGGCCGGGAACCAGTTGCAGGTAGTCTTGAGGCATGGAGAGGGTGGTTATTTATAAGATGAGTTCGGAGATTTGAAGTGTTCCCACCTCTGGCTGCAACGCTCTTCATGCACAGTTTGCATGTGGGAGCATCCTTGTCAACTGGCTGACCATTCTCATCCCCAATGAATCCAAATAACTTCCAAATCGGTGAGTTCACACCTTTCTTGGAGACTAAACTTTCGGCAACAACGTTCGCCATTTTTCGGGCTAGTATGACCTCACGTGACGCGGAAAAGGTCCGAAATCCCGCGCAACACAAACTTGATTGCGTTTTGGAATGTGTGGTAAACCGGTGTTGAAAATAGATACTATGGGGGGGGGGGGAAATAATTAAACCCACGATATTACGGTGTACTAGTAATGGGTTGTAGTAAACGGTGTACCCAGTGGTCCAATCCAGAGCGCTTGCCAGAGCGTCTTCTTTTTCGTTTTCTCGCCTTCTTCTTTACTTCTTCACTGTGTTTACTGATGGAGGTCTCTGCTGCATACCGCCACCTACTGAACGGGAGTGTGCAATATCATCACATCTAATTTATACGGTTGTATTAAAGGTTGTATCAGCGATTTTGGGTGACGTCACTTCTGAAGCGAAATCCCAAACAAACATACTTATGAATAATTATGTTATGTTTTTAAAAATAGTGTTCAAGCATCCAGAATTATAACCACGTTAATAACGTTTGTAAGAAACCAAACCGTTTGTAAATCCGTCAAGATTTCAGCGAGATAAGGGTATTAGCGTTTGTGCAGATCATTGTGATTGGTTGGAATACTGTTTATTTTGGTTTTGAGTGATTGGTAGTACCATTTGTTTTTGTGTACGATCTCGGAGCATAGCCTGCCTACAGAGACGCGGTTTTTTGACGGCCTGCTTATGGGGCGGGCAGCTAGCGGATCGTGAGGAAAAATCAGATGAATGTGATCATTTATGTTTCCACCCAAAATCGCTGATACAACCTTTAAACGAAATAAAACAAATAAATGTCCTACCTCACTATTCTATTCCTAAACCCCACTGCATATATCTGCGTCCTTTAGAAAACAAAACAAAAAGTGCATTAATGACCACCCAAAAACCATCCCCCACCCAAATCCCCCCATCCCGCCCCACCTTATGCACCCTATCAAAAAACATCCTCCTTCCTGCAGCATATTTGGGGAATGGCAAAAGAACATGCTCAACATTTTCCCTTACTTGACATTCCTCGCACATACACTACTCACAAAAAGTTAGGGATATTTGGCTTTCGGGTGAAATTTATGGAAAATGTAAGTTCACGCTACAGTGATATTATACGTATCATGAAAGTAGGGCATTTAAGTAGAAGCATGCAATGGTGATTTCCTCATCTCAAACAATTTATTGAAACAAAAGCCAACAACAGTGGTGGGTATACCACAACAAAAATGTCAATGTCTCAATAACTTGTCATGTGCCCTTGAGCATCAATTACAGCTTGACAACGACGTCTCATGCTGTTCACAAGTCGACTTATTGTCTGCTGAGGCATGGCATCCCACTCTTCTTGAAGGGCGGCCCTCAGGTCATTGAGGTTCTGGGGTACAGAGTTACGAGCCTCTACACGGTGAGTCAGCTGATCCCATAGGTTTTCTATGGGATTCAGGTCTGGAGAAAGTGCAGGCCACTCCATTTGAGGTACCCCAGTCTCCAGCAGCCTTTCCCTAATGATGCGACCTCGATGAGCTGGAGCATTGTCGTCCATGAAGATGAAATTAGGCCTGTGTTGTTCATGCAGGGGCACAATGACTGGATTAATGATGTTATTCAGGTAGTATGGGCTTGTCACTGTACCATTCACAAAGTGTAGGGCAGTTCTGTATTGACTAGACACACCTGCCCACACTGTAACACCGCCACCACCAAAGGGTCGTCTGGTGACAACAGTGGCTGATGCATAGCGCTCTCCTTGACGTCTCCAACATCGTTGGCGGCCATCATTTCTGCTCAACGTGAATCGACTTTCATCAGAGAACAGCACTGAGGCCCACTGGTCCCTCGTCCAGCGTAAATGCTCCCTGGCCCATGCAAGACGATGACGCCTGTGCCTGGTGGTGTGGTCAGGTACCCTTGCAGGTCGTCTAGCACGCAGACCACGCTGATGTAAATGGTTTCGAATGGTCTGACGTGACACTTGGGTGCCTCTCACCTCCCTTAAATGTGCCTGGAGTTGAGTGGCATTCATCATCCGGTTCCGCAGGGCACTGTTCACAATGAAGCGGTCATCAGTGTGGGATGTGGCCAAAGGACGTCCACTTCTATGCCTTTCTGTGACTCTTCCAGTCTCTCTGTATCTCTGTTGCAACCTGCTGATGACACTCTGTGACACTCTAAGCTCAGTGGCCACTTCCCTCTGAGAACATCCTGTTTGAAGCCTCGCAATGGCGAGGTACTGTTGATCAATTGTTAGGTGTCGTCTTGGTCTCATGATGTCAAAATGTGAACAGCATGATGAAGAGGACTGTTTAAATACCAATTCTAATTGAACCAGGAAATTTATTGGTCGATTCATGGATCAAACACCTGTTGTGAATTTTGCCGTTCAGCTCCTTGTTAGAGAACAGCAAGTTGTGCAAAAAGTACTGAAACATTGAATAGTTGGACATGTGCATTCAAAAGTTTAGAGAAGGTCAAATTAATTTCACCTGTAAAGGTTATAGTGCATTTTAGGTTCATCCTGAAATTTCACCCGAAAGCCGAATATCCCTAACTTTTTGTGAGTAGTGTATCTGATGCACGCTTTGCCATCAACCACAGAGTTGAATAAAGTCCCGTATGGTCAAACCTCAATCTAGATATAATAACATCTACTCTTCTACGTTTTCCTTTAAAAACCTTTTCAGAGACAGACCATAATCCAGTGCATATTTAATTTATGATTTTGCCTCACCCCTCCCATTCGGTACCCTCGCTATTTTGTTTTCTCTCAATCCCAGTGCCCTTTTTAGCAATTTTGTCCGCACACTCATTTCCAGCCACCCCCACATGAGCAGGGATCCAACAAAACTGTACGTCCAACCCTCATCTCTGCAACCGTAATAGTAAAAAAAAAAACATGTCTAGCAATAGAGGGCATACTGGACAAACTCTGAAATGCTGCAGCTGAATTAGAGCAGATCACAACTCTAGCAGGCGTATCTTCCTAAATCCACTGTAATCCAAGCATTTAAGATTTGAGTTCAGCTGAAAACACTGGCAATTTACCTGTCAATCTCCTACATATACAAACATTGAACTCAGGAATAAAAAACATGTCCACTCACAGGATCATTAGACCCATTTATATACATGGTCATTTAACCATAGAAATTACTCCCCACACTTCTATCCACTACACTTCCAGTATTCACCCTTTATCAGACCACCCTTTCTTTTCTCCAATCCTTTTCATATTAATACTGGGAATAACCAATGGGGAACATTACCCAGTGCCAAGGACGGAGCAAAGTCCAACCCTTCCAAAGCAAAATCCTCTGCTATCTAGTACATTCCCAACAATTCTGCAAAACCATTGTGGCAGGGTTCTCTTCCCCACTTCCATGCAGCCTATAACCCAGTATGCTAATGACAGCTTTGAGTGCAGTAAACCAAATCAGCACTAGTGGGAGTGGTCTTAATAGCCCCAACACACAAACTCAAGACCCTATTCCAAACCTCATCCAACTTTTGTAATGAAGCTCCATACACTATACATCCATAATCAAGAGTAGGCCCCAAATCTCTAAGAAATAAATTCTTTAACTTTTATCTAAATCTAGATGGCTTTGAGAACATATTTTTAATATATACATAGAAGCACAACATTTGGTCTGGGAACATACAGATGATGTTGTGTGTTTCTATGTTGGTGATTGTGCAGACGACGCCCTGATGTCTGGCTGGTTTTGGAGATGTCTTGTAACAATTGTGTCTTGAAACCAATCAGGGAGGCGCTAACACCGCACCCCCCAGGACTACTCAATGTAAATTGACCTATTAGAGCTGTATAAAAGGACAGCTAAAACTAGTGTTCTTCGAACATTTTGTAACCTTACATGTGTTCCCACAGCCGACTGTGTAAATTAAACCTCCCTGTCTTTTTGTTGCAAACATAGGGTTCTGTCTCTTCAATAATAAGGAGGTTTTAACATTTCGGATTGACGAACACAGCCAATGCAGTTGTTAAAAATATGACTGTCGATTCAGATCTCTCCTATCAGGCCCACGTTAATAATGCCACAAGAGTGGTCTTCTTTCACCTGAGGAACATATCTAAATTGAGGAAGCTGTTGTCCCTGCAGGATGCTGAAAAACTGGTTCATGCCTTTGTAACCTAGAGGTTGAATTACTATTGTCTGGTTGAACGAATTCAGCCTTGATACCTCTCCAAATTGTACAGAATGTGGCTGCTAGGGTACTTACAACAACTAAGAAATGTGAGTCATGTCTCATGTCTCTTCATTGACTGCAGTGGTGAATTCTACAGCCTGGACTATATTTTAACCATGCCAGGACTGAATGTTGGGGAAAAAAGTAAAAAAATAAAAAAATAAACCCTGAAAAAAGAAAGGCTTGCACATCCAGTAAATGATTCAGTCAAAATAATTGTTTACAGAAAAACCATCCGAAGAAAATAGAAAATGACTTGGTGCTAAACCACGATTACGAATACAGAGCAATACAGAGGGGATTAAATGCATCCAGATCATTCAGACTCAGGGGATGTGGAGGTGTAATTGGCATGATCCTAGATGGCAGGTTTTTGAGGTTTTATCACATTTATCACAACGTAAAAGGCAGAGTGCCAAATAGCTACTTTGCAGAGGTGCTGATTGGTGGCGGAGCCACACACTTTCAGATCTCAAGTACTGGACTTCACCTCCCTTTATCCTCACTGTAAATGTTATTTGACGCGGCCCTTTGAATATGCGTTATGCAATGCTTATTGAATTTGCCTTGTGCATTTTTTTTGTATGAACATTAGTTACACTGGTAATTTTTCACAAATTGAAGTCAGATTACCTTGATGACTTATTTACTAAAGCAGCAAAGGAAGTTAAAATGAATAAACTATGTTATTAGAAGCCACTGCTTCTTTTCACTACCCAGTCCAACAGCTGACCTGCAAAGTCATTGTGCACTGGAGTATACTTCACCTGCAACTGGCAGTCAAGCTACAGGCACGCCAGTGAAACTTATCTAAGATTTATTTTAGATGAAACTTTCCCTTTTAATCGGTTGCTTTACCCATATTTGTCTCTTGCTCATGGGTACAGCCTCATTCAGCCAAACTCAATAGGATATTTTTTGTTTTCTTGTGGCTACCGTACATCAGAAACTGGACATAACCCAAATTTAGCTAATATTTATTCCATACAACTTCCCAATGGCCATTTTCTTTAACCTCACTCTCATGCTTTGTCCTTAACGTTTAGTGACAATTTTAAGACAGTATTGTATTTCTTGTAGCTTTCATTGGTAGCTGAATTTCTAACATGAAACAATGTTAAAGAAGTACTTTTTAAAGTACATTCACTTTTTAAATTCAGTACTCAGTTAAAATAACTCCCCTGTGAAACTGAGCATTGACGATAAAGGTAACAGAAAAGGGTGTCATTTTGAGTGAAAGCAAAATTGTGTGTGGCGGTGTATATGTCGCTAGGTCAGTTTCTGTGCAGGAGGAAATGTTATCGTGTCTTGAATTATTACTGGGTTGTTCATTACTGGATATAAATGATTTATGTGTAAGGCAATAAAATGCCATTAAGAATAAATTTGAGCATGTATTTTCCTCTGTATCACATACATGTGTACTTTAATCTTTCACATTTTAAAAGAATCACAGAAAGTCAAAATATACTTAAAAACAAATTGTTTTAATGTTTTAGTTAAAAAAATTAAAAAAAACACTCCTTTTGTGTGTTTGACCCCATTTTGTTAAATTCGACTCTGATTCAATCTGGTTTGTTTGCCCAGTGGATATTGTGTGTTCCATGAGAACAAAAGCAAAGTATGTTTTAAATTCAAAGTTTATCACCAGAGGCATAAACAAACATTAGCTTTGAGCAATTTAGTGAAGTGTTCTAGCTTCCGAACAAAAATTGCACGTGCTAAAACACACGTGCTAACCCGTTTTTAAATACGTTTTAAAACAGGACATTCGACTGTAATTACAATGCTCATAACTCAGCAGCAGTGGATGACTGTGGTGCATTTGTATGAATGTAGTGGCAGTGGCTCAGGACAGCCCCAGTCTCAGATCCTCACTGACCACTCAGTGGACATTAAAAAGCAGCTGGATGACATACAGGAGCAGGGCTGGAGACAGTACAATTTGGCCTGCTTTTTGAGGTCTCAATAATGGGGGCCATATTGCAACTAAAACTCTGTTCCAACTCTGTGCTAGCAGATGCATCCGAAAGCTATTTGTCACCATCTGCATGGAACTGTAAAATAAATGAACAAATTAGTGCAGGAAAGTGGGTCCAAACAATTTTCATTCTGAATGCAATCAAGTCTGAATGAGAAACACTGCTGGCCCTGACATACATAAGAAAAGCATATGGAGCATTATCACACCGAATACTGCAGGCTATTCTGTCAGATTAACTTTTTTTGTTTCTTCCTCCTTCAGCCTCAATGGCTTCTTTTTACCTCCATCCCTAATCCTCCCCTTTTCTGTCCCTTTACTCTGCAGCATGGCCTCCACCTGACTGCTTCTCCCCCTTCTTGTATTCTAATACAATGTCAGAACATTGTGGCCATATGGAAGCGAAGGGGGAGAGGATCAATGAGCCAACTTTAGTGGATCACTTTACAATAGCATCATGAGCGCCGAACAGTCCTCCCAGTCTGACAGTTCCACAGTTTAACACTTCAAGCCAACAGAATCCAGAAAAAAAACAAGCATTACCATAGAAAATACATTTATAAACTGAAATTGAGTTACTTAAAAAAAATTTCTTCACTCTAGGCGACTTCCTGCCCTTCATGTTAACGGCTCTCGCTCATCCCGACTGCGGAGCTTCTCCACCCTAGCTCCCCAGTGGTGGAACAAACTTCCCAACTCCCCATTCCTCTACGTACTGCTCACTCACTGCCTGATTTCTGTCATGGTCTGAATACACACCTCTTCAGACTCTACCTTGACTTACCCACCAATCTAGTACCACTTTCATATAGCACTTGTATCTTTGTTTGTTGTATCCTGTACCTTGATTCTCTAACACTCACGTAACACTAGCGCCTTGATCGTGACGTTGTAGCTCATTGGGTCTTACAGAGTTAGCCTTAAGACTTAGCCATAGCTGACTGTGTGAACCAAACTCGATGTTCATGTCTATGGATAGCTGCTACTTTATGATAGAACTGTACTCTGTCTGACCTGTTTGCAGTTGTTTCAATGGCTTCGGTATGCACGTATTGTACATCGCTTTGGATAAATGTGTCTGCCAAATGAATGTAATGTAATGAAATGTCTTTGGAGCCAGTAGTTCCCAGGTATCCAGTTCCGACATGTCTGGCAGGCTCCCCTCCCTATTCACCCCTCAGGGATGCACTGCCCTCCTGGGTCTGCTTTGCTGCACAGCGAGGAGTGTGAGAACACCAGCTAGTGCAAGGAATCACACCGGTCTTGCACAGTGGAGCAGGGAACATACAGAGAAATATCAACAGACACAAAGATGAGAAGAGAAACTCGAAGACCAGTGGAGACTGAAAGTGAGCACCAAACATGAGATCCCACGAACCGGTTTAGGGATTAGAGCAGGGACCTCAAACTCAACTCCTGGAGGGCTGTAGTGTCCACTGGGGTTTCAAAGCCCTGGATTAGATATTTGCTGAGGGAGAGGAGAGCACATACATAGGGAAAATCACTCAGAGAGATGATCACTCACTGCTGAAGGCATCTCCATGGCCCCACCCCCATGTAGCAGGTATAGGTCCAGCAGCAAAGAGGGGGAAGGGAGGGAGAGAGATAGAAATCAGGCAATGTACTATACTAATGAGATTCGCCATCAGACAGGGTATAGGCGAATCAGGGGACACATGGGGGATTTTCCTGTCAGTTATTAAAAATTACAAACCTCCTGAAAGTATGGTGAAAATAAATTGAAAGCAATCCATCAGAGAATCTAAACAAAATTTGATGTACCTTTATCAATCTTTTAGGATGAGCCGTTCCTTTAACCAATTGTAATAATACTGTAAAAACAAAAATGTCCAAGAGATCCCACTCTGTAAATTTGCATGTATACACAGTACATTGGACTGTATACAACAAGTTGGGCAACATTTTAAACAGTAATTTTGAGATTAGATTATTATTTTTATTCTTATTTCATGAATGCAAAGAATTAAGTCAAAGTATTCAAATATCACCCATATTGTAGAGCAAGTATTTGTGATTACAATGAGACAAATATCTTGTTTTTACCATTTACGGTTGTCTAACTGTACTGTCTCGATAGTAGAGGTGGGTAGGACAAAAATGCAGTCAAAATGGACACATCGTCCCTAATTTTGTTAAAGGTGCATTATGGAGGATTTGTAGCCTTACTGTGGTCCTGAGTTTACAACAAAGTAGTCTCCTCCTCTGTCCTCAACCCCACCCACTCACCGTCTGTTGAGGGCAAGAAACACCCTTGAGCGCAGCAAGCAAGCAAAAGATAAAATGAAATAACATTTTTTGCAACACATACATTGTTCTATATGGATGTTAACAGTACTTAGGCAGTGTTATAACGATCTGTACATTATAAGCACCTCGTAGGAACATTGTTACCGTTACGGTAGTTATAGCATGTTGCTTGCTACACTAGTGCAGGTGCAGCTACCTTGTGGTGTTTCAGTTGCTGCTATATTGTGATGTTTTTCCTTGTTCAGTATTTAGCTATTCTGAACATTCATTTAGTACTGGGATGTCAAGATGGAATTGTGTGTGGAATAAGTAGGCTAACATTAGCAGGCCATATCTGGTCTATCATAGCTAGATGATACCCTTATAAAGTGAATGACTGTTCATAAATATTATTTCGTTTAAGTACAGCGTAATATTACATTTTTATATTAATGCGATACAAAAGGTACCTGACTTTGGCCATAAATCCACTGAACGTAGCTGGATAGCGACAGGTAACGTTACGTAGCCTACAGGTCCATCAGGAGACACGACAACTCCACAGCGCCTTTCATCCCTTTGCTAAACTTCAGCTGTCACCAATTCACCATCCAGGTAAAAACAAATCCTAGGTTGACTCTGGTTCTTGAACGCGCCCTGCCGGCTTCTTGTATGGCTTCGCGCCAAAAGCGTCACGCCCAGAAACATCCCGTAGCCTACACATCTGAGAATAATAAATATAGGCAGAGGATCATGGATTCGGCAAAGAGATTGCCAGTGCATCATATATATGACTGATTATTTCATGATATTTTCGAGGTAAAAATCATGCATAATGCACCTTTAATGATTTTTTTTTGCCTCAAAAGTATACCAATATCAGAAAGATCTCAGAGGTCAAGACTGAAAATGAGTCATTTTCCCCCAGAATTCAACTGTATTATGAAGAAAAGAATAAAATCAGTTGTATAACCTACTTGAATAAATCTAGCAAAATAAATTATTTTAGCGATATGTAGCACCTTTATATTTAAGTAAAACATTAAAACACATTTATACAACAATTTAAAAAAATAAATTCATCAACAGCATTGGATGGTAAAGTAAACTTCCAGGCTAACACTTAGACCTTCACCAAATAACATAATTAGACCTTCACCAAAGACATAAAATCACATCATCACCAATCACGCAATGCAATGTGAACAAACACTGATGGACGAGCCAATCGGCTTACATTATCACCTATGCTAAATTTCTGGCCAAAAAGACCAGCATGTCGACCTTATCTGGCTTGAGCTGCTCACGGGATGATAGGACTATGTTACCCGCCTCATTGAAAAGTCGCTCAGGGGGCGTACTTGTTGCACAAGTGCATAGATATTTGCGTGCAAGTGGTGACAACAGTGGATATCTCTGTTCATTAAGCTGCCACCACTGCAGTGGATCAGCATCTCCCTCGATCACGGGCTCCATTAAATACGCGCCAATCTCCCCTTTTGCCTGTTCCTCCACACTTTGAGCTGCAGCGGCAGCCGTAGCCCTTTTCCCAAGCAGACTGCCCAGAGTTCTCATCTTTTTTGCTGGGGGCTGCTCTGCTGATGTGTCTTCGCGCCCTGGCTCTCTCCAGTCCTCCTCCTCCTTCACCCAGATGGCTGCTTGTCCCTCTCTCCCGTCCTCCTCCTTCACCCAGATGGCGGCTTGTCCCTCTCTCCCGTCCTCCTCCTTCTCCCTGATTGTCGTTTGTTGCTCTTTCCCGTCCTCCTTCACTCTGGTGGCGGCTAGTCCCTCTCTCCGAAGCGCAACCATCTCTCCTTTCATCGCTCTCGTTAGTTCATCTGAAACTTCAAAGGTCCCGCCGTAGCGGGGATCCAAGAAGGTACATTTACGCAGCAGAAGATACATTGCCTCGTCAGTGTATTTCCCATCCAGCTTGTACACAATTGTTGCCTTCATCTCGGCTGTCAATGCAACGTCGTCGTCAGATGGGGCCATTATATCCTCTCGTATCAAGTTAAGCATGGGGATGACAGATGAGCTGGTAACGCAGGTCTCTCCTGAGAGAACATTTGTCAACTCCGCCACTGGTTTTAGTGCTTCGTTAACAGCTGTAAGCACGTCAATATCCTGCCGTCTCAACGCAATAGAAGCTTTAGGGTCTTCTGCCAAAACATGTTGAATGGCTCTCTGCTGCTCGATTATTCTCGCTACCATCTCTTGCTTGCTTCCCCAACCAGTAACACAGTCCTGTCAAATACGCGCACAAAGGAAAAGAAACCACCAATCATGTTCAGAACTTTGGGCTTATGGCAACGATCTACGCTCTCAATAAAAAGCTGTTCAATTGTTGAGTAGTGTACTAGCATACCACAACTATTATCAACGAATTAAACTAAAATGACACAGGCTTAAATAAAACAGCCTATTGAAAACAGAATATTTGCACTATGCATGTAGGCATGAGGCTAATCACACTTACCGTGATTAGGCTGTGTTGTGGAAGTCCCAGCTCCGTTTGTGCCGCCATTAGTGCACGCTTTCGCCGCCAGCTGTGTGAGAAGGCAACAGTAATGGACCGGCAAAGACCGAACACCCGGTCTGTCCTGCGTTTCTGTGCCTGTATGGCTGCATTAACAGCGAGGTTCAAATTGTGTCCGAAACAACTTATCCATGGCCAGCCAAGGTCTTTTGCTGCATCCATTATGTTAGGTGCGTTGTCAGTTGTTATCCCAGAGAGTCTGCTGTCATCCAGACCCCATTCACGCACTGCCTCGCGCAGCCCAGCGCAAATATTGCTGGCGGTGTGATCCGCTGGAAGAAAAAATGTCTCGAGACACTTGGATTGAAGCTTCCAGTCGGGTGTGATAAAGTGAACAGTGACGGACATGTAGGGAGTCATGCCAACAGACGACAATATATCGGCGGTGAGAGCATAGTATTCCGCTTGTAACAACAAGCTAATCACATCCTGGTGAACTTGGTTGTATAATTCAGGAATTATTTTTTTGGAAAAGAAATTCCAACAAGGCAGCTCATAATGAGGATCAAATGTTCTCAGTAAATCATTGAATGCCGGTTTTTTCACTGTACGGAACGATAGCATTTCTTTAACGAGAAATCTCGTAACCGCGTTTGTGCATGTCTTCCATCTGTTGCTATCTTTGTTGTACTTACTGCTTCCAGTGAATGTCCCGATGATCGAAGTTGGTGTGGCTGTTGTAGTTTGCGGAAACTTCGGCAGCGAAGCAGCTGACTGTAGTACTGAGGCATAGTGAGGGTGGTTCTTTATAAGGTGAGTTCGGAGATTTGAAGTGTTCCCACCTCTCGCTGAAACACTCCTCATGCATAGTTTGCAGATGGGATTATCCGTGTCAATTGGTTTACCATTTTCATCCCCGACGAATCCAAAGGACTGCCAAATGGGTGAGTTTGTACCTTTCTTGGAGACTAAACTTTCGGCATCAACGTTCGCCATATTTCGGGCTATTATATGACCTCACGCGACGCAGAAAATGTCATTCATCTGAAATCCCGCGCAACATAATTTCAAAAATCAGAACTTGATTGTGTGCGAAATGTGGGAAACCGGTGTTGAAAATGGTACCGCAGGAAAAATATAAACAAAACAACGGTATTCGGTATTATTGATATACTATATCCTACCAATCCACACTGCTGCTTCTTCCTTTTTCTCTCTTCCTCTTCTTCTGTTTATTTATTGTGATTTACCCAAGGGAAATGTCCTTACTGCCCTCTAATGAACCGGAGTTCTTATTTTATATTTTATGGCTGTTGGCAACTAACTTTCATGGTGCATTTACTGCCACCCACTGGTCTGGAGTGTGGACTGAGAATTTACAATATCCTTATTTATTTATTAAAATAAAAATAAAAAACTCAATTTATTAAGCCTGTTGAATGTAAATATTCTGACAGAAATGCAATGCATGTATCCCATGTAGATAGATTAACAATTCTGTTTATATGAAGTTCTGCCCCCACTTCATGCAGATTGGCTTTTAATCTCCCTCTCTGACATATTCGATGCGGCTGCATAACAGATGGATAACCGTTTCTTGTTCCCCACAATAGTCACATCTTCCATCTACATGTTTATTACTCAAGAAAAGAGTAGCCTACTATTTAGATATGCGTTTCCTAACATTAAACTAGTGATAACACTGTCTTCCTTCTTATTTCCCCGTCCAGATCGTGAATTCCCAACCAATGGATTGATTCTAAATAAATGGCATTACTTTCCCTGGTCCATTCCTCTTGCCATGTCTTTTCAATTACCCCGGCCTTTAACCTCTGCTTTACATCTATCTGTATTTGGTCTGTCTTTAATGCCTTTTTCGCAATTGTATCTGCTTCCTCGTACCCCTTAATTCCAACACGAGCAGGTATCCATACAAACCTAACACTTCTTTGCATGCATGGCATGTTTGAGTTCTCTCCACAGATTTTCAATAATATTCAAGTCTGGGGACTGTGATGGCCATTCCAAAACCTTCATCCGTCTTTCCTGGAGCTTCTTCATGGTTGATTTCGAGGTATGCTTTGGATCATTGTCTTGCTGGAATACCCAACCTCTCTTCAACTTCAATGTCTGGACTGACCTTCGAACATTAGCCTCTAGAATGTCTTAATATTTGGTGGAATCCATTCTTCCTTCCACCCACACAATATTTCCTGTGCCCCCCACTGCCACACAACCCCAAAGCATAATGGATCCACCTCCATGCTTAACAGTTGGCAAGGTTTTCTTCTCTACAAATGCTTCACCATTTTTATCCAAACATACCTTCTTTGGTTGTGGCCAAAAAGCTCAATTTTGACTGTCAGTCCAAAGCACGATGTTCCAAAATGCTTCAGGCTTCTCAAGGTTTCCTTTTGCATACTTCTGATGCTTTAAGGCTTCTTTCTGGCAACTCTGCCATGTAGATCTTTGTTGTTTAATGTATGTTGTATTGTTGTCCTGTGAACAACTAGACCTGCATCTGCTACTCTTTTTTGCAGCTCTTTTGCAGTGATGTGTGGGTTCTTCTGAGCATTTCTCACGAGGTCTCGGGCCATTCTATCTGAAATTGTTCTTTGTCTTCCAGATCTACATCCATGATTTTTTTTAATCTCCCATTTTCTGATAATGTTTCTGACAGTGGAAATAGGTAGTTTGAAACAGTGAGTTTTTTTTAGCCTTCTGCTTGTTGGTGGAAGTGAACCATCTTGATTCTGACATCCTTGGACAACTGTCTAGAGGAACCCATGGTTGTTAACACCAGACAGAACAGCCACCGCATTCGGATGCTTTAGAAGGCATGGAGTTACTTCAGAATAAATAGTTCAGCCCTGGAATTATATTCACCTGACCCATTGAAGCCCTAACGAGTAAATCACCTCGGCCTGGGCCTTAGTAATCATCTTTTAAAAAAGTGACAAAGAATAATCCAAAAGGGTTTTCAAACTTTTTCACAGGGCCTTTTTCCTTTTTTTAAAAAATCATTTTGAAACTGTAAAAAATTAAAAGAAAAAATAATCTTGCTTTAAAATTTAAAGAAATGTGTCACTTTGTACCATTTAGAGGTCAGGTTAACTTCGGTTCACTTAATTATAAAAGGCATTTTGACCAGAGGTGCCCAAATTTTTGCACCCCAGACCCCACTGTATATCTCATCAATGCCCTATATATATCTAGCAATGATTTTGTCCGTTCCCCACTCATAACCAGAGACAGATCTTATTAGGTTCAGCACTCGGTTACACTTTGCCTCAGTATGCTTTACATGTGTCCTCCATGTACCTTCCTCATCAAACCATAATCCCAAGTATTTAATATTTGCCACCCTTTCCATTGGCTGCCTTTATAAAAATGAATCAATGCCATCCGGTATTTTATTCCTAGTGAATAACATAAGCCTTTGACACGACAACTTAAATCCTCAGTCATATGAGCACTTCTAAACTATCTTTATAGCATGAGCCCTATTCATGTTGGCTCAGTGTTTGTCCATTGTGTGTGTGTGTGTGTGTGTGTGTGTGTGTGTGTGTGTGTGTGTGTGTGTGTGTGTGTGTGTGTGTGTGTGTGTGTGTGTGTGTGTGTGTGTGTGTGTGTGTGTGTGTGTGTGTGTGTGTGTGTTATGTGTTCACGTTAATGATCTATGAGATTGCCAGTTACGTATAAACTATATGTTACTACCAGAGGGCTAGACTACTTCTTGTTTTGTTCCACATAATAAAATGACTGAGTTGGAAATACAGGCCAGTAATGCTTTTTTTTTCAGCTAAGGGAAAAAAAGAAGAAGGGATTGGAGTTGCAGGTTATCAACTTTTTTGGGTGTAGCATTACTGAGCTCTGGCAATGAGATGCTTGACTCAGTGGAGACGAAAAACACAGATTGTAGCATTGGAAGCACATGTACAGTAATTCTCACCTTCTCCCTCAGCTCCATGCGTTTGGGCTAAAGGTTCACTCAGGGGCAGAGCGCTTTCAGCAGTGTTCCCATCAGTGTTCCCATGGTCATAATCTCACTGGAAGTTCACATCAATGTTCTCATCATGAAATACTGACCAATTCTACATTAGGTTATGAAACATTGACCAATTGTGCAAGTTTGAGTAACTCTTCCAACCAGTTTTATGGTAAATCTGGAAAATAGACACCCCGTTACCACCCATGAAGAACCCAAAAATAGTGACCCAAGTTATTCAACTTTCCATATTTTCATCTCAGGTATGGTGCGTTTCAACAGGAAAATCCTGCAGATTTTTTTCAGCCACAAATACAACTGTTCTTGTGGAGCACTTTATTCACACAGCTTTACCCTCCACACCCATACGAGAATTACAAACACTGTATGTTCAGGTTTTCCAACTTTTACAAGCAAGCACATCACAAGTGAATAAAAGTGTCAAATATGTTAAAAAATACTGTACATTCTCAGCCCCATTTGTTTGTATTTACAGTATTTACAGAGGTTATGTCACTCCGGACTTTGTACATTTAAAAGCATTATGCTGGTGTGTTTCAGGGATATTTTCAATGGTATCTTATACTGGTTTAAGGTGCGGTTCAGTTAGTTCAGTCTCCTGAATGGATCTGCTTCTCCAAATATCCCAAAATTCTTGGCCAACCAATAGTAATTTTGAGCATCTGGTTCCAATGGCTCAATTCCTGTCAGCCCATGTCTTCCATATGACTGAGTTCAGTTTGTTCTTCGGAAATTCATATCGACCAGTTTCACTGTCTATTTGACTTTAACGGCCATGACACATCTTGTGTTTCAAGACTAGGTAAATTTGACCTTTAAATACTTACTTACGCGTAGTTCGTAAGGTTGGATCACAGCTTATAAATAACCAAGCTATTCTTTAGCCCCGGTCTAATTTATGGTTCAGCTCCATGTCACTGACTTCCATGCTGGTAACGGAGTCTACATCCGTCCTGTCATCTTTGGTTCTGACCCATTAGGTTCTGGTCAGTCCAGCTCCTCATCAGTGGCGGACTGCTGCTCGGCGTTACTGGCCTCGTCCTCTGAGCTGACCTGTCGGGCGGCCGTGTGAAAGAGGCGCATCAGGTCCCGAAACCGCCGGGACACCTGGGAGGAGAGGACAGGGTCGCGGGGTCAAGCGCGCTCACCGCGTAATGTCCGCCCTGACCATGGAGAACCATACTCAGCCTACTCTACATTCAGAACTGTTCAGAAAGCACCCAACCAAAACAATGATATACAATGCTGCCTTTTAATTTTGAAACCTAAATGTTGGCAGGTATGCAACTGACACCAGTTACTTCTGACAGAAAACAAAGCACATCTGTGTGTTGCCGTCTGTCACAGTGCTGGAGGAGCTAAAACGGCCAGGGTAATTATTTCTGTGACGACAAAAGTTTCATCCAAGTTTCTCTGGTCCAAGTCTGTGATCTCTGACAGTACTATAAAACAACGGCATAAATATTTCACCTCACTGGCCGTCTTGTTTCCAAGCTGAGCTGAGACGGCCTGGAAAGTGCTCTGATTGGCTCCCTGCTGTTGACAGGCAGTTAAAATGACACGGTCCGCCTCCCTGTTACCCCAGACACACAGGTAAACAATCATTAGAAAAAGAAACAAAGCATTTATTCTTACAGTTTCAATATTTAGCCTAAATATCCCTCCACCCATTCCATTACGACACTAAACGGTGGCGTTCATATGCCTCCCCCTCTCACCTTGTCCACAAGATCACCTTCTCCCCGCTGGGGGTGAGGGAGATGTTTTTGGCGCAGACAGGGGGGTCGGCGCTGGGGTTGGGGCTGGGTCGGGACTGAAGAGCGACCGGGGATGCCTCCCTCTCCCCTGAGGGGGGCGCCGGCGGGCTGTCGCAACCCGTCGCTCCCTCTCCATCCTTCCTGCTCTTCTTTGGGGACGGGCTGCCCTCTCGCTCAACCTCCTTCCACTCCTCTTCCTCCTCTTCCTCTCCCTCCCTTTCCTCAGAGTTTGGGGCAGGGCCCCCCTCAGGACCGCCCCACAGTTGAGGCCCTTGGTCTGCTGGGGGGGGTGGGGGGGGGTGAGAATGGGTACGAGAGGGATGGTCTGAAAGCTGAACATTTCAGACTGCACAGCACATTCTTGTGAACATACTGCATTTATACACCAAGTTAAATAAAATGTTAACAACTGCTAAGGTGCACTGTGACCTGATCATTCAAACAATCCCAATAACAATCAAATACCCACAAAATACCACATCAATGCTTTTTCTCAATATACCATCTGCATAAATAGACGTGATAAATACAAGCAACTACTCTACTCTGAGATCTGACTACATAAGGAAGGTATGTTCTGAGTGAGTACCAGGATGAGGGCTGTTTGCCTCACTTCCTCCTTCCTCTTTAAGCTCCGTCTCCACCTCCATCTCCACCTCCTTCTCCTCCTCTCTCTCTTCCTCCCGCTCCTCCACTCTCCTCTCCGTTTGGCTGTCCTGTTGGGGGCTGTTGGATCCAGGGTATGAGGCGTCACGACTCTTAATTCCTCTGGAGGAGTCAGAGACCTGTGTACATACACACAAACCTTCTGTTAATATACCCACGCTTAATCTTCCAGGCCCATTCATATTTAAAATCATTTTAAAAGCACTTGCCGTACGTTTGTTTTAAATGTTAATGGACATTTTGAATGCAACATCCCACTGCCTTTATGATTAAACTGTTATCCATCTTTATATTTACTTAAAAAATAAGGAACCAAACATCATTACTTATTCAAAGATTATCCCCACACAATCCCCTATATATTTTGTACAGATACCGATATCGGTTTCAGCTCACCTTGTTGGCATGGCAACGACAGCATCCCTTTCTTTTTTGTCTCCGCAGCTTGGCATCAGGGACTACATCATGGCAGGGGCAGGAACAGTCCTTTTCTGACCAATCACATTCCTCCAAGCAACAATACAGAACCAATTAGAGCCCAGCATGTTTAAGCCGGCTTTTTAGCCTTTTCAGTGTTGTATCTGCTCCCAGAGTGTAATTTATGCTATTGTGTGATAACATCAGTAATATCATAATAACACATGGCATTTTTTATTCATTTCGAGAGCCAAGCACTCCTGTCCATTTCCTCTAACCTTGTCATTATTATGTGTGCCCAGCTCTTTCCGTCTCCTGCTCCTGGCCGTCATTGGTGGAATCTTGTGAACCTCTTCCTCTTCTTCCAAATCAGGAAGTGTGACCTCTTCGAAACCCCCGCTAGCTCCGCCCCCAGGTCCCACACCACCACCGTCCCCGACGTCCGTCGGTATCCCACCCTCCTCTGGCCAGGCGGCCTCCTCGAACTGCCCAGGTCGGGAGGTGGGCGGGCGTAGCTCATCAAAAAACACCCAGAATTCCCCCTGGAGGTGTGTATGGCCTTTGAGGAGTGAGGCCATCTGAGCTTTCAGCTGGGAGGGAAAGAGCACAACGACAGCTCACACGGCTACACATGCTGAATGCCTGCCCCCAACGCTACCCTTTTAACCCCGGCTGTAACTGCGCCCCCCAACGCTACCCTTTTAACCCCAGCTGTAACTGCGCCCCCCAGCACCACCCTTTTAACCCCAGCTGTAACTACACCCCTCAACACCACCCTTTTAACCCCAGCTGTAACTACACCCCCCAACACCACCCTTTTAACCCCGGCTGTAACTGCGCCCCCAACGCTACCCTTTTAACCCCGGCTGTAACTGCGCCCCCAACGCCACCCTTTTAACCCTGGCTGTAACTGCACCCCCAACACCACCCTTTTAACCCCAGCTGTAACTGCACCCCCAACACCACCCTTTTAACCCCGGCTGTAACTGCGCCCCCCCAGCACCACCCTTTTAACCCCAGCTGTAACTGCACC
Organism: Synaphobranchus kaupii; assembly: GCA_029718625.1. Lineage (NCBI taxonomy): Eukaryota > Metazoa > Chordata > Actinopteri > Anguilliformes > Synaphobranchidae > Synaphobranchus > Synaphobranchus kaupii. The sequence continues at coordinate 70,389,921 of CM056382.1, read as the reverse complement.
CCCAACACCACCCTTTTATCCCCGGCTGTAACTGCGCCCCCCAACACCACCCTTTTAACCCCGGCTGTAACTGCACCCCCCAACACCACCCTTTTAACCCCGGCTGTAACTGCACCCCCCAACGCCACCCTTTTAACCCCGGCTGTAACTACACCCCCCAACACCACCCTTTTAACCCCGGCTGTAACTGCACCCCCCAACACCGCCCTTTTAACCCCGGCTGTAACTACACCCAACACCACCCTTTTAACCCCGGCTGTAACTGCGCCCCCCAACACCACCCTTTTAACCCCGGCTGTAACTGCACCCCCCAACACCACCCTTAACCCCGGCTGTAACTGCACCCCCCAACACCACCCTTCTAACCCCGGCTGTAACTGCACCCCCCAACACCACCCTTTTAACCCCGGCTGTAACTGCACCCCCCAACACCACCCTTTTGACCCCGGCTGTAACTGCACCCCCCAACGCCACCCTTTTAACCCCGGCTGTAACTACACCCCTCAACACCACCCTTTTAACCCCGGCTGTAACTGCACCCCCCAACACCGCCCTTTTAACCCCGGCTGTTAAGATTACTGCAGTTATGAGCAGAATGTCCTGCGCTGTACCTCATCTATGCCAGCAGTGCTGAGACTGGGCCCCCCCTGTAGCGCACGCACTATCTTCTGGTAGTGCGAGGGGTTCTCCCCGAAACTGATCTCCAGCTGGCGCAGAAACCTGCGGCTACGCTCGAAGGCCTGCTGCTCCGCAAACTACAGAGGAGAGAGAGAGAGATGAAAAAACTATAACTTTCTTTCCATATGTTAATTCTTCTGACAAAGGATTACTTATTGCGGGTGTGTTATGGCCCGTCCATTACACGGTCATTACTATTGGAATGTTGGTGATTTACAAACTTAGGCCTTTTCTTTGTGCGCTAATTAAAAGTCGCTCTGGATAAGAGCGTCAGCTAAGTATGTAAATGTAGACACACACACACACACACACACACACACACACACATAGGAGGAGCTGTGAGAGAGATGGAAGAGGCAGGCCGTAGTGAAAACACCACAGAATTAATGTCTATACGCGACAGGCCAGCGGTCTGTGGGCGGGGTTTGGCGCAGTACCAGGCCGCACTCCAGGGCCTGCTCGGGCAGCAGGAAGGCAGCGAAGTCCTGCAGCAGGTCAGGCCACTCCTTCAGCACGGGCCTCAGCTGGGAGAAGAGCTCCACGGCGCTGCGCCCCTCTCCGCCCTGCTCAAACTCATACAGCAGCCCCAGGAACTCCTCCACCTTCCCCGGGACGTCCTGCAGGGCCTCGCGCACCTGAGGGGACCATTACACACGGCTAGTGTTACACACATCTGGACCTGTGCTGCGTGAACCATCCTCATGTGTGTACAGCCAACTGCCTCCATTTCACATAGCAAGTGTTCATTTGGATTTTTCCCCAAATATACCTGCTGGTATCTCCCTCAAATAACTTGTAGCTAAATGTTAGATTAGATTTGAATAAAAAGCAGAGCTTTGTGTGTCTGGGGAACAGATACAATGTAAGAGTTGACATACAGAAAGACATGTACTCTGCCCAGTGCACTACGTGCATCAGTGTACACAGTCAGGCTGAACTGACGCGGCGGCTGCATCACCCTGTTGAGGTAGGCCTGGGCGAAGGCCACGTCCTTGCTCTCCCTGAGGGGGTCGTTGTCCAGGATGTGGTCGTCATACAGCAGCAGCAGTTTGGACGTGTCCTTGCTGTCCCGCTCCTGGCGCCGGCTTCGCTTCAGACTGCGTGGGGGAGGGCGGCCGCGCCCTGTGGCGGAGGGGGGGGGTTCCGGTGACATGAGAGACGGGGCTACTGGGATACTGGGAGGAGCTACAGTACGTCATACTGTAAAGCACATCCACAGCCTGTCTGCATGGAAGAGCTGGGATACTGAACAAACACGCTTGCGGCTGCAAAAAAGGTCTGTGTTTTACTCTTGTAATGAGACTTAAAATCCTATTTTATTAAATCTTATTAAGTACAAAATATTAGCTTGTTTCAATTTACTGTCTGCTTGACAAGTGACATTTTCAAAATTTGAAATAAGTCAAACTGTCCGACCTCATTGGCAGTATTTTGTCTTATTTAGCAAAAAAAGTAATGGAAATAAGATTTTTAGTCTAAATGTATGACTTAAATACTTGTTGAGATTGACCTATCTTTTTGGTTTTTGCAGTGTAGAACAGAAGTGAGTCTATGCCTGAGCAACACCTTCAAACACAAGTGGAAATGCAGAGAGATGAGACGAGAGAGAAAGAACAGAGACAGAGCAGATATTCCCCGTCTCTGACGCCTTGTGTCCGTACTGACCTCTGCCCCGGCCGGCCCCTTTCCCACTGGCCTGAGGTGGGCCCGCCCCCTGTGGTGCGTCCCCGCCAGGCAGCTTGCCAGCCCCCCCTTCCCCGGACTCTGACTCCTCCCCCTTCGGTGGCCCCTCCTCCTCTTCTTCAGAGTTCTCCTCCTGGGAGTTCTGGGAAACTGGGGAGGTGGGGGAGTTGGGAGAATTGGGGGAGTTTGGAGAGTTGTCCTCCTCAGAATCGCCTTCTCCACACAGCCTCCCCTCTGATGCTAACCAGGTCAGCTTCTCCATGGTCTCCTGCAGTGAGTGACACACAGCAGGTCAAATAAAAACACCCTTTCCATGGTCACTACAGTATACTGAACATATTAATACACTTTATTTTGATGAACACAGTGATCCATGAAACACCATGGTATGACTAAAGCATGCAGGAATATACTCAGGTCCAAAGACACACACTGCAGTTATGCAGTAGAGAGGTTATACACATTATTAATAATAATAAATTATTTTCAGGGGATGACTTGGAAAAATGGAAAAATATCAGATACACATACCACAGGACACAAAGCTTCTTCACAAGTCAGAACTGAGCTTCCTGACATTATTTTTATATGAAACGTGATGCAAATGTATTATTGATCAATTCTAAGAGCATTACCTGACAGTTTAGACATGATAAATGACAATCAAATGCATAATACAAAGAAACCAAACTCTACTCCCTAACACACACACACACACACACCTGCAACTCCGGCACGGACAGCACAGACTCCTCCGAGGCAGACGACATCACTTCCTCTTCATCCTCATCCTGAGTGAGGTCATCAAAGTCCTCTTCCTCCTCCTCTTCCCCTCCCTGCCTCTCCCTTTCTCCGTCTCCATCCTTCTCTCCCTCTCCCCCCTTCTTTCCATCTCCACCCCTCTCTCCACCTCGTTCCCCCTCCCCATCTCCCTCCTTCTCTCCGTCATCCTCTCCCTTTCCATTCTGCTCCCCTTCATCCTGGCCCTCTCCTCCGCCTCCCCCCGTCTGCTCCCCCACCTCCTGGTCTCCCTTCTCTCCTCCTCCTGCGGAATGCTCCTGTCCCTCGCTCCCGCTGCTCAATACCACTGTGCCCCAGGCAGCTTTGCTCACACTGAGTCTCACGCAGGTCACCTGGCCCTCTCCACCGCCGTCTCCGTCCCTGACTCCGCCCTCAGCCGCATCGCCTCCCCTCTCCGTAACGCTCTCTCCCACCTCCCCGCGGGGCGTCGCCGTCTCCGTCTCCGTACCCATCATCCTCTCCAAAGTGTCCGCGCAGCTCTCCAGGCTGGAGGCGGGGCTTCCGGTAGATTCCGAAAGAGCCAGGAGGGCGCCCCCAAAATCTCCGCCTTCCTCCTCTCCCATGTCCTCGCCTTCTTCTTCATCCTCCTGATCCTCCTCCTTCAGCCCTTCGATGCACGCTATCAGCTTGACGAGGTTGACCTTGCTCCTCTCGTGGGCCAGCTCCTCTCCTTCGCTGGAGGGAGGCCCAAGGCCCAGGGAGGAGTGAGCGCCTTTGGTGTCGTTTGACGCCGTTTGGGGTCGCGCAGTCTCTGAACCTGCACCGAGCCCTGCGCTTGGGAGTTCCTCTATCCTCAGGGTCCCAGAAGCCCACGGTGCTCCCGCCTGACTCAAGGCCAGGTTGCCGGTGGCAGCGTTCGCGGTCACATGCGAGGCTGTGACCTGTGTCATCAGGCAGTTTTGGGGCACGAGCAGAAACTGGGGCGTGCCCTGTGAGGCGGTTTGCACCAGGATATACTGGGGACCTCCTTCTTCGGTCACGGCTGCAGTTAGCGCCACTTTGGCCTCAGCCACGGTGACCAGCGAGTTTGGGTCGACAGCGAGGGGCGGGGTCACCGTTTCCGTGTAGGCGGTGCAAGGGTCGACAGTGGCACAGTCTATACTTGAATTTAGCGCAGCTGCACAGGCAAACTGTGAAACGTCGCAGGGTGTTTGGCGGCCATCGATGGACTCCGCTTTATTCACTACGCTGTGAACGGTGAGGTACACCGTCACCTCCTCTTCTTTTCCCGCGGTAACCGCTGGAGTGCCTGGGCGCGTCCCGGTCTCTGGGGTGTCTTTGAGAGGAGGTGAAGGGGTGTGGGAGAAGAAAAGAGGGCTGGATTTCAGTCTGACGGTGCTGTCCGGGGGCGTGGGGGGGAAGCTCGGGGGAGGGTCGGAGTGGGGCGGAGCCGGTAGCAGCGGCCTGGCCAGCTGGCGGAGCCTGGCGAGGGCTCCGTTGGGGTGAGTGACAGGGTCCTGAGGTGGAGGGGTGGGCTCGGCAGGGGGCCTGGCCAGCCCCTCACTGACAGTGGAGGGACAGACAACAGTGGTGCCAAATGGGGCATTCAGGTTGATTATCATGGTGGGCGGAGCCCTGTTGCAGGCCCCGCCCACCATTTTCCCCGCTTTACTCTTCTCCGCTGCTCTAGACGCTGTTCCCCGCCGCTGCTCCACCCGAGAGGAGCACAGAGAAGCCTCCGCCCGCAGAGAGGCTGTGGAGCTGCAGGAGCTCGGGAGGAGGCTTGGGAAGAGCTGGCTGTATAGGGAGGAGCTTACGCGGGCGCATTCGCTGGTTAGGCACCTCTGCCTGCACCTGTGGTGTCTGCATTATGCACGTAGTTACTCCTCCCGGACTGAAGAGGGGGGAGTTCAGGGAAGCGGCAGAGGGGACCTGGAGCACGGCAGGAGGGAGGGTGGGGGGAACATCGTGAGGCGAGAGAACGGCGCATCCAAACTCCTGCCCAAAACCCTGAGACAGCGGGGTTAAGGGCATAGAATAGGCAGTGTTCAATGGCACGGCTCCGTGAGCAGGGGTCAAGGGAGTGGCAGCCAATGGGAGGGCTCCTTGGATAGGAGTGAAAGGGGCTTTAGCCAATAGGAGGATCCCTTGGGAGGGGGTATTTCCAGGGGCTTTGGCCAGAGAGGGGAAGGACGGGGGTCTGTAGCCACGGAGAGGTCGGGGCTTGGGTGCTCGGGGGCTTACTGTATTGTATCTGGCAGGGTACAGGCGTAGAGTAACATATTTGGGGAGGGTAGGGGGATAGCGAGTCCCTGGGGGGAAGATATAAGGGGGAGTGGAGGGGGTGGTTTCGGGCGGGTGCTGCTCTTGGTTATATTTAATCACTGCTCTGTGGATATATGGCAAGCTCTTCTGCAGAGAGAGGAGGAAAAAAAACGAAACATTTTCAGCATGTTCCATTACTACTACATTTTAATCCATTAAATACTTACCATTACATGCACATATGTACAACATTTCTACACACGCTCGAGATCTACAGCTTTCTAGATCCACTGATTTTGCTTTGACGGGAGTGCAGCAGAATTAGTGTCTTTGTACCTGCAGCCAGTTAGGCAGAATGGCGTCCTCTCTCTCCACCGGGGGGCGCTGCTCTCCTGGCATCACCCTCTCACACAGCAGAGGCATGGGAGGAAGGACCTTACGTTGAGAGAAGAGCTGGGAAGAGAAAGAGTGTTGGGGTGGGTCAGGGTGTGCACGGAAACTTCCTTTCCCATTCAGATTCATAAGTGACTTCTGACACGTTTCGCAGGTGACGGAGCGGCGAGCTGCTGGGGGAGTCTGGGACACACCTTGAAAACGTTGTCCGGGCTGCGGCGGAGGCACATGTCGTGGACGCGCCCGCGCACCTGCTCGTGCGTTTTGGTGCGGATCAGGTAGCGGCACAGCAGCTGGTAGGGGAGCTCGGTCTCATCAAAGTGCTTCAGGCCCAGGAGGATCAGTCTGGTGCAGACACAGGAAGACAGAGCACACGGTCACCTGCTGCTTACAGCATGTCAGCAGCACATATGGAGCTGAAAACAGCGTGACTGGGGTACACACACATACACCAGCGTGACTGGGGTACACACACCACTTTGGATTAAAGAATAACACAGGGAAGAACTTGCTAGGAATGGGTATCATTAAAACATTTTTTATTCTAATTCTAGTTCTTTGTTGTGATACCGGTTTCAAAAGGTTCTTTTTTTGGTTCCTACTGTAAAAAAAAAGAAAAAAAAAAGGACCAAAGACCAGTGAAGGCTATTTTATTTCTCGCTACGTGCACAAGCACACAATTGGCTGAAAATGAAGTAGCTTACATAGTTATTTTGATTCGATTCATTTTTATACAATGTGAGAACCAAAAGTTGGCACTGAAATTGTCAACAAATTGTGGATTTTGAAGGAAGTGAATTTCAGTAGCCAGCCCTACAGTCTGCACATGCTCAGACATGCGGTTTCATCAGTGATGGTGTCTGTGTGCATTAATGACTGATGGGATGTTAAGGCCAGCGTGTACCTGTCCTCGCTCTTGGTGTAGCCGGTCTTGTTGGTGCGTCGGGGATGCAGGGAGGGGTCCAGGCTGCAGTGGGGCAGCAGTTCGGGGTAGAGGAACACAGGCCGAGTGGCCAGCAGCCAGGCCAGCTTTGAAGGCAGCACAGGGTAGGGGCGCACTGCAAACACAGCCAAAACACAGGCTGATGTAGCTGTGGTACTCGAAGCAGATCATAGCTTTGATCTAGAATCTAAACCCATTTCACAGGTATGGGTATTTACCTACAAAATACATACAGCATGCAATTATATGCCTCTCTCTCTCGCACGCACGCACGCACACAGACCCCTCTTGCCCTCACCAGAGAAGGAACGGGTGGGCTTGGCTGGTGACACTGTGGTGGGCAGTTTGAGCTCCTCCAGCAGAGAGAACGCCCCCTGCAGGTTACAGGCTCTGAAGATGCTGGTGAATCCCGGCTCCACGGCGGTCCGGGCCTCCTCCCCGCGCAGGGCGAATGACTGCAGCTCTGACTGGGGTACGAAGGGGGGGACGCCAAATTCACCCTTCCAAACCATTACTTCTACATTGTCAGGGTGATATACAGTCAAGCCGGAAAGTCTGAACACTCCTTTCACCTTCTCAACGTTTTATTACGTTACAGACATATTCTACAATAGATTGAGTTCATTTTTTGTCTCAAAATTCTACACAAAATAGCCCATAATGACAAAGTGAAAACAGGTTTTTAGACATTTGTGCTAATTTATTAAAAATCAAAATGTAAAATATCATATGTACACAAGTGTGCACACCCTTTGATATGACACCCAAAAGTGAGCTGAGGTGCATTTTGTTTCCACTGATACTGCTTGAGATGTTTCTACAACGTAATTGGAGTCCACCTGTGATAAATTCAATTGATTGGACATGATTTGGGATTGCCAACACCTGCCTATATAAGGTCCCACAGTTGACAGTGCATGTCAGAGCAAACTCCAAGCCATGGGGTCAAAGGAATTATCTGCAGACCTCAGAAACAGGATTGTGTCAAGGCATAGATCTGGAGAAGGGTACGGAAAAATCTCAGCAGCTTTACAGGTCCCAAAGAGCACAGTGGCCACCATCATTCGTAAATGGAAGAAGTTTGGAACCACCAAGAATCTTCCTAGACCTGGCCCCCCGGCCAAACTGAGCAATCGGGGAAGACGGGCCTTGGCCAGGGAGGTGAGCAGGAACCCGAGGGTCACTCTGACAGAGCTCCAGCGTATCCTTGTGGAGATGGGAGAACCTTTCAGAAGATCAACCATCCACGCAGCACTCCACCAATCAGGCCTATGGTAGAGTGGCCAGACGGAAGCCCCTCCTTAGTAAAAGGCACATCACAGCCCACTTGGAGTTTGCCAAAAGGCACCTAGAGGACTCTCAAACCATGAGAATCAAGATTCTCTGGTCTGATGAAACCAAAATTGAACTTTTTGGCCTGAATACCAAGCGTCACGCCTGGAGGAAACCAGGCACCGCTCATCATCTGGCTAATACCATCCCTACAGTGAAGCATGGCGGTGGCAGCATCATGATGTGGGGATGTTTTTCAGCAGCGGGAACGGGGCGACTAGTCCTGATAGAGGGAAAGATGAATGCAGCTAAGTACACCGAAATCCTTGAAGAAAACCTGTTCCAGAGCGCTCTGGACCTCAGACTAGGGCGAAGGTTTACCTTCCAACATGACAACGACCCTAAGCACACAGCCAAGAGAACAAAGGAGTGGCTTCGGAGAAAGTCTGTGCATGTCCTTGAGTGGCCCAGCCAGAGCCCAGACCTGAATCCAATTGAACATCTGTGGAAAGAGCTGAAAATGGCTGTGTACCGACGCTCCCCATCCAACCTGATGGACTTGCAAGGATATGCCAAGAGGAATGGGCAAAAATGTCCAGAAACAAGTGTGCCAAGCTCGTAGCTTCTTTCCCAAGAGGCCTTGAAGCTGTAATCGCTGCCAAAGGTGCAGCAACCAAGTATTAGGCTAAGGGTGTGTACAGATATGTAACCCCTAAATAACCTATTTTTGTCAGTAAAATAAAATTGCATATTTTCTAAAAACCTGTTTTCACTTTGTCATTATTGGCTATTGTGTGTAGATGTTTGAGGCAAAAAATGAACTCAATCTATTGTAGTATAAGTCTGTAACGTAATAAAACGTGGAGAAGGTGAAAGGAGTGTTCAGACTTTCCGGTTTGACTGTATCTACTGAGGCGCATATTACAAAGACAGTTATTCCAGCGATCATCGATTGGAGGACTGACCAGAAAGTGGTACGTGGTGCTGGCTTCACTCTGCAGGGCCTCCACCGGGCTGCTCAGCATGTGCACCTGGGTCAGCTGCTGGATGTGCTGAAGCAGGAGAACCGCAGGTTAAGGACGAGCAGGAGAAACCGCAGCAGAAGGAAGCTACTTGCTGAGCTGTGTTTGAGCCAAAATGGCCGATTACTTCCGAGCTTTTCCCAGTCGCCATGGCCAACAGCTTGACACACATGGCTGTGACAGAGTGACAGATCATCACAGGGCCAACCCTGTCCCAACACACCATTTCATGCAGCAGCACAGGGATGTGGGATTTCAGACACAGTGGGGGACTGGGCACCATCTTGTAGTATCAGAGGATGTTTATTGTCTACAAATACAATACACTTTAAGGCTTAAATAACACTGAACTAACAACAGCTGATGAAATATGTATATTTGCAAACTACTCTCTAAATGTTGCCACAATTTAAATGAAGGAGACTGAGGACTATGCCACTTTCCCCAACTGCAGTTTACCCTGTTTTTGTAATGCAGAGCTCATGGCCACCTGCTGTTGTACTTCCCTCAGTGGGCAGCAGAGGGCGCCTTACCTGCTGAATTTGCTGCTGCAGTTGCAGTTTCTGTGAGTGGGTAAGGATGAGGGCGCTGGGTGGGGGCATGAGCAGCACCCGGGGGCCCGGGGCATTCTGGGGGGCCCTGGCCTGGCTCTCCATCAGGGCCCGCCGCTGGTGGAGGGCCTCCAGCTGCACCTTCGCGTAGCGGTGGCGCTCCGTCAGCATGTTCGCCAGAGGCTCCTCGAACCTGCAGCACAACCAGGGCCCAGTCACAGCTGGTCAGCGCCTCACAGATTTAGCATCGCTACATTTTAATTATAACCGCTACATTTAGCACCTTTATCAATCATCGCTGAAGCAGATTATTACAGCAGAAATAAACTGGCCGCCTTTCGGAAGGGAACAGGAGCAGGGGGCTGTAGAGAGGAGAGGTGCTTAAGAGACTAAAATGGCCATTGGATTGAGGGGCTGTGCCACAGAGTTACATCTAAAATAACACTAATATGATTTCTATAATGAAATAAACAATGATAAATACATAACAGAGCACGTCAAATCACTCTGGGATAGATCACTCTGGGATAGATCACTCTGGGATAGATCACTCTGGGATAGATCACTCTGGGATAGATCACTCTGGGAAAGATCACTCTGGGATAGATCACTCTGGGATAGATCACTCTGGGATAGATCACTCTGGGATAGATCACTCTGGGAAAGATCACTCTGGGAAAGATCACTCTGGGAAAGATCACTCTGGGATAGATCACTCTGGGATAGATCACTCTGGGATAGATCACTCTGGGATAGATCAATCTGGGAAAGTGAACACCCTGAGCAAATGATATTAAAAACGACTCAAGCTCTATTCTAACAGTACATTTTGAAGAGACACTGGCAAAAACCCAGTCAGTCACACGCCCTAATATTATTACCATTTATTCACTGAATGAACAACACCCTTTACATTCATACCACTTTAATGACTCAACCTTTGCCAGTTGGGACCCTGCAAAAACAAAACTGAGGCGCACAATGATTAATCTTTAGCTAGCCTGGCTACTCTTACACAGAAAAACAAGTTAATTTCCCAGGCAACAGGCTGCACTTACAGGTGCGTTCGGCATACGAGGGAGAGATAAAGAGGGAGAGGAGGGGGGGACACAGAGACACAGATCACACACTTCCTAGTATATTTTCAGCTCAATCCCATCCTGTTTTCATTCAGCAAATGGAGGTTCATGAGCGATGGGCAAGCCCCATATAAAGGTTAATTCACCTACTATAAATGGTTTGTACTACAAATCAATAACACCCCCCCAAAATAGAGCAACAGAGCAGCTTTAACGCCCACCACAGACACACTGATGTAGGTGCACACAAGCACGCATGCACACATGTACAGATACACGCGCACACACGTGCACACACACACACACACAAATGTACAGACACACATGGGCACGCACGCACGCACACACACAGCCTAATGGTCTAATGTGAAGCTGCTACAGGCTTACAGACTCCAGCCTTTCCGCCATTATGCTGTTAACACTTGGGACAAAAGACAGATCCCACAGAGTAATCAGAGCACAGTGACGCCAATGGAACACTGTCACTCACAGCCCACTCGTAGACTCTAAGCACAGTTAGCACACGCAGACGTCACCCGCTATCATTTTTCTCAGTGATTCATAGATTTAAAAAAAATAAAAATCATTGATTCTTTTCAAGAGCTGATAAAACCCTTAGATTTATGCCTGTGAAAACAAGAGCCTGTCTGATTAAGCATAGATTAAATAGAAGTGTACACTTAAATAAAACCCTCATGCCTGCTCATAGTTTCCACAACCCCCCCTCCCAGGTATATCAACTCAGCCAGCGTCTCAGTGAGATGTATACGCACACGTATGCACCGCACTCTCTCTCACACGCACGCACGCACGCGCGCACACGCGCACAAACACATACACGCACGTACAGTTGAAGTCGGATATTTACATACACTTAGGTTGAAGTCATTAAAACTAATTTTAGACCACTCCACAGATTTCACGTTAGCAAACTATAGCGTTGGCAAGTCAGTTAGGACATCTACTTTGTGCATGACACAAGTAATATTTCCAACAATTGTTTACAGATTATTTCACTTTTAATTCACTATATCACAATTCCAGTGGGTCAGAAGTTTACATACACTAAGTTGACTGTGCCTTTAAATTTTTAATATTTGGTCGCATATTCTTTGGCTTTGCATACCATGACTTCCTGATGTCTGTGACCCAACAACATCAAAAGACTCTTGATATCTTATTTTCTGGTACTCTTACAAGCGATGCTATAACGTCTCTGCATTTGAATGGATCACTATGGGAATTGGGGGGTGGGAATTGGGGGGTGGGACTAGATTTAGCTGTAAATTACACTGGAACAGTATGGAACACATGGTTGGCTAAATGGCTGTAAGTCATCAAGGGTCTGACGTATCAAACAAGCCTTAAATCATCACTCTGCTACCATAAACTTATTTTTCCATAAAGTTCAATACAAAAATTTGTCAGGAGAAACAATCCTTAAAGTGATCCATCCATATCTACTGCATATGTGGTAGCAGAGCGATGGTTTGAGGCTTGTTTGATACCTCAGACCCTTGATGACTTACAGCCATTTTACCAATCATGTATTCCATACGGTTCCAGCATAAGTTACAGCTAAATCTAGTCCCACCCCCCAATTCCCATAGCGATCCATTCAAATGCAGAGACGTTATAGTATCGCTTGTAAGAGGACCAGAAAATAAGATATCAAGAGTCTTTTAATGTTATTGGGTCACAGACATCAGGAAGTCATGGCATGCAAAGCCAAAGGATATGCGACCAAATATAAAAAATTTAAAGGCACAGTCAACTTAGTGCATGTAAACTTCTGACCCACTGGAATTGTGATATAGTGAATTAAAAGTGAAATAATCTGTCTGTAAACAATTCCGCGCATCACGCACACTGCAACGACAGAGCACACAGATGAAACTGCATACAGCAGTGTACAGAGCTTACACCATCAGTGTGAATGCAGTGGATGTGCCTGAGTCTGTGAGTGTGTCAGAGTGTGTGTGCGTTTGCGTGTGCTTGTCTGCGACTGCATGCGTGTGTGTGCACGAGTATGTATGTTTGTGTGCACGTGTGTGTGCGCGCGCGTATGTGTGTTGCTCTGTTGTCGGTGAGCCCAGACTCCCGTCTCTGGAGTGAGGGAAATTTGCACCAACAGAGCATTTCTCTGCCTCCCTACCCAAGCAGAGACAGCAACCCTCTGCTGTTCTGTCCCTAAGAGAGGCCTGCATGTGTGTGTGTGTGTGTGTGTGTGTGTGTGTGCGTGTGCATGTTTGCGTGTGTGTGTGTGTGTATGTGCATATGTGTGTGTGTGTGTGTGTATGTGCGTGCGTGTGTATGTGTGTGTGTGTGTGTGTGTGTGTGCGCGCGTGTGTGCGCGCGTATCTTATACCCATTATCAGCGCAGGCAGCAGCAGCACATAAAAGCCATTAGGAACCGGACTGCGCCATAAAAGTGTCAGTTCTGCTCATGTAATGTCCGTGTGCAACGTGCACCCCCACCAGCACGGCACACGGGCCCGTAAAACACCTGGACAGACAGGTGGACTGCATACGTGCTCCCGGGCACACACTCTCCCACACAGACACCTCAGCAGCTGCCCATCACCGCTCAGCAACAGGCCTCGTGTCAACAGAGAGGGGGAGGGGCCTGAGGGGGGTTGCTGAACTGAGGGATGGACACTGAAGCACAAACATCGATCGTAGATTAGCTGTCACATATGACCGATGTCCCAGTGATCCACGCTGCTGAATGAATTAATGACTTGCTATGCATGTAATAGCACTGGGGCAGGGACTCAGGCTTATAGCTGCCTGTAGACTTTCTCTGTGCTCCAGGTCAAAGACACAAGAGTGAAAATAAGAAACGGTAGGTTTTAGAATGAAAGGGAAAAAAAGTGGTTTCAATGAGAAGTTTGACATTAAGAAAATGTTTTTCTTTCTTTTTTTTTTTCATTCTAGATGACCTACACAAGGTGGTCTGCCTTATTGTATTAAGGCTTTTTTTATTGGCAGTATGATTCATTTTTTTAAACCGATGTTTTAACAGATGGAAAGTCCTGGGGTTGGTATTAGAGCAGAAAGTAAAAGTTCTGTCATAATTTTCCTCCACCCATGAACAACTGATTTCACTAGTTAGTTCTACCTCCTGAAGAATTGTGCTAATTACTAAATCCAGTTGATTGGAAGAAAATACTGGGGAGGACTTTCTGAACCTGGATTTTACACCTCTGTGTTTTAGTCAATTTTTAATATTGGTCACTCAGCTTGTGATTTTTCACACTATGTTTTTTGAAACACTGTTGGTTGATGCTTCATCTGAGGTTTGTAAGAGGTGTTTGATGCATCTTTATCACGTCGAACTGTGGGCACACCTTTCTCTGCCTGATGTCAGCGTGCCAGACCCACGCGTCTCTTTATACAGGTGCAGTCAAACGCACTTTTGTCCTGACGAAGGCAGGCCAGTGAATAATCTTTGACTGGGACCAGTAATTGTGGCGTGCAGAATTAATTCCCATTTTTCAGGGTGGAGACGGACACAGATTATGGCCATGCGATATATAGTGGAGCGGACACATAGATACCAGAGAGGGTGCCCTACCGGATGGCTTGCGGGATGTTGAATTTGAGCGCTCCCTGAGCTGAAACCTTTTCACCCCTCTCCTCTTCCTCCTGCCCCTCTTCATCCTGCTCGTGGACTCGCAGCTCATCCTGGAACTAGAGGAGAGATACAGAGACTTAGTGATGTCATTACGCATGCTGTGAGAGACAAATGAGTTTTAGTCAATCCAAAATGCTAAAACCTCTGTATTACTGAAGAGACGGACCCGATGTTTGCAACAAAAAGACAGGAAGGTTTAATTTACACAGCTGGCCGTGGGAACACACGTAAGCTTACAAACTTTACAAAAAGCTTCCAAAAGCTTACAAACTCGCGGTAAAAGGGCCGACTTTCAAGTCGGTGCGGTTGTGCTCCGAGGATCGGGGTTCGCGTCCCGGTCCTGCCAGATCCGAGCATGGCCGGCGCCCCGTAGAAGCAGCAATTGGCGGCTGCTTCCGGGTGGGGGGAGGGGCTCGGAGAGAATGACTGCGCATAGAACGGCCCTGGGCGAGTTGGAACTACGGTCAGGTACCTTGGAGGAGTCGCGCCCTGAAGAGGGCGTGGCGATCTCCGTCCTACTGCCGGCTGACAGGGTTGTGCAGTGGTGATTCTCTAGCGGTTGCTACGGGGGGAATTGAATTAGAATAGGGGTTCAATTGGCTACTAAATTGGAAAAATAAAAAATATAAATGGGGAAAAAAATCAGAAATTTATTTAAAATAAATAAATAAATAAATAAATAAAAAGCTTACAGACTAATTTTAGTTGTCCTTTTATACAGTTGTATATTTTATACAGGTAAATTAAGTAAATTTGCATTGAGTAGTTCTAACCAGTGCATTTGCATTGAGTTGTACTGGAGGGTGAGGTGGCAGCCCCTGCCTAATTGCTTCTGAGGCAGTATTGTTACAAGTCATCTCCGAAATCAGCCAGACATCAGGGTATCGTCTGCACAATCCCCGATATACAAACACACAACATCAACTGTATGTTCCCAGACCAAATGTTGTGTTTCTATGTGTACATTAGAAGAAATACATTCTCACACGAGAAACCCACAATGCAGTGAAACACGACAAGAAACTGAACAAATCTGCAACATTTCTGCTGTAATATTCTGTACTGAATAAACCCAACCCTTACCGTCTCAAACAGCTCCTCCATCAACTGATTCACTTCCTTTTCTGTGAGAGAAAGACAGAGCGAGCGAGAGAAAGAAAAAGAAAGCAAAGAAATTAACAGAAATTAAGGGTCTTTGATCAATGAACACTAGAGAATCAGAACAGGTAAAATACATTTCATTTATAAAATGAGTTCCCTGACAAATGACAATACCGATGAGTGCAGCTGAAATATGTGATCCACTTAAGGGATGTGATGTGCCAAACAGACGTTAAGGGATGTGATGTGCCAAACATAAGTTAAGGGATGTGATGTGCCAAACATAAGTTAAGGGATGTGATGTGCCAAACAGAAGTTAAGGGATGTGATGTGCCAAACAGAAGTTAAGGGATGTGATGTGCCAAACAGAAGTTAAGGGATGTGATGTGCCAAACAGACGTTAAGGGATGTGATGTGCCAAACAGACGTTAAGGGATGTGATGTGCCAAACAGACGTTAAGGGATGTGATGTGCCAAACAGACGTTAAGGGATGTGATGTGCCAAACAGAAGTTAAGGGATGTGATGTACCAAACAGAAGTTAAGGGATGTGATGTGCCAAACAGAAGTTAAGGGATGTGATGTACCAAACAGAAGTTAAGGGATGTGATGTGCCAAACAGAAGTTAAGGGATGTGATGTGCCAAACAGAAGTTAAGGGATGTGATGTGCCAAACAGAAGTTAAGGGATGTGATGTACCAAACAGAAGTTAAGGGATGTGATGTACCAAACAGAAGTTAAGGGATGTGATGTGCCAAATAGAAGTTAAGGGATGTGATGTGCCAAACAGAAGTTAAGGGATGTGATGTACCAAACAGAAGTTAAGGGATGTGATGTACCAAACAGAAGTTAAGGGATGTGATGTGCCAAACAGAAGTTAAGGGATGTGATGTACCAAACAGAAGTTAAGGGATGTGATGTACCAAACAGAAGTTAAGGGATGTGATGTGCCAAATAGAAGTTAAGGGATGTGATGTGCCAAACAGAAGTTAAGGGATGTGATGTGCCAAACAGAAGTTAAGGGATGTGATGAGCCAAACAGAAGTTAATGTGTTGAGACTCACTGGTGATGCGCACGGCCCGGTCGTTGCGGTAGTCCTCCAGATCGGGCTCATCGATGTCCTCCAGAAAATTATACTCAGGGTCGTCCTCATCATCTCCTTCCTCTGACAGAGAGAGAGAAGCAGTATTACAAAATATTAACAGCAAACCTTACACATATTTAAAGAATATACCGTTCAGGTGGAACTGCTTTGCCATTTGCAATTGTACAGAATCGTTCCCAGAGCGAAGCAGAGGACATAAAGAGGACCAATATTACACAGACAGGATGGTACAAGTACAGTATGCAGTCCACATGCTGGTGAACAACACAACGCATTAAAATACCCGATTCAAGATTCACTTAGGAATTAACATTAGTCTCATCACTATCTAATATGAGAGAGAAACCTCTTTTCTCAGCTGTGGTTATTTTCAATCATAAAAATTGCTTATACCTTTTTGATGCATCAATTGTGTATCTTGCCATAAGATGTTTGTAGGCTATATAAAGTTAGTCCTATTCAGTATTCAGTATTTGTCCTGAGATTAAAAGTAAAGACGGACAGAGAGAAAAACATGCAGGAGGTTGCTGATGAAGTGAGATAGAAGTGGGGAAAAGGTCAGAGGTAAAAAAAAAAAATAAAATAATGCGGCCGAACAAACAGAAAGGAGTGCCATTAAAGCAGCGATATGCAGGCTGCTAGCCTACGGACGCGCTCTGCTGCCCATTCGTCTCAAATTGTTTGTGCGTTAGATGGAGAGAAATGAGGAAATTATGACTCCATCAGTCAATAAGGCTCTAAAGGTGGGAGTCATCAGTCTGATAGACACACGGACCTCAGCTTGAAGCCACACATGCATCACGGGGGCTAAATATAGACTGACTGATAGCTACCTGCTGCACTCAAATCTGTGGACTGGAAGCAAATTCTCTGCAAATCTCTTGTTTTCCCTCAGGTTATCTCTGCTGTGCGTGTGAGATAGAATTGAGGCCATAAAAATTCACTGAGCATCATTGGGATGGAAAATAATTCCATTTCACCTTCCCAATATTATATACTGCAATACTCAAAAGCCTTATTCATAAATAATTGATATTATAAAGAATTTCAGTAAAAAGGCCAGGAATGTTTATTGAAAATTCACCCTCACAACTGCACCCAGTTTAGCGGGGAAATTCCATGCTTTGGAAAACATTGCCGAGATCTCCAAATTCACAACACAGTGCAGTATATCTATGGGGAAAGGAATGCTTTGCAAAATCTGTAAACCAACAGAAAATATAGCACTTACCAGCATAAACCTCACAGTTTTACAGATTTACTTTCGAACACTCTCAAGGTTTAAGGGGAGCCCGTGGAAGCCCCATCTCTAACCCTGTCTCTCCCCATCCCTCTCTCCACCTCTCCATTTCAACCCCTCTTCTTCATCACCTTCGTTCTCCCCGTCAGAGGTCATGAGGCCCTGCAGCCAGTGGGTCCATTCCCGGTCCTCCAGGGCGGAGCTGTAGTCGTACATGTCCGGCGTGATGTCAGGGGCCCGCAGCTCCGCCTCCAGCCGGCCCAGCGGGACGTCGCGGAGCGGGCGCTTGGAGCGGGTGCGGCAGGCCATCAGGCTGTCCTCCCCGCCTCCTCCGCCGCCACTCATCTGGGGAGAGGCACACGATTGGCCAGCTCTACTGACGTCCACATAAACTGCCACTTCTGTTCACACTGGGTTCCCATGTAGCTCAGATATAAAAGCACTGGGGGCCGGATTTACTAAGGAAACAGTCGCAGCGCAAAACTTTCGCTATATTGTGGATCTATTGCAGTCGGATAGACCACCACATTTAACGACCGATTTACTATCACTGGTCCTAATTACGCAATCAAAGAAATGAAACACCCCCATTCGCAATTTTTGGAGTAGGAGACACCTGTAAATATGCGGTAGGAGACATCTATAGCAACGACCCGTCCAGACTGCAAGGCGCTAAATGGATACGGAGGAACCAGGCACAAGTCGTGAGGTAACCACAAGAAAAATAAAACTTAAATTTACGAGGAACACAACGCTGTATTACAGCATATACAACACCAACGGAGAGGAGAACATTTTGGAATGACTACCACATACAAAATTAATTTATGAACAGTAGAGGATGTAAAGAAAAGATGGCGTGATTTTAGAAAAACTGTCCTACAACATAATGCGGGAAAATGATACAGGTGGTGGTATATAAAAATATAAATATAAAAATTCTCACGCAAAGATGAGAGTCGCTATCAATGCCTGCTTTAGTAAATCAGACGGAATACTTAATAGGCCTAATTTACATAATCTCCACCCTGTTTTAGCGCTTTCTCTCCAGGTATACATATGCATGAACACATTTAACTATGCATCAAAAGGAAAATCGCAGAGTGACTTTACCCCCGCAAATTACATCCTAATAGCAAATTACATCCTAAAATTTTTACCCATTGCGACCGTTTAGTAAATCCGATGTAGATGTCGCGACTTTTAAGCGACTGCTTTTGCGTCTGAAAAGCAGTCGCAATCCTTTAGTAAACCTGGCCCTGGGTGTGTAACCAGAGGGCTGCACTTCAACTGCACTTTTATTCTGAGAATTATGGCAACACCAGGTTTTTTTCTCTTCTCTTTATTTCTCGAGAAGCCAACATACAAGACAGGGCTTTGTCTTTGTCTGTGCTTGTCATGTTTCATAATGGTAAGCAACAGACAGACACATTAAGATTAAGAATAAGCTGTATTTTATGGAATGTTGCGCAGTTATAAAAATTTAACCACCCCTTATTTAAATGTGCCACATTTACCACTTTTAAGTATATGTACATAAAATTTGTTTATTAACGGTAATGCTAAAATATTGCTGAAATTAAAAAGAAATTATTCCAGAAATTATTTTTAAATATAGTATTTAACATAATCTACTCAGCCATAGACAGAGGTCACCAGTTTCACTGTCAGTAAAGTATTTGTGTGTTCTATGAAATTAGGCTGTTAACCCTCAACAACTCACATACTTCACTGCATAACAATACCTGGTAAGGTTCTATGCAGATGTGGCTGGACGCCAGCTCCTCCTCTACAGCATTGAGTTTCTCCATGAAGCTGCACTCGGGCGGGGCTCGGGGGGGCCGTGGGGGCCCGGTAGGCTGTGGGGGTGGAGGGGGGCCCATGGGAACGACCTCCACCCTCAGATGTCTGGACTGTCGTGACCCCTGGAGGAACAGGAAAGGTGTGCGGGTTACAACAAGGGGACGGTGGGAGCCGTGTGAAAGTGTGCCGATGTTTGACATGAAAGACTTTATTTTTTTGTCAGCGAGTGAAACATGCTGGAATAAGTCAATGGAAGAATACCACTAAGCATGAATGGGACTGTAGGACGTGGAGGTGGGTTACCTGTCTGGGGCTCCTGTCCTCATCACACTCAGAGGAGTCCATGGGGGTCCTGGGCCGGCCCACTCTGCTGCCCCGGGGGGACGAGGCGGTGCTCTCCACATCGCTCTCAAAAAACGTCTGAAACACGCCATCAGGACGGGGCGAACGTAAGGCTTAGGGGTATACATTTTACACGGAACAACACACACCGTTTTCATTCATTCAACAATTTAATAATTTATCTGATCCAGAGCCTTACAGGGCCATTATAGTGAGACACATACAACACGTGTGACACATGCAACGAGAACCACAGAGATGAGTACAGAAAACCCAGAATTACAATAAATGGGCATCAAGCTGAAAAAGCAGTGTTAAAATAAAAACATGCTGCAGTAAAAAAAAACTAAAAAAAACATGGTGCCCAAAACGAATGAATAACAGACATTTTTCTGAAGAGTAATGGAGGGTGTATACGATCTCGCTCACCTCCTCCGTAGTCTCATCCTCCTCCTCTTCATCAGGGCAGTACTCTTCATCAGAGGAGTCCTCTTCCTCCAGATGGATGTCCACAAACTGCGGAGGCTAGAAGGGGGGGTCGTGAGAGGAACAAACGTATACCAGTCATCTGCACCGTGCAAACGACGTAAACAGGATCTTGACTGGGCACTATGCGTGTTCTCAAACAGTTTCACGGTCATCCTTTGTGTATGGATACAGCGTAAGCCATAGCAGTTCCCCCATCATTCTCATTATCATCTTTAGAAATGTTTCAGGGAGCCCTGCATTTCAAATAATCTAAAAAAAAGATTGATCAAAAAATGCACCGAATTCTAACTCCAACTCCAGTGCAATGTTTCTGCCCACTAACACCATGCTGACAGAAACCCATATGTATGAGAGGCACTAACCTTTACTTCACAGGCCTTCTTGATGGGAGAGATGTTCCATGTTGGAATGACCTACAGGATACAAGTCACATTCACACTGACTCAAAACAAAAACAAGCTGGCATGCACACACCAAATATACAACTAGGTCTAAAAAAATAATACTCTTTTTAAAAAATATATAATCGGCCCACAACTACACTAAACTATATGCCACTCAATAAGCCATGCAGAAGAAACTGGCAAGGAAAGCTTACCACTCCTTTTTCAACCACTTCCTTCAACCTTGAGCGGGTCATCTTGGGTTCCTGATGATATAATAAAAAGATTGCCTTAAAATCAGGTCAAAAAATAACAAAACCTTTAATTTGGGAACACAAATATTTGATGCATTGTGGTCATGGACACATGACAAACAAGCAAATAAAGGAACTCTACTTATGGAAGAGTAAAACAGGAAATTATAAGTGCACACTGCACACACAAGCAGCACACTCCAAACGACAGGATGTCGACACTCACAAACATGGGCATGTCCTGCGTTTCTCTGATTGTAGCTTTCATCATGGCCACCACTTGCTCGTTGGTAATTACTTCCTGTGGGCAAAGGGCAAAAATGCAAAACCACAGTGCGTCTGCTTGTCAGTGTTCCTGCGTAGATGTAATATGGGCTACTTTGAGAGCGACAGTCGACAATTTGTGTAAGCTGTGCAAGATGAAAGGATGTGCCATCAATGTGTATTTCTGGATGAAAAAACAGCAAGACCGGTCCACATCGGGGGGAACCTTAAGAACTGCACTAAGAATAAGGGCATGTGTGGAAAGTCCACATCAGTGGGAAGAACGTAGCAGCGGCGCAGTTGCAGGGTCCCTGAGTGACAGGAAGGTCTCACTCAGGGAAAGCGGTGAGTTTGCCGTTAGATATGCCGTGAAAGAGCTGGCGGTGATGTGAACGGTGGTCTCAGACGCCTGGTGGAGGCTGCGGGGATCTGCGTGACTCACGTGGAGGATGCTGCGCACGTTGGCGTTGGTCAGGTTGTGCTGCCGAGACTTCCTCTCCAGCGCCCTGTCCAGCTGCCTGCAGAGCTCCATCTCCGCCTGCCCCTCCTGGCCCACCTCGTCATGGCCCTCCCAACCCACTGCAAGCCCCTGCGCCTCATCGTCAGCCACCTTTTCCCCGCCCTTCCTCCTCCCACCACGCCGCCCCCCGCACTGCTCTTCATCTGGGGGTGGGGGGTGGAGGGGAACACACAGAACAAAAAAAAAGAGCTCTTTGTAAAGTGACTGCAAAAAATCATCAATAAGGAACACCAACACACAAGGTAAAGCCATGCCGTTTTCAGCTCTATTCATTTTCAACTTTCAATTCTGAAAAATGTATATTTTAGAACATGGCAGTTTTATTGACGGTAGTTGTGAGCAGGGTATGAAATTTACTTTTTCACCCACTGGCCAGAGCGGCTTGCGGATTCTAAAAATCACCAGCCATTTCCAACATTTTACCAGCATTTGGCTGGTGGCTGGTGTTAATTTCACACCCTGGCTGTGAGCACAATGGCATGAGAAGTGACGTGCAAAGTGAGAAATCTCACCCAGAGTGATGACCAGACCAAGCTCGGTGTCCTCCTCCTCCTGTAGGGGGTGCTGTACTGGGCTGGAGCACAGCTGGGGCTCCACAATCTGACCCTGTCCTAAAAACACAGGTGTATGTGATCGCATTGTTTAACTGATGTCTATACCATACACATATTTTCATATACAAAGCTTTCATCTTCCATCTCTGCAATTTCTTCCACATTTTCCCCTCTACACCAGTGGGTCCCCAAGCCAAGTCCTGGAGATCCAATCTACTGGTTTCCATTGTTACCCAGCACTGAATTGAACATCTAAAGCAGCTGATTACACAGCTATCTCCCCTCACCTGATATATTGGATCTGACAGGACCTGGGTTTGGGACCCCTAATACACTGACTTTTATTATTTCTCTATTCAGTACCTGCACTACTGTCCTGGCTGGGTATCTCCTTCCCAAATTTGAACCTTGGAGAGTATCGTCTTGGCGATGGTGCGTCTGGATCAATCCCCTGGACCTTCCTCTTGATAGGTGTAGATATCTTCCTATTTTCTATGCTCAGCGGTGCATTGTGGGATGGCTGACGTCTTGAGGCAAGCTCCTCCTTCAGAGCTTTGGAACGAGTGAACCTTTCTTCTGGACAGCTGGATTTGCGTTTCCGTGGCATTTTCATGTTTACTTGGACCTGCCGGGCCCAAGAATATAATTAATAATGGTAAAAAACCCATTTGCATCAAATATGAGCAATTTACAATATGTAAGTACATACACATAATTTCTCAAGTTTAAATTAAAAAATGCATTATATTTCGCAAGTTAGAGATCAGATCATTAATAACAGACAATGTTGTCGGTATTAGTGGACCCACACAGAAAGGTTTGAACACTGACCCAGTCTTGCCCTTATGGAAAAAGAATATACTGCAGTATATTGTAAATATATAAAAATGATCTTCACAATATATTTTAAATATACTGAAGTATATTACATTTCCATAAGGGTGGGGCCAGTTGAAACGGGGACGCCCAAGAGTGTTCAACCCTAGGTTGGTTGCCCCACAGAAGTCTACGATGGCGTCTCGTCAGATGTTAATGGTGCTAATGTAAACATACATGAATTACACTACGTTGTTCCATATTCGGTTATCATATTCACATTTAGACAGCAAAGTTTTTTGTTTTTTTGTTACCTGGCTGTTAGTAAAAATGTAAGACATTTGCATAGTTTGACAATCATCAATATACTTCCACGGAATCCTAAAGTCTGAAAGCAAGGGCCCCGGACACCAGCTAGCCATCTAATCTGACAAAATTTAATGCACCCAAAACTAAGAGAACGTTAACGTGAAATTAGTTAAATTAGCTAGCAAGCTAATTTAACTGTCAAGCCACTTTCAACTGTAAAGCCATTTATCACGCAGTAGTTCGTCTACAATGTACAAAAGTAAAAACAGCTACCTGGCTGTCCAGAAAAAAATATATAGCTATACATATATACAAAATATAGGCTACATTGCTAGTTAAAAGCTAGCTAGCGAGCTAGCAAAGGGACCAATGCTTATCAGGAGAATTCATGTACCTAGAACTAGCGCCACCAGATATAATTTGCCATAGTTAAGTGACGTATAAGCTGAGAAGTTAGGAAGGTTACTTGCTATCTCACAGACTGTGGTCAGATGAATCACCTGGTCAGTGTTGATGTTTTCATTCGTATCCGTTTGCTCGTTTCACGGTGCCGCAGCGCATCGCTTGATGTACCTTGTGGACTTTTCCGACTCCGGGTTGCACTGACCGTTTCCTCTATGCTTCAACTGCCAATGCCAATGGTATGTGGGGTTATATTTGCTATATTATGCAAATAACATATTCAGTGCCCGCCAGGTTGTGCTTCTCTCCATCATAGAAACTACTACAAACCCCTCGTCGAGTCGTCCGCCAACCGAGTCAACTTCCGGGTGTTGCGTTCATACCCTTCCCCACAGATGCACTCAGGTAGCTACCACTATTGTGACCCCTTGCTCCTAATCTAAGGATTGACCATTGAGTGGCTTGTCTAGTTTTTCATACTATTCAAATAGGCCGACAGGTAATTTGAGAAATGACGAGGCACTGATCCCGGCCTGTATTTGAAGAAATAAGAGATAGAAATGGAGTTGCCTATAGGAAGTGGAGTGCTATCCCTGTTCGTTTATTCATAGGTTTATTTCTTATTAATTTGATAATTTATTTGTAGCTATTTGTTATTTGGATGTAGGCTATCATAATGGTTCGTACTTGCTATGGGCTAGTAGCCTAGTGTGTAATATGACAAACCTTTGATAGGAAACAATAATGTAATTTTAAAACGCTTAGCTTAGTGTTTCCTGGTTAACAGGTGTCGGCTTTGATAGCGCAGCCTAGCATTCTGCGCAGTCCGAATGGCTACAATTCGATTTATGACCCCTAAATGGAATAACCTTAATACTGCCTCTTGCATATAAATTGCAGGTAGAGTAGGCTCGTTTATAAACAAGTTTATGTAGCCTGCTAAACAAAACTGAATTGCTCTTAAATTAGACTCACTGAAAATAAAATAAAATAAAAGACTAACATAAAATAGCCTATAGCTTATTGCACAGTCATTGTTTTACAATTTTGATATACGCACAAAAATATAGGTTAAAATAATTTTAAAAAATACATAAAAAAATAGTACGTTTTTATTTTATTAAAATGTCTTAAAATTTTTTCCACGCACAGATCTGAAACCATCTGTAATGTGTTCTAGCACTCAAGGGTGCACAATGTAGCCTATAGACTACCCAAAAGGTATAGCCTATTTTCCAATTTCATATGAATTGATATATTTGTAAATGTATTTAGTAATTTTAAAAATGCATTTTTTTAAATGCCATTTTATTCAGATTGTATAGCTGTGTTAAGAGTCATATGAGCAAATTCTAAAATTTTTGTTCTCCACAAAAATACATTCCCTAATTTTATAGCCTATAAATTAATTTGTTAAAAAATACATTTCAACAGTTTAATCATCGTGATATACAGATAGCCTACAGACTAATTGATCAATTGTAAGATGTAAATTACATGGGAATATGGAACCCATGGTTGACTAAATGGCTGTAAATCATCAAGGGTCTGAGGTATCAAACGAGCTTCTAACCATCACTCTGCTGCCAGATGGATCACTTGAAGGGTTGTTTCTCCTGACTTATTTTTCCTAGGAAAATGAGTCAGGAGAAACAACCCTTAAAGTGATCCATCCATATCTACTGCATATTTCAGCAGAGTGATGGTTTGAGGCTCGTTTGATACCTCAGACCCTTGATGACTTACAGCCATTTAGCCAACCATGGATTCCATACTATTCCCGTGTAATTTACAGCTTAATCTAGTCCCACCGCCAATTCTCATAAAGATCCATTCAAATGCAGAGAGGTTATAGTATCGCTTCTTAGAGTACCTGGAAATAAGATATCAGGAGTATTTTTTTATACTTTTATACAGAGTCATGATTGCATCACCTGTTTAGGCTACCACAGAAGTTGGTTGAGAGAATGGCAAGAATGTGCAAAGCCGTTATCAAGGCAAAGGGTGGTTATTTTGAAGAATCTAAAATATAAGACTTTTTGGATTTGTTTTAACACTTTTTTGGTCTTTGCATAATTTAATTCGTGTTATCTCATATTTTTGATGTCTTTATTATTCTAAAATGTGGAAAACAGTAAAAATAATGAAAAAAAACCTATGAGTAGGTGTGTCCAAACTTTTGACTGGTAGGCTACTGTATTCTGGAACTCATTAGAGCGGTGCAAAGTCGATTTCCCACAAAAAAGCATTCTCCAATTTTATATGATTTTTAAAAATTGTTAAAATTTTTAAAATAAAAAGCCTACATAACCTATTCTGCTGGTAATCAAGATAGTTTTTTCCACAGCTCACAAGCCGTCTACCGCATCTGTAGCGTGTTGGGCGGAGTTTCAATTGCAGAACAAGCCAATCCAAAGTCTGGATTGACGTCATCGTGGGGTATATTTTCCGTGGACTGCTTGGACGAGTTTCATGGTTAGTATGGAACTGCTATAGCGCTTAATTCATAAGACATTGAGGCTATTTTATACAGTAGGCTAGGCTATTCTCCCATTTTTGCGTAAAACCTGAAACACGAGTGCATTTATTGTTCATCTTCAAATTGTAGGCTATATCCTGTGGGAAATAGGACGACTAGGCTATTTTAATGGAAATATATCAAACTGCCTTAGTCATTGTAGTAGTAAACTAGTTTGTGGAAAATCGATTATATTCATCATAACTCTAAATAGCCTACAGCTGGAATAAATAAACAAACAGTTAGGGAAATAATCTGAAATGCCGACTCTGACAGAGATCCGAAGACACTCTTCTGCTTCGGGGACATGTGCTTCGGAATACAAACGAAATACATCATCTGCCTTGCCGGGTGGTCAGGGCATCCCAACGGCAGTGAAGACGAGACAAGTGTCATTGCGCGATATGGTGGTGACGCCTGATCGCGTCCCCAAGTTTACCATCCCAGCCCTGGCTCCATCGCGCCGGACACGTGCGCGAAATTCATGTGGACTGGATGAATCCACCTTGGGATCACCCGACGTCTCGCGCCGGCATACAATGGCCTGCTTGCCACGTTCTGCGCC
Organism: Synaphobranchus kaupii; assembly: GCA_029718625.1. Classification (NCBI taxonomy): domain Eukaryota; kingdom Metazoa; phylum Chordata; class Actinopteri; order Anguilliformes; family Synaphobranchidae; genus Synaphobranchus; species Synaphobranchus kaupii. The sequence continues at coordinate 70,362,992 of CM056382.1, read as the reverse complement.
TTCACACCGGGTATGCAACCCTGCGGAGTCGGATCTTGTATTCTGGGGAGAACTTGCCAGGGAGGATTTATCGGACCCAGTGTCGCGGGCTGCAATGTCTATCCCACACCTCCCCAAAATCACCACCCCGTACGGCTTTCTTACTCTTGGAGAAAGCCCAAGCGTTCGGCGAAGGGAATCTCTCTTTTTCGAAGACGAGATCCCACGATTTTATATATCTGGAACTGAAGGGGGGAATCAGCTCACCATGACTTCCTCGCGGATTGCCCGGACGCAATCCTACCCACATTCCGATTTGGAGAAATTTCCCCGGACAATGAGAAGAACCTTGCGCTCCTTCTCTTGCGACGCAGCGACGTCTTTTAGCTGTGACCCCCATCAATCTGAAACCTACCCACACAGCTTGCAAAGCAGCCTCGACTCACGACTTTCTACACCTCCAGCGTCTGCGTCCCCGGGTAGAGGGAGACTACAACGGCTGCTGAAGAAGCGCCTGGCCGCCATGAGGACACTAAAACCAAGTCGCTGCTTAGAAAACCGACGTTCCATTGACACACAACCAGAAAAAAAGGCGCTGTCACACTCAATACCTTGACAACAATACACAGAATGTTGGAATAGTTGAATGTTCTTTCTTTGTGTTATAAGCCTAATATCATAAAATAAAATCTATTCAAATTTATTTGGGTCCGTTTCTTTCCTCTTCTATTGGGACATGCAATTTAAGACTACTGTCATATTTCCAAGTTTAATGCTAAATAATGCGATTTTGCACTTGGTGTCATCTCATTCAAACATTGTCACAGCTTGTTATAATGCACTGAAAACAGCAACAACAACAAAAAACATTTAAACAGAGAAGAGCAATACTTTGTCAGTTACTGAATTGTCTGTGCCTATTTGAATGAGTAAACAGAACTTTCTCCTTTGGAAATCGATGCAATCACTGTTGGAAAAAACTACTACAGTCAAAAGTTCAAAGCACAATTTACATCCTTTTTATTCTTATTAGCACTGTTAGGATTTTTTTGTGTATGAAAATATGTCAATTGAAATAAGTGATTAAAAAGTCACACGGTTGTTGTGTTTTGGACACTTGAGAGTCCTTTTCTGCAGATCCCTGCATGTTCCCCATATGTGGTAAAGTTAATAGACTGGTCACCATGCAGAGGTCTCTCTACAGTTCACAGTTCAGACAACCACTGCAGTGAACTCAGAGAGTGGCAGCTTCTATACCCATTTGTCAGCGTATAGGATGAGGTGTCGACAGGGTTCAGATATACATGGAGAATTTCAAGGGAAGGGCTATTCTTTCACCACACTCGTTTCCCGCAGTCCAGTGGAACCTGCATTCTCCACCACAAACAATAGCCGTGAGCCTATGAACAAAAGAGTGCATCACTCGAAGTGCCGCATAAGTCTTCTCTGCCATCAACAGCAACCGTAGTTTTTCAAGATACGGATATTTAGTCCATTATTTCAGTTAAAAGTTGCTTGAGAAGACTGAAAGGGGTAGGGGGCCTTTTTGAGTCTGCTTGAAAAGCAGAAGGGGTATCAAAAGTCAAGGCCATACCCCCAGGGTAACAGGACAGTAACAGTAGACCTCAGTACAGTGTCACACACGCCTGTATGTGAGAAGCTGGCATGGGGGGGGGGTGTCTGAAGTCTGAGAGAAGTTGTGCAATCCTTTCTGCAATTCAGGATTTTTCAGTCCGTTAATCCAGTCTGTTTTAGCCACAGTGACAGGAAGGAGCTTGTAAGCATCTTTATTTGTCCTATTGCCTCCCATACCTCCCCAGCCACATCCACTTTAAACAGCCAATGAGCAGTGAGGTGGGGGAGGGGCTTGTCTGCACACCGAGTTCCTTGACAGTGGTTGCACATTGCAAGTAAGTTCCCTCTCCCTGGCAGTGTGACTGTGTTTAGGGCAGGGGCTCCTCAGTGTAGGAGGAGCAACGTAAGGCAGTGGGCGTGTCCCCAGTGACATCACAATGGTGGGCAGAGTCAGTGGGCATGTCTCAGTCGCTGTCAGAACCCACAGCAGACGAGCCTTTCCTCTTCCGTTTCGGGGCTTTGGGCTTGCAATCTTCCTCCTCCTGGAATGGGGAGAATTGGGTGCAGTTAGCAAAGAAGTGAAGGACACAAGCTTTAGTGCACATGGTCAAAAAAGCACACAATCGGTGGTGCAGAATAAAGACAGGCTGCCTTCTCAAAGCTACTTCCCAATCATACGGTATGCTCTATGCACTGAGGTAAACTCACAATCGTGAAGCCAAAATAAAAAAATAAAAAATCACAGACACTCGCACAATTATCATAACACAGATATCCATGTCGTGCACTGACAGTAAGAGAGGCAGGACTGACCGATGCGCTGCTGGATGCGCTCTCTTCCTCGTTGCTAGCGGGCGGGGCCACGCCTTTCCGGGAGCGCATGGTTATTGCAGCGGCTTTGCGCCGTGACTTGGGGGGCTTAGTGGAGTCCTCAAACTCCTCAGCCAATGAGAAAAGATCACTGAACCTAGCAGGAGGAAGACGGGGGAGCCTGCTTTCAGTAAACACCAACGGCAATGCTGCTGTCTATCAAAATGGAAGCCCACCCATTTTAAACTGACATAAACAGTAAACGGTAAAAAGACTCTCCCTCATCACACTGAGACCTACTTCATCCAATGCTTTTTTTTAAAATTTTTTTTTAGATTGAATCTTTTGGGGTGAGGAGGACCACATTTTTCTTCCTGCACCAATAGCAGGTTTACTTCCACACATTCACCTTTTTCACCAGCAGTTACTCACCTCATCTTGTGTGCTTCATCGCAGCTGGCCTGGACGTGCTGTAGTGCCTGCAGGATGGGTGTCTGGGTGAAGACTGAGAGACACAGACAGAAAAGGGTCAAAGGTCAGGGAACTGCCGATGAGTTAGAACAAAATGAATGAAACCAAACTCAGCTGTGATTTGTACATTTACAGTCAGTGTGGTACAGAGTGAGGCTCTCAACGCCTGGTGCAATATGGCTTGTGTGTTATAGTGTTTGTGTATTAGGGTGATTTCTAGCACGTGATTTATATAGGCATTTACATTACATTACATTACAGTCATTTAGCAGACGCTTTTATCCAAAGTGACATACAATAAGTGCATACAGAAACGTCATCGAAGTAACTACAGAACAGATAAGACAAAGCACATCCTTCCCATAATGTAGCAGCTATGAATGAACATTGAATGTGGTTCACAGTAAGCTGTGGGTAAATCAGCATTATAATTCTATTCTAAATACTATTATAAACTATAACAAACAATTAGACAAGAAAACACAGGGAACAAGTATCATGAGAGGTCCCAGATTTATATAATATAAAGATGTATTAATAATGCATTTCACCAAGCATTATTATTTTTCATTGTATGAGACTGTAATGTAAAATTCTATGGATTCACATGTGTGTTTGCTGCAGATAGAGGGTGGTGTATTGTGTGCGGGCGGCAGAGTGTTTCTTCACTGTGTGCGAGTGTGTGGGCGTGCAGGGCTTGGGCGTATATCCCCGTGTTTAAGGCTCACAGTTCTGCTTGGTGTTGCTGAGGTTCAACCGCAGATTGTCCATGTGCTCCAGGATCTGTTCGAGGGTCAGCTGAGCCAGTTTACTGCTGGAGCTTCTCAGACTAAGACAGAGGGGAAAAAAACAGGGAGAGAGAAAGAGTGATAGAAAGAGAGGGTGAGTGAGCACAGCAGGCCTGCAGGCAGTACCAAAGGATACCCTTCTCAGTAAGTGTGGGAAACGGGCTGCATTTGTTTCACTAGGTAAATATCCACTCCTGTGCTCTGGAATGGGTTTGTATTTTAACAGATGGGAGGGGAGCGGAGGGGTGCATGGCAGGCACTAGCGGATAGCGGTGGCTACCTCTGGCGCTTGCGGGGCAGGTTGTTGTTCTTAATGAGCAGGGCCTTGATGTGCTCCGCCAGGACGTCGTCGTGTTTGGCCGCCCAGTGCCTCAGGATGCTGGTGGTGAACTGGTCCTCGGGGTGGCAGGGCCGACTCAACACCATCTTCACCATCTCCTCTGTGGGTCTGAGGGCAGAGCCAATTTAAAATCCACGCGTGCACACACACACACACACACACACACACACACACACACACACACACACACATGCATCCACGCACCACATGTATATAAGTGCACACACATAGTCATGGCCTGTGGTAACAGTGGGTAAGCTTGGTCAGAACCTGCCAACAAACATACTATGACATGGAGGGAAGACTCACTTTTCTCTGCGGAGCTGCAGGAGTAGACATGAGAGGGCCTCAGGGTGTTCTACAGAGAGAGAGAAAGAGAGAGAGAGAGAGAAAGAGAGAGAGAGAAAGAGAAAGAGAAAGAGAGAGAATTTTCAGAAGAGTGATACGGTAAAATGATACGGTGTGTGGCATGTGTGCGTTAACCAAAATTTCACAATTTGCATAATTCAAACAACAGTGCAGAACATTAATCTAATGTCCCTAAAGCATTACTCACAATCCTGTCACAGCAATGAAATACTGCTGGCAGAGTATAGTGTGCAGTGCAGGGTCATCCTCACCCTTGTATTTTAAGTGCTGCAGGATGGGAATGATCGTCTCCAGGGGAATGCTGTGGGCCAGGAACAGCTGCCAGGTGCTGTACTGCTCAAACGTCTCCCAGTCCAGAGACTGAACTGCAGCAGAGGAACAATCGCCTTGTTACGCCCCCTACTGTGCACTAACACATACAGCACTGTGATACACACGCTAATACGCGTGGTGTGATTCAACCTGACGCACTTGCATTTAGTGGCTGGCTACACCAGCACACAGCTGATATGGATTAAGCAGATGATATTAAGCAATTTAAGAGTTATTTACTGAAAAGTATGGCATTATGATGAACAGAAATACAAATTAGAACAATGATGAAAGCAGCTGATAAAGGTAAATTAAATTATCTAGTCAAATTTTAGGACAAGCTGAAAAAAAGCAGGTGCATTTTCTAGTTGTCCTATCCCAGTGAAACAATGTAGCTGATCCTGCTATATTTTAATATAGCAGTAAAATAACCAGCGGTCAATTTGAAAGGGGATACAAGGGAATGCCACCCCCCCCCCCCCGTTAAAAAATGGACAAAAACCACCCCTTTGTAAACTGCCATTGCCCCTTTCCATCCCCTTTGGGTTAATGTGACATCACAGACCCCAATGTGGCAAACTCAACAACTGAGAATGTCCAGTTTAGTTTACCATTTTTAAGACTGACTAGCATGGTTTGTCAGCTAGTTATAAATGACATAACACCCATTATCATAGTACATCAAGCACATCCACACAAGTTGAAGTCTAAAAAATACTTGGGGGGGGGGGGGGCATGTGTCAGGATGTGAACTTGGGGGGCATGTGCCTATGTTCCAGCATGTCAATCAACCTGAAAAACCCAACAGTGTCAGTCAGTAATATGGGGGCCCAGTGGTGCAGAACTCACTGAGGATATTAAGAACGGAGTCTTTCCGAAACATGACCAGATCCCCCATCATCACATGGCACATCAGCTCCTGCAGCTGAGGGAAGACAAGAGACAGAGTGCGCTTAAGCATGCGTTTATGAAACAGTATTGCACATGGTGCGTATAACTGTACTAAATCTGAGACGCAACACTTGCACCACTTTCAGTCTGCGGCTGGAGAGAGAGCCCAACTTTCAGTATTATCACAGAGCGGTTCCACTTGACTTTTACTGATAGCTCACTGCTCATTTACAACTGCACATGCATATTTACCATACCTGTGTATACCATGTATACCATGCATATTTACCATACCTGTGTTGAATCAATGACAGCCACTATCATGTTGAGCAGCTCGCCACTACGAAGAGTTTCATCTGGAAACTGTGGAGAGAAAGAAAATAAAGGGAATAAGGAGCTGCAGTAGGCAAGCTTGAAAATATACAACCAAAAAGACTCCCCCCCTTTTGCACTCCACCCTCCTATCGCTCTCCTAAGCCCCTCCCACGAAATTATGCTCCAGTGCACGTGCGGAGACAGGCAGACGGGGAGGGGTTTATTCTACAGGGAGGATCTTTTGCTTGTAGATAGCTGCTCTGATTGGTAGCTACATAGCTAGCCCTGATTGGTTGTTTTTTTTGGAAGACCGGCTTGAGATTTTTTGACAGCCCAGTACAGAGCCCAGGACACTCACAGAAACCGGATTCTTTCTCAGAACACTTGATTTATTGATAGCTGCTGGAATGTAATTAGCAAATTTAGTAATTTTGCCAAAATTATATCGAAAAAATCTACAGCACCTTTAAAGCAGTGATCCCCAACCCTGTTCCCGGAGATCTACCGTCCTGTAGGTTTTCACTCCAACCCTAACAAAGCACACCTCGTTCAACAGCTACTGCTAGGGATCTTTTTGAGCTGCTAATTAGTAGAATCAGGTGTGTCAAATTAGGGTTGAAATGAAAAGCTACAGGATCTCCAGATCTCCAGGAACAGGGTTGGGGACCACTGATTTAAAGCATTTAAACATTTAAACACCACGTGCACAGACAAACGGACCTCGGAGTAGATGGAGGGAGTGAGGTAACAGAGCAGCCGGACATCGTCTTCCTGGCACGCCTTCATGTCCATCATCAGGCAGGTGTGCAGATCGCCCAGCGCCGTGGCCTGAGCAAAGGACTCGTACAGACTCATCTTCCCCATCGCCGCCTTGCTGCAGGACACAGATAAAGCACGCTCAAATGCACACGAGAACCCCCTGAGAACAGCCTCCCTTCATCACGCAAACACAGCCCTTCTCTATGAGATGGCTGTTGGTTAAGAGACTGGCCAGTACAGAGATAACAGGTCATGTAGTAGAGGTCATGTAGTAGATATGGTGCTGGATACTATCTCTAGTTTGTAGGGGAGCGCTAGGTACCCTTTAGCGGTAGGAAAATGGCAAGCATTGTTGGGCTGAATGGCCAGTTCTCGTCGTTAAGTTATGTTATATTATGTGGTGTTATGGTGCTTTATGGAGAAACTGAAACCACGCACTGATCGCCCGGGCCCACCTGGCTTTGAGGTAGTACAGCAGATGGTAGCCGATCTTGGGCTGTTTCTGGTACAGCTCGGCCAGCATGTCCAGCAGCACTGAGAAGCCGCTGTTGTCCTCCTGCATCTGACACAGGTTCCTGAAGACCAGACACACAGGCTTGCTCACGGACTCCTCCAGGGACCTGCACAAAGACATGTGCGTCTAAATAGTGCTGTATAAAACCTGCCATCTACATAATGCTCAGGGTTATTAACATTATATCTCTCTCAAATCTGAAACAGATACATGCTGTAGCTAGAGAAAGACAATGAAAAACAACCCAAGGAGCTGGATGGACACAAACAACAATCCAATCAAATAATCACACCAGGTGCAGTCACACAAAGTGAACCCTGGGTTATCGAAGGCATGTCGCAGCCACAGTCGGTCCGACAGACACACTTACTCTTCTGTGATCTCATCAGGCAGCACGTCGCTCCGGAAGTGACCCTTAAACAGCTCCGCCAGACAGGACGCCAGGGTGGACATCTGCTCCGAGTCAAAGTCCTCCTGAGAGAGGGAGAGGTGCAGGAGCCTCAGGGGATATTCGGTGATAATACACTTTGGGCCTGATTTATAAGACCTTTAGCGGGTGCAAACACTTTCAGCACATGCAAAACTAACAAGACAACCAATGATTGGTGCAAATAAAATACCATGACCAATCATTTGTCATGTAATTGGTTTTGCGTGTGCAAAAAGATTTTCTACACACTAAAGGTCTTAGTAAATCAGGCCCTTTATCCTAATGGCTGGTGGCCCTAAGTGTTTTGTAGCTGCTGCACATCACAAGGTGGAACACCAGAGTGGACTATCTGACTAACCAGGGAAAAAATGAACCCTAATTTTCCTTACCTCCAAAATTAGGTCTACTATATCTTGCATCACTTCACACTGCATCTCTGTATCGCTGTGTGAGAAAGAGAGGAGGAAGGTTATAAAGATCAGGTCCATGCTTATGCTGTGAAAATGCAAACCCAAGCATCCTTCGGGCCACTCACCTCTCCTTCTGCAGCTGCAACACCTTCTCCTTTAACGTGTCATCCAATTGGTCTACAAAGGGTGTGATGTCAGCAGGCTCCTCAATGTATGCTTCTTTGATTGGGTGGAACCTGAACTCACGCTTTTTGCCTTGGAGGAAGTAACATCATTGTTATGAGGAAGGCAGTGAACAAGGCATCAAGTAAACACTATGTGAATTCAACATGATTTCCGTGTCAATGCAGAATAAAGTGCACAAGTGCAATGTGGAGGCAGCATGAGCTTGAATCTACATGGATGCAACCTGATCACAAAGTGACTTCTGTATGAACAGGCGTGCACACGTGTAGTGAAATGTGAGTAGTGTGGACCTCCCTCTCACCCTTGCACATGTGTAGTAGTAGTGTAGTAGTGAGTAATGTGGACCTGCCCTCTCACCCTTGCACATGTGTAGTAGTAGTGTAGTAGTGAGTAGTGTGGACCTGCCCTCTCACCCTTGCACATGTGTAGTAGTAGTGTAGTAGTGAGTAGTGTGGACCTGCCCTCTCACCCTTGCACATGTGTAGTAGTAGTGTAGTAGTGAGTAGTGTGGACCTGCCCTCTCACCCTTGCACACGTGTAGTAGTAGTGTAGTAGTGAGTAGTGTGGACCTGCCCTCTCACCCTTGCACATGTGTAGTAGTAGTGTAGTAGTGAGTAGTGTGGACCTGCCCTCTCACCCTTGCACACGTGTAGTAGTAGTGTAGTAGTGAGTAGTGTGGACCTGCCCTCTCACCCTTGCACACGTGTAGTAGTAGTGTAGTAGTGAGTAATGTGGACCTGCCCTCTCACCCTTGCACACGTGTAGTAGTAGTAGTGTAGTAGTGAGTAATGTGAACCTGCCCTCTCACCCTTGCACACGTGTAGTAGTAGTGTAGTAGTGAGTAGTGTGGACCTGCCCTCTCACCCTTGCACATGTGTAGTAGTAGTGTAGTAGTGAGTAGTGTGGACCTGCCCTCTCACCCTTGCACACGTGTAGTAGTAGTGTAGTAGTGAGTAGTGTGGACCTGCCCTCTCACCCTTGCACACGTGTAGTAGTAGTGTAGTAGTGAGTAATGTGGACCTGCCCTCTCACCCTTGCACACGTGTAGTAGTAGTAGTGTAGTAGTGAGTAATGTGAACCTGCCCTCTCACCCTTGCACATGTGTAGTAGTAGTGTAGTAGTGAGTAATGTGAACCTGCCCTCTCACCCTTGCACACGTGTAGTAGTAGTGTAGTAGTGAGTAGTGTGGACCTGCCCTCTCACCCTTGCACATGTGTAGTAGTAGTGTAGTAGTGAGTAGTGTGGACCTGCCCTCTCACCCTTGCACACGTGTAGTAGTAGTGTAGTAGTGAGTAGTGTGGACCTGCCCTCTCACCCTTGCACACGTGTAGTAGTAGTGTAGTAGTGAGTAATGTGGACCTGCCCTCTCACCCTTGCACACGTGTAGTAGTAGTAGTGTAGTAGTGAGTAATGTGAACCTGCCCTCTCACCCTTGCACATGTGTAGTAGTAGTGTAGTAGTGAGTAGTGTGGACCTGCCCTCTCACCCTTGCACACGTGTAGTAGTAGTGTAGTAGTGAGTAGTGTGGACCTGCCCTCTCACCCTTGCACACGTGTAGTAGTAGTGTAGTAGTGAGTAATGTGGACCTGCCCTCTCACCCTTGCACACGTGTAGTAGTAGTAGTGTAGTAGTGAGTAATGTGAACCTGCCCTCTCACCCTTGCACACGTGTAGTAGTAGTGTAGTAGTGAGTAGTGTGGACCTGCCCTCTCACCCTTGCACATGTGTAGTAGTAGTGTAGTAGTGAGTAGTGTGGACCTGCCCTCTCACCCTTGCACACGTGTAGTAGTAGTAGTGTAGTAGTGAGTAATGTGAACCTGCCCTCTCACCCTTGCACATGTGTAGTAGTAGTGTAGTAGTGAATAGTGTGGACCTGCCCTCTCACCCTTACTGTTCAGTTCTTCTTCATCATCGCTGAATGCTGCCTCTGCACTGTCATAGCATCCATCTTCCTTGTCCGAAACATGATTGTCCATCTCCAAGGAGGAAGACTCTTCCATTTTAACTGCACATCAGCAGGAGAGACAGATTTAACAGGGGAACAACTGATAATACGGACGTTATCTACACAATACTGTGACCTGTAGAAATAATATAATATTGCACAATTTTGGCATTATTTAAGGATCTAGTTGACCAGTTTTTTTCTGCTTTTGAGCGAAGATATTTGTATTCGTACCATGCACCGACTGATTTTTGTAACAACAAACCTCCCAATTCATAGAGGTAGTTTAGTTAGTTAATCTCCCATTAGTTTAGTGTGGGATAATTTAGAATTTTTCGAAATCTCCTTTCCCCGAATTTAGAGTGTTCAGTTGTGGATAGTGCCTAACCAGTGTTGATCGCTAGCAACAGTAAGCGCTGGTCAGCATTTGATTCAGGACTGTGTGGCACATTAGTGCTCTAAAAACAAGTGCTTTGGCTGGTAGTGCTGTCCAACAACACCCGTGGGACTCCACAGTGCCCAGACTATTATTGTTCCCACAATGCTGAAGTCATACTGAAGTTATACTCTCCCAGATAAGACTGGCTCATAAACAATCATTTCTTTGGCCAAAGCCTGATGAAGCTGCACAGCGCAATACAAGCCGATGCCAAGCCTTTCTCACCCTCGACAGGAGGAGAGGGGGAGCTGCAGAATTCGGGGAAACGTTCTCTCAGCATGGACCGCAGCTCCCGGTCCAGTTTTGGATTATCAAACAGGGGAGCCAAGTGACTGAGGGAGAGAGGGGAGAAGAGCGATTATTACTGATTCACACGTTCACAAATGTGTGAGTGTGTGTACACATGTACGTGTGTGTGTGTGTGTGTGTGTGTATGTGTGTGGTGTATGTATGTATATTTGAGTGTGTGTGTGTCTGTGTGTGTGTGTGGTGTATGTACATGTGAGCGTGTAAGTGAGTGTATGGTGTATGCATGTACATGTGAAAGCATACCATGTGTATGTGGTGTATGTATGCCAGTGTGTATATATGTATGCTTGTATATAAGTGTGCACTATATGTGTGTGTGGTGTATGTATGTATATGTGAGAGTATACTATATGTGTGGTGTATGTACTGTATATATGTATATGTGAGTGTATGTGCACACATATGCTCAGGCATGTGTATGTCAGTGGTACGGCAGACTCACGCTAGAACTCTCTTCTCCATGATGAAGGTGAGAGAGTTGCTGACACCCTGCCGCACGTGCCCCTCCAAAGGAGGGTAGAAGTGAGGGATTATCTGATGGACAGAGAGAGAGAGAAATAAGTCACATTCACTAATCATCATTATCAAAAAAGTCACAAATTTCAGACCTGTTTGATTTAGAAAAGATTTTCTTTAGAGATTTCATACCAATGAAAAAAGTCTCCTAACATGGTAGTGGGAGTGTAATGTGAATGCATTTCAATGTTTTCTGTGCAGTTGAGATCTCGAGCCTGATTTACTAAGACCTTTAGCATGTGCAAAACCTTTTAGCACACGCAAAACTAATAACACAACCAATGATTGGTACAAAGCAAATGCCATGACCAATCATTGGTCTTGTAATTGGTTTTGTGTATGCTAAAAGGTTTTGCACACGCTAAAGGTCTTTATAAATCAGGCCCCTAATACAGTATGAGCTGTGTAGTGTAGCAGTTACTGACTAAGACTATGTTGACCAGGACGCACTGACCCTGCACATGAAGTCCAGCAGGGTGGCAGTGATGGCAGGGTGGGGCTTCATGGAGTGATGCATCACCAGGATGGCCGGCTCTGGAGAGGGAAGGAGGGGGAAAAAGGGTGGGAGAGATGGAGGGAGAGAGTGGAAAAGACAGGATGAGGAGGAGGGAGGAAGAGCGTTCAGACACCCACAGTGATGAGGTACAAGGTTTCACTGCACGCCGAGACACAGGCGTGACCTCTTTCATTTCCACCTCCTTATTCCATCCATCCTTCCCCTCCTCTCACCTATGTTCATGATGCTGTCCTTCTCTGGGCTGAAGAACAGCCAGTCGTAAAAGAGAGCCAGCTTGGCGTTGGAGGCAGCGACATTGGACTGACGAGGAGGAAAAGAATCACGTTAGTGCATGTTGATCGAGTCAGTGGGCGTTGATAGCAATTGCTGTTGCTTACGTAGGCTGCACTACTTTCGGCCAATCACGGCGGGGGAGGCGGACCCTTACAGTGCAGGTGGTGAGCAGCCAGCCAATGATGGCCCAGCGGGGCAGGATGTCGGAGCTCAGCACTTCGTTGGAGGGGTGAACCACGCCGCAGATGTAACGGATCAGGTCGCAGCGCAGTGATTGGCTGTCTGCCGTCGACAGGTACTGCCTCTGGAACCAGTCCTGGTACCTCTTCTGCTGCCCAAACCGCACCTGTGAGGAGGGCAGCCGGAGTCAGTCACGGCCTTCAGCAACCGCTTCACTTTCAAACACCTATTTTCATGAATGAAAAGGACCCCTGTACACTGCGAGATACTTGTAAAAAGACATTTACTTAGTGCAACACATAGCATGCCCGACGAAGGTCTATGTGACCGAAACATTGCACTAATTAAATGTCTTTTTGCAAGTATCTCGCAGGAGTCCTTTTCATTCACTTCAGTTTGTGTTTCTCCTATGCACCTGTGATTAGCCATTTTCAGGTGTGCATTTAGTACTTTTCATAAACATCTACATTCTGCCTGCTCAACACTACAGCTCTGTGAGGTCAGGGGTCATGTTGGTCCGTGTGACCATGCGTTTGCTTCAGTGGCTCAGTGTCTAAGCTCAGGAAATTGCCAGGAGAGTCCATGCTGGTTGAGTCTTAGAGTCGGTCCTGCACTGGGTGAGTCTTAGAGTCGGTCCTGCACTGGGTGAGTCTTAGAGTTGGTCCTGCCCTGGGTGAGTCTTAGTACTCTATTTTCCGGCTGGCGGAGAGCCAGCGCATTGGCAAAGTGACATTTTCAGCATGTATTTTCATGCTCCTGAGCCCGATTGACTGGCAGTGCGCCAGAAGTGGGAGGAAAGTCGCTGGTGAAGGTGTCACTAATACAAAAGTCCCTAATAAATGTGGCGAGAAAAATGGGATATGTTGCATGGGGAAAATTGGAAATAGATAAATGATTAAACGCATGTTAGGACCGAGAAAATAAGAAAGAAGAGGAGTTGAAAAATAAAATGAGCCAGTAAATGATAAATGGGAGAGTAAAATAAATTATTTTTAAATTTATTTTATTGACTGATTGGAGGCTAAGAAAATGATTAAAAGCTGCACAGTCCAGATAACCTATTAGTGACTTTTGTCGCCTTTAGGATTCCATAGTAGTCGGAAATTGACAGTGGGTGGACTCGTTCTGCAAGCGGGAGGCCTCCCGACCACGACGAATGTGCGTGTTCTGCTATCATTTTTCACTAAACCATGTGATGTGAGATAGCTCGACACGGTCAAAACGAATCCAATGCACACGGCTCATTTAAAACATTTTTTTTTTTTAATGCACATGGCTGTTAAAAGGACTGAAAAGAGGTAATTTGATTAGCTATGGTGCAGCTGAAGCACATCCACTGATAAATATTCAGCATAACCCAGCCAATTTTCAACCTGCGCAGCGCGCTGTGAGCTGTGCGCTCCTCGCCTCTGGAAAATAGCGAAATTCAGTAGCCATGCCCAGTGCGCCATTGACTATGACAGCTCGCCTCACGCCATGCGCTTGCTGGAAAATAGAGCCCATAGAGTCGGTCCTGCACTGGGTGAGTCTTAGAGTCGGTCCTGCACTGGGTGAGTCTTAGAGTCGGTCCTGCACTGGGTGAGTCTTACAGTCGGTCCTGCACTGGGTGAGTCTTACAGTCGGTCCTGCACTGGGTGAGTCTTACAGTCGGTCCTGCACTGGGTGAGTCTTAAAGAGTTGGTCCTGCACTGGGTGAGTCTTAGAGTTGGTCCTGCACTGGGTGAGTCTTAAAGAGTCGGTCCTGCACTGGGTGAGTCTTAGAGTTGGTCCTGCACTGGGTGAGTCTTAGAGTTGGTCCTGCACTGGGTGAGTCTTACAGTCGGTCCTGCACTGGGTGAGTCTTAAAGAGTCGGTCCTGCACTGGGTGAGTCTTACAGTCGGTCCTGCACTGGGTGAGTCTTAAAGAGTTGGTTCTGCACTGGGTGAGCCTTAGAGTCGGACTTTGGGGGCGCGCCCGGTTTACCCGTGAGGTCATGAAGAGCAGCTTGGTTTCCATGTCGGGGGTGAGGCGACACGCCAGGAACTTGCGGGAGGTACGGGAGGTCAGGAGCTGCAGCACTCCTGGAGGAGGAGGGAGAGGAGGGGGGTGGAAGAGGAGAAGAGTCAGGACAGACAAGGCCAGCGTGCACCTGCACCTCCACAAATACACACACACACGCATATACACAAATACATAGGCACACACATACCACACGCGCACACACACAAATACAGAGACACACACACACACACACACACACACATACACACAGGAAATCACACACACACACGCACACGCACACGCACACGCACACGCACACGCACACGCACACACACACACACACACACACACACACACACACAAATACAGAGGCACACACAAATACAGAGGCACACACACATACACACAGGAAATCACACACACGCACACGCACACACACACACACACACACACACACACACACACACACACACACACACACACACACACACACACACACACCAGTGAACTGAGGGCTGAGGGCCTGGGGGCTGTGCAGCAGGTCCTTCCACAGCAGCTCCATCTCTGGGATTCTGGCCACGTTCTGCAGCAGCCGCACCAGGTCCCTCCCAATGATGAAGCAGTCCATGAACTGAGAGAGAGAGAGAGCGAGAGAGAGAATGAAAAATGGGGTATGTAAAGAAGCTGGAGCACTCACTTTCAGAGCAATTCAGAGCACACTCACCATGAGTCTGAGTCCACATTATAAAAATGTACCGTATTTAGCTCCTCCCTCCCCCTCACCTTCTCTCTCAGCAGACCGATGCAGAAGTCCACCTCCTTCTGTCTCAGCACCAGGAGCGGGGTGGAGCCGTGGTGATCGACGATGAGCCGCAGGTATGTGTACACGCACATGGCTATCAGCATCCCGCTCTTCAGCACCCACTCCCTGCAGGAGCACCATGTACACGCTAAGAGAAAAGCCCACCCAGCTGCCGCACACAGTGCACCAGTGTCTTAAAGCCCACCCAGCTGCCGCACACAGTGCACCAGTGTCTTAAAGCCCACCCAGCTGCCGCACACAGTGCACCAGGTCCCCCTCTGTCCCCTGACTTACCGCTGATCCACCAGGATTTCCAATACGTTCTCTGCCAGCCACAGATTCTTGCTGGAGATGTCCCCTCCTGCCAAGAAATGCACTGAAGTCAACAAGCTCGCCCGTAGAACTCAGCAGAATGCAACAGTGCTATGATTGGACAGTCATACAATAACTACACAGCCAATCCCAGTGAAGAGACACATTGTGCGGGAATGGCAGACGGATTCAGGCAGAGTTAATATGTGTGGATGTACGGGAGGCCTGACCTGCTATCTGCTTCATAAGGGTCATCAGGACTCCATCTGCCCCAATCACCCCATTCTTCACCAGCTCCCGCACCAGCCACACCAACTACATGGTACATGGAGAGAGTTACTGACGTCCATTATGTTCGTCGATTATTCAGCAGAACAACAGCCATCCTGCCAAAGGCTTCCTCAGTGAATCAGTGCAAATGACTCAGACAAATTCATCTGACAGCCTGTGTCAGTCTGTAAATGGAAAACTCAGCCAGTGTGTGTCACAGAGGAAAACAGTTACAAGGACTAAAGGACAGAAGAGAGAAAGGAGGGATGGTGGGAGGCGTGTGTGTGTGTGTGTGTGTGTGTGTGTGTGCATGTCAGTACTTGAGTGTGTGTGTTTGTCTGTGTGCAAGCGTGTGTGCGTGCGTGTGCATGCGCGTGTGTATGTATATGTATGTGTGTGTGTGTGTGTGTGCGTGCATGGTTATATATGTGTGTGTGTGCACATCTGTGCGTGTATGTGTGCATGTGTGTGTGTGTGTGTGTGTGTGCACGTGTGAGTGTGTACGTGTGTGGTGGTGAGGGGGACGGCTATATTAGGGATACCTGTGTGCGGCAGACATCCTGCAGCTTGAGGAATTTCTCCATGAGGATCTGGTTGATCTTAATCAGGACCACGTTCATCCCGTCCCGGTTCACCAGGGTCAGATCCCTGTAGCACTGCACAGGAAGAGGGGAAGACACAAGGTAAATACACTAATGCCCAGCCAGTCCATACACACTACTACAGTGATTCTGCTTTACATTCACAAATACCACTGTGTTAGCTACTTCACAGACACTTTAAAACAAACTATATGTGCTAGGTGCTGAATATATTTTAGATTGTTATAAGACCACACCCCCAAAGACATTAGGGCTGCAACAGTTAATCGAACTAATCGGGGGGGGGGGGGGGGGGGGGGGGAAATGTGATTAAATTTTTCCCGCGTCGATTGGTTGATTATTACATTTAAAAAAAAAAAAAATCTCTCCAAAGTGCTCATCTCGCGGCTAAATGTTTTGTCGCCATTTTAGACATTTTCTGCACTGCAACCACGGACTGATCTAAACAGTGCAATTAGCAATACCATGATTGTGTTTGTGACTGAGGGAGGATGGAAGGAGTGGGTCGAGGGAGAGAGAGAGGGGAGAGAGATGGGAGAGGAGGAGGGGTAAAGTGGAGGGAGGGTAGAGGGGAAGGAATTGAGGGTGGGATGGGTGATTGGTTTGTTGTTTGTTAAAAATGTATATTTAATTAAATAAATAATAAATTATTATTTATTTTTATTATTAATTCTTTGATGAAATTATATGACATTTTTGTTCAGATCTGTCATTGTTATATCAGAAAAATTGTTCTGTTTGGGGAAAAAACGTGCTTCTCGATTATTTGATTAATCAGAAAAGTAATCGATAGAATAATCGCTAAGAAAATAATCGACAGTTGCAGCTCTAATTCCCATGCTTGGAATAGAGAAAAAAGGATCCATATTTGTGTGCTGTTGACTTTTTATGGGATTACAAATTCCAGCCACAAATACTCAAACATATCCTGCATGTCAAATATTGGCACAGTGACGTTTTTACCACAGTAATTGAATTATGAAGGAACTCAGAAACGGGCAATTCCAGCTAAACAGTCACATGGCCATTGAAAATCCTAACTAAAAATAAAGCTGCAAGTTGTTTTTCCAAGATATATTTAGCTGATTCCAGTGCAAGAAATGGAAGGATTTGCAGTATTTAGACCACTATCAAAATCTTTATGGCATAGCCAATACGGCCTTGGAAAATTATCAATTTTTGTCCCAAAATGCCCCTTTTATTTTCTATCCACTGATTTTAGAACAGCAATGGCTTGATGACAAAGTTCTTATTATTGTCCATAAATATGAGTAGTACCAAAAGCATCATTTGTATTTATTCAGCAAGAGGGACTGCATTGGCACCAGCTCATTTACTTGGTGGAGTTGGTAACTAACGCGAGTAACAAAAACAAGCTACATTTTCTCTTGTTTCATAATGCTGTGGGATATGACTGCCAATGTCCTGTCATCATCTCTACCAGCCCAACCAAATACATTGAGGGGAAAAAAAAAAATCAGGAAATTGCCATATGTCCTTCAAGATTTAGGATGTCAAAGTTTTCAACGTGAGTAACATGTAATGTGAGTAACAGTCTTTTGCAACAAGTAACGTAAAGCAGTCTTTTGCAGTAAGATGAGAGGATATTGTTTAGATTCTTTCCTCAGGAAGAGCAACTAATTAAGTATAAAGAAATGAAGAATAAACTTCACTAAGACATCATTTAGACATATGTAGCTTGTGACTTCAAGGGCGCGAGGTTGAGGGGTGTGTGAGGCTGGGGGTGGACAGTCAACAGGTAGAGGATATCAATTGTACCCGATATCAATTTCAAGTATTCTTTTGAAGAAAATCTGGTAAACAAAGCTTGGATTGTTTTCTCGTTAATATGAATGAACATTAATTTTAATGCGAGTAACGTAATGTGAATTACATTACTTTTTTTGGTTGTCTGCCCATAAACACAACAATTTAATGTCTAACGTCAATAGTTTGGTACCGTTATCAAGTTAGTAAATAAAGTTTCAAACGAGTTCAATGAGACTGGCAAAGAAAACAAATCCCATATGATTTTGGCGTAACGTGAGTAACGCAGACTAAAGTTATTGCCACAGAATAACCAACCAAGTTTTCTTGTATTTTGCCCTTAGCCATGATCAAAGGTTGCTAAGGTACAAAAATAAGCATGTTCCATCAATTCACTGGATAGTAAAACTGGTGAATACAAAACTAACAGTAAATGTAATGCAAGTAAAGCTGGAATTGCCCAAATGTTTATCATTTTTTGTCCACAGCCAATCTGGATATGTCTTTTTTTTTCTCAAACATAACAACATCACTTTAAAACTCCTGCCTGTGCAGCTTGATGTTACCACTGTCCTAATTGACTGAAGGGACCTAGGTAGTGCAACCAGCCAATTACATTATAACCATACCAGAGTTTTAACTGCCAAGAAGAAACAGCATTCTTGGAATATGACTAGGTAGCAAATGTAGGTGGCACTTTTGCCACTTTCTGGGTGTATACAGTACCAGTTAAAAGTTTGGACACACCTACTCGTAGAAAGTTTTTTTTTGTTATTTTTACTTTTTTGCACATTTTAGAATAGTAAAGACATCAACACTATCAGATAACACAAATGGAATTATGCAAAGACCCAAAAAAAAGTGTTAAACAAATAAAAAAGGTCTTATATTTTAGATTCTTCAAAGTAGCCACCCTTTGCCTTGATAACAGCTTTGCACATTCTACCTGGAAATAAGGTGTCAAGAGTCTTTTGATATCCTTTTATACAGTCATGATAGCATCACCTGTTTACCTGTGGAATACTTGTTTACCACAGACGTTGGTTGAGAGAATGGCAAGAATGTGCAAACCCGTTATCAAGGCAAATGGTGGCTACTTTGAAGAATGTAAAATATAACACTTTTTTTGATTTGTTTGCATAATTTAATTTGTTATCTCATTGTTTTGATGTCTTTACTATTCTAAAATGTGGAAAACAGGAAAAAAAACTTTTAAAAACCTATGAGTAGGTGTGTCCAAACTTTTGACTGGTACTGTATGTCGTCATGCTTTATTTGAGTCCTTTTTCCAAAGTAAAAGTTTTAAGTACATTAAAGCTGAAAAGGATTCAAATGGGCGCTACTTTCTTTTTATTTGTAATCTAAAACTGAATCTAAACTAAAATAATCTACAACTAAAACTGCAATCTTAGCAGACAAAAAAGAAGCGTCTGTTACTGCAGGCACTATTCTCATAACATCGTCCTCTCCCAATAAACAAGAAAAGTAAATCAAAAGGATAACATTCTTAGAGGCATGGTCAGTAGGAATTCAATACAGCCGAATATTTGGCACGCCTCTTGTATAGACATCACTGACTGCAGTACAGACTGTAAATTGGGGAGGGGGTCCACAAAGACTAGTTGACATTTATGCCGGACCGCCTTCAGGTCAGTGGGTGGGCTGTGAGAGAGAGAGGAATGCGGCCGTACCCGCTGTGCCTGCGTGGGCTCTGTTAACAGCAGTGAGAAGAGCCCTAGACACACCTCCTCATGCTGTTGGGAGCCCTTGCACACCTGCGGAGGGACAAAGAGGAGATCAGAGGAGGTGAGGAGATCAGAGTGGGAGGCAGTGAGGAGAAATCATCCACACATGCATCATCACGCATCACTTAACTCTTTTCAGTAATATCACCCATTATTATTTATTTCAGGCCAATAGGCCAAAAAAAAGCAAACATTATCACCATAATCTTTCCAGGTGTTGATGACAAGCAGTATGCTACTTAGACTAGAGAAGGGGATTGGGGATTACAACAACACAGTAACAGTAATGATCTTTTTATCCATTAATACAATCCAATTACACTATGTGTAACGCAGCACATCAGTGCAACACAATACAGTATAGAATAATATGACTTATCGCCATGGAGGTAAAGGAGAGGAACTCACGTGCGCTGTGATGATATCATTAGCCTCCCGCTCTGAGAGGCCATTAATAAGGGAGGTGACGATACCTACACACCTCTCCAACCGCTGATACACACACAAAGGATGACAGAGGTTGGCCGTAAGATGCGGACGCAAGCAAAACAGACACACAGAGGCCGAGACACAAACAGAGACAATGCAAGATGAAAACAACAAGGCCAGACCAAAACATTATAAAAAAGAAACACATTGAGAAGGAGACACCAATCATCATAACACAAGAAAAAAGTTGTGCAGAGGCAGACAAAAGGGAAAAGAGATAGAGAAATTCATTAGAACATTTTTGCTGAGATCTGTAAAAACTAGAAACAAAATGCATTTTTTTAAAATACATGGAGACTACAATATGAATAAATTAAAATATACGCACACACCAGCTTATTAGCAATGTCAATGCATTGGCATCTATGTGACTAGTGAGTGTGTGTGTATGTTTGAGAGAGAGAGACTTCAGCAATGTCACCATTTCAATGAACTTGTGTAATGGGTACTATGTCGAGGAGCTGGGTGTATAGGTGTCCTGCCTAGTATGTCAGACAGATAGGCAGTTATGAGCCTAGATTGAGCTATTAGTTAGTTACACTCATTCATACAATCTTTCGCTAAACCACACAATTATAGTTTACTATGCTAGCTCGGTAGCTCGATGGCGCTCCTGCTTGATTCTCGTTCACGCAAAAGGTTCAGTGCACGTGCAAAAGAACTACGCTCAGTGCCCCATACCTCCTCCAGCTCATCTTTTGCGTCCAGGGTCGTGGACACCAGCAGCCGACCCTGGGGCTTCCCTTTTGCCGGTGAGGGCTCCATATCCTCCCGCTTCGCTTTCCGCCTGGCTCCAGCAGAGTGAACTGTTTAAAAAACGGGGTTTGGGTGTACTGTAAATAGCTTACGAATATATTCTAGCGCCTTTTGTTTATATTTATTTGTCCTTCGCCACCTTGCACGGTTTGTTTATAAACAGTATGTGGACACCTTTCACTCATTCCAATACCCGACTACAACAAACTAACTTCCGGAGGGCATGGTGGCCTTGCGGAAGCAGTGCCGCGACAAACAGAGAAGGGAGGAGCAGTGAGAACCACTTCTTACCCAATCGTCGCCTTCCTCATTTAGAATGGCATCGAATTCAACCAATGTATGTTAAACAATTATGAAAGCAAGCCGCACTACTGTCTCTGGTGGAAAAAAAAATCCAATCAAGGATAAATGGTTACAGTGAATAACGAATTATCGGGTACTACATTAATAGGAAGGAACAATATAAAATATTATGTTTGTCATTAAATTAAAAAGTTGGTACAGCATTCTTGGGAATGGGAAGATTCTCATTGCTTGGAAATTGTTATAGCTTTATTGTGACAATGAAACATTTTGGAGCATTGGGTCATGTTTACATTTTGACGTAGAAGCCAGAGGTGCCAAAATCCTATTCTTGTAATGGCCACATGCTAGTTCTGTTCCTGCCTGTATTTCCCTGGTTTAACCGGTTCCCTGTGCTCAACCAGAGGATCACATTTTGACTTAGGAAGCAATTCTGAAAAATCTGAGGGTCTGTTACAGTTAATTAACACAATTAATTAATTTGGTTTATAGTTTAGGAGTAATATAATTTTGGAACTGTTCTTCTTTCTTTTGTTTTGCGTTTGTCTATTGTGCTCATTATGTTCACCAAACAAGGCATTCATGCATTTCACTTTGTGCACCCTTATTCTCACAGCTCCAGCCTAGCCGCACCCAGGAATGGTTGCAACAGCAAACAAGAGCATCTGCTAAATGCTTAAAATCTAATGCACATGTAATGGTTCTATGGTGTCCTGGTGAAGTTTCCAAGCTGGAGAAAATAAGCCCCCTCAACTACTGTGGTAACATTTTCTTTCAGGGGTGAGGGAG
The DNA here is from genome assembly GCA_029718625.1 of Synaphobranchus kaupii. Lineage (NCBI taxonomy): Eukaryota > Metazoa > Chordata > Actinopteri > Anguilliformes > Synaphobranchidae > Synaphobranchus > Synaphobranchus kaupii. The sequence continues at coordinate 70,340,849 of CM056382.1, read as the reverse complement.
AAATTGACAGCGGCTTTATTCAACACGTTCTGAAACAGCATATTACTGCACTTTAACCTTGACAAGGTTAATGTACGAGTTGGTGGTCACACAAGCTTCCATCATGTGCCATTTTTGTTGGGGGTTGTTTAATAGTTACTTTGTCTGTGTTCAATCATTTACCTGGCACTTTTTCCTTCCTCGAGACTGAGCTACGCTGTTAGGCAGTTGGATCCTGACAATTACCACATTTTTTGAGTTGCTCGTGTTTCTCCAGGCAAGGCGTGATGTATGCAATGACCTTACACAAAAGCATTGTGAATTAATCACGGAAGGAGAGCTTAATCAGAATGCAACCCAGTAAATGAGACATTACACTCTTCAATAATTTGACCTATTCTTTTGATGTGATTCACACATGAATCATTCGGCACCAAAATTTCTACTTTAGCAACTGGTATTGGTATGTTTTTGACAAGAAGCAGCATGCCTGCCCAAACTGGAAATATTCTTTATGCAATAATCTTTGTGTGGAAAGAAACCTACCTGTTTCAGAAGTACAGGAACTAGGACTGTGAAATATTACACACACACCAGGTCAAAGACTACTATTTTTCAATTGACTGCTATGTTTAAAAAAAAATCTATAACGATTTATGTATATTATTGTATATTGCAATGTGATCTACATTATAGTATTACACATAACAACATAATGTGTGTTATTAACAGATAATATGAACATACATGGAATTAGTGATGTGAATTATCACCAATTAATAATTATGAAAACATTGATTATTAAATAAAACAGTATTTCAGAATGAAAAGGTAATGATGCTGAGTAATATTACATTGCTGTATTACATTACAATATTGGTGTATGCTGTACAAGTAACCATTGGTAAATGCTTTGGCATAATGCATGCATCTATTTCTGATTGCAGTAAACAGCTTGTGAGTTGATCTGTGAATGCCTCTGCTGGGCAAGGAATTTTCCCGCCGTCAAGCCAGAGTGGATTATGTCATCACCATTGCCGAATCAATTTATAGACGTGGCCTCCGTCCCATTCCACCTCAGTTCCAGTTTGATTGCATCAGCTTGCCAGTTGGCAGGAGAATACAAGCCAAGTGTATGCTCCATTTACTGTGCATTATGTAAATATTAGATTTTTTTAATAAATATTTTTTATAATAAATATTAGATTTTTTTTTTTAATGGCAATACCATGCAGCAAAAAAAACACATATTCAGGCGGCAGCAGGTGTTATCTGGAATTTGCTCATTAACTTTGTCTCTGTCTACAGTTCACTGATTATCATAATTCTGACCTGTGGGCTTTGATAACGGTTGAGTGGTATAACTCCATTACTGGCTCATGAGAGGGAGGATGATACAGTCCAAACGCTCCAGCGCAAGAGAACAATCCTCTTATAGAGGGAGCCATGGCAGCTGTTTCACATTAGCTTGAGGGATATTGAAGGAGGAAATAGGTAAAGGTTGGTCGATGGGAGTGGGCAGGCCTATAATGAGGAAATTGGCATATAAAGTGGGCGAAGGTACAACATGATTAATAGTGGATTGTAGATGGTGAGTTTTCAGTGAAAGGTCAGAGGGGTCATTCATATATTCGGTGTGACAAAGCAACATGTATTTTCCAGATTTTCTTTTGTGAGAGACCTACTATACAGCAGTCTCTTCAGAAGAGAGCCCGCCCTTATATAGAAGAATGATTTGAAGAATGATTTGAATCCAAGATGGTGCCAAAAAGAACAACGTGCCAGCGTCTTCACGTGAAACAAAGGCTAATTAATTCCAGTTCTGTGACATGTTTATGCTTCTGAAATGAATCAAATAAACAATAAAGAATACTTGGTGTATGTGGGGACTGAGATAGTTATCTACCATGCCACCATAACTCCTGTCTTCAGCGGTCTCTCTGTTCAAACACACCAAAAATTCCTGATTCCTGACCAAGCAAAAGAGAATGGCTGTAAAAACACAGGCAGACAAAGCCTGTAGCATGTTAAATCGACAAGCCTATACCCAGTTTCCAATTCATAAAATGGTCTGCTCTTCCACAGACATCAGCCTTCCTGGAGAAATGACAACCTTTGTTCAATTCCACTTATTTAACATGTTAAGACAGATATAGAAGTCTGTCTGACATGCTCCATCCTGCCTGCAGTCCAACGTACGGTACTGAATTGAGCCACAGTTAAGCTATGAGCCTGAAACACAAAGGCAAGGTATGGGATGAGGAGGTCAATTTCACCAATGGGCAGTAGCTTTTGAGAACCACAGATGTTCAGTCCATTGGCCATTCAGGGTTCATCCCTTTGTTAGACTGCAGGTGAAAATAAACAGGACCCCCCCCCCCCCCATCTAAACTGACAGGGGAAAAAAACATCTGTTCTGACAGTGAGAAAAATAAACTTTAATAACTTCACCGTTCCCTGTCCCAAGGCACATGTAATGAACACTGCAGGAGTGGCTGATGTAATTGTGCTTTGAATGTTAAAGCAAAGACATAAATGGCTTAAATTTCGATGCTTTATGCTGTCAAATATTAGTTTAATTTTGAACGTGCCACTGTCAAACAAGGCAAGCTAAAATGTCCAATTGTTCTGAAATGCAATAGCATATAATTGCAAGGGACTAATGTTTGTAACATTAATTAATGAATAGAGACACCCCATTGCCTGACCTTCTGATGCACCTGGTGTGATTTTGACTGAAATGAGCATACAAAGCAGAACAGTAAAATAAAGAAAAAAATTAGTGATGAACAGTGGCAGGAGAAAAAACATTTAAATGTAGCCTATACAGCACTGGAGTTTGGAGCTTTTTTCCACGGACGCTGAAAGCAATTTCTGAAAGTATGTTAAAAGAGCATCTACTGTTTAAAATGCACAAAACACAAGAATTCAATACCAGAAACTTTCACGTTTACTACGTCAAAGAAAGTACTTCAAAAGACATCGACAAAAAAGATTGAAGCAGGTGAAGACTGACGCCTGCACACTTACAGTCAAACTCAGAACCAAAGCTAGTCTATATGAATTATCCCACCCAAACCACAGACCTTGTAGCACAGGCTAACATTTGGCACAGTTATACATTTTGCAAGATGTATTACCAAAAATCTCAAAAATATGAAAAAATAAAAATATATATATATATATATATACTGTATATATATATTAAAATTATGTTAGGAGGAGAGACCTTTAAAAATACCCAACTCCTGGAGTGTTTTACTCAGCTGTATAGTTACAAGGCTTACCTTGCCCACTGGGTGAGGCATTACATCCCATAACGTGCCCCGTCTGTCCTGTTGAAATAGGTTCTAATGCTGTAGTGATTTGGAGGAAACCCAAAATTGGCACCTCGTTGCTTGTTTCTATTTCCAGACCCTTTTAAATTTTATTGCGCTTTGGAGTCGAGCGAAGGCATCTCTTTAACGACGCCACAGATAATTCAAGACATGCCTAAGCATGGTAGAAAAAGGCAACAATCTCAATGACAGGGTGAGCTCACATTCAGATATCACTTCTTTTCTACGCCACCTAACAATGCCCTGGATGCACAAACAATTGCACTGTCCACTGTCCCAAAAACAAAAACTGTTTCACTTGAATACTTTTTTTTAACCTGGGCCACAGCAAAATGATGGGAGAAGAGCATTATCTTGCTCTTGATTGGGAAAAATTGACATAATGCCTTTTGTCTGAATTCCATGAGAAATATTATAGTTATAATACATTGACATCATGTGCATTGTGAATAGTGAAACATTGTGTTGTGTACACGGCATGCGTGTCTTTATATTTACATTAAAGCGAAGACATGATGCAAGGTGCTTTCAGGTTTGCCATGGGGTGAATGCAAAAATACAGGACGAATCATATTATACTACTACAAAAATAGTGATATTGCTGTAAACAGAGACAAAGAACACACTGAAACGCTAAGACACATTTTAGCCCCTGTACATATACAGTTCAACAGGTGGGGCTTGATGACACACAAATCCACTTAAAACACAATTTAAAATACAGTTACATCACATGACCACCAGATGGCACTGTACACAAACTCTAAATCCCACCTTTGTCTCAGAGGTATGGTGAGAACTCGATAGGCAATGCCAGGTTAAACTCTAGAAAAACAATGGGAAACTATTATGTTGTATACAAAAATCTGTATTCTGCCATAAATGGGGGAAAAAAACAACAGTAATACGATGGAGAGAAACATTACATTGAAAAACACACTTCAGCTGGTAGTAGGTCCAAACAGTCTGGATGAAAGAGGATGTGGATACTGTGATGTGTGCTGGGAGGCTGGGGTGGGGGGTGTGGTTTAGCAGGTACACAGCTCTGCCCTGGCACGTCTACTCCTCCACAACTCCTCCGCCTCTCCTTCTACTCATCCACAACTCCTCCGCCTCTCCTTCTTCCCCCACCCTTCACGCACTGCTCGTGGTCTCCCCCAGCAGCCAGTAGGTTCTCATCTTGCCCTTCCCCTTCATCTCCACGTCTCCCCGCAGCTCCAGCTGGAAGCAGTTGAACTCCTCTAGGACGTCGCGCGTGGCCGCAGACACGTGGATCTTCAGAGCTGAAGGAAATGAGATGACATTGCACCTCACTGCCAGTCTGGCTGCTACTGTGCTTGGACAGCAACTCTAATGGAGCTAAGATAACATACTCGGCGTCATTCATGTGTGGAAGCTGCTGCTTTCGGAAAACCTAGCGCTTCCCAACGTATGGGGAGCAGAGGCTAGCTAATGCTAGCTAACTCAGCTTTTACATGTTCAGAAGGACGGAAGCTAATGAATGGAGGAACATATATTTCTTTAATTTAACCTTTATTTAACCAGGCAAAAGTAAAGGTAACTGTGTGTAGAGATGGCCTCACCTTCCCCATTGGATTCCATGCGGGAGGAGGTGTTGACGGTGTCCCCAAACAGACAGTACCTCGGCATCTTCAGACCCACCACACCCGCACACACTGGGCCTTGAAACGCAGAAGCGCACACAGTATGTGAATGTGTATGTGAATGCATGAGCGTGTGTGTGCTTCCGTGCGTGTGAAGATGTGAGCACGTGTGAATGCGCATGTGTGAGCGTGTTTATGTAAATGAGTGTTTAAGCACGTGCGCCGTGTTGTGATCTCCTCACCGCTGTGGATGCCTATCCTCAGTTTGAGCTGTTGGTCGGGTCTGTGGCGCATCTTGAAGGAGCGCACGGCGTCCAGCAGTGCCAGCGCCATGCGGGCGATCTCTCGGCCGTGCAGCTTCCCGTTACGCACCGGGAGCCCGGACACCACCATGTAGGCGTCGCCTATCGTCTCCACCTGGTGGCCGGCAACAAGGCACAGGATGGAGGCGCGGGTTTGAAGGCCTTTCTGATTACGCTGATGCGTCAAAGGACTGAGAAACACTCACATACCTGCTCTATTTTACTTCAAAATGTATTTTGTAAATTATGGGAACTACTGGCAGACCACATACTAATGCAATGCATCTATACAAACAGATTTTAGAGTGAGTTTATATTTCCACATGTCCATGAGCTACTTAATAGATATTTTATAATTCCTTTTTTTTATGAACCCTGTCCACAAAACAAATATTGCCTAAAATTATATTTTATTTCATTCCGAGTTTATTCAGAAGGTAAGGTAATGCCACTCAAATCAGAGGCAAACCATGAGAGAAACGTTGTGTTATTACTGTGGTAGTATTTATATTATAGTCGACATCACCTTGTAAACATCAAAATTGTCGATGATCGCATCAAAACAGGTGTACAGGTCATTGAGCAGGGTCACCACCTGGAGGGGGAAGTGGAGCAGAATATCAGGGGCACAGCAGGGGAGCTCTGTTCCGGGAGCTTTGGAATAAGTGAACGGTGTGGGGTGAGCAGAGATTGAAACAAGGGGGATACATCGCCCGACCTGTTCAGGGGTGGAGGGGTGGGGGGGGTGGGGGGGGGGGGGGGGGGTCCCTCACCTGCATAGGGGTGCTCTCGGCAGAGATGGCGGTGAAGCCTATGATGTCGCTGAAGTAGATGGTGACGGAGTCGAAGGCCTCCGCCTGCACCGTCTCACCCCTCTTCAGCTGCTCCGCCACTGAGCTGTGAGAGTAACGTTAGACACCAATGACCTACAGCAGTGGTGCCCAATCATGTGCCTTCAACCAGATAATTAACATGCCTTCAACCAGAGAGGAGGGAACTAATTAGTGAAATCAGCAGGTGTAGTGATTGGTTGGAATGGGAATGGTTGGAATGAAAACCTGCATACTCTCGGCCCTCCGTGGCACATGATTGGGCACCACTGATCTTGAGCCCTGGTATTAAAATCACGGTCCTCGAGGTCCGAGAACCGCTGGTTTTCCACCCTCCCTTTACCTGGGAGTCAGGTGTGAAGACAATCTGGCCAATCGGTAGCACTTAATTGTTCAGTTAATTACATGGGAGAAAGGAAACCAGGGCTGGATTTGGATTTGAGGTCCAGAGTTGAGTATACATGATCCAGAGTATGATGTGTTAATTTACCAAGACATCTACCAGCACATTGGATGGGCCTATCTTGTGCCACTGCCTGGGTTAAGAGTGCAGTGTCAGTCGATTGCAGCCGCACGGCACCGGCGTGGTTCTGACACTGTACATAAAAAGACCCGCTCCAAGACCTGTCCTGGGTAGCGGTTAAATCTTGTGCCCTGTCATTCTGTGTATGAGGCAGACATGTCCAGTCTCCCTGTAGATTTTTTATGAATAGCATTCTATGATTTATCACAGTCTATTAGCTGCAATGATCTGCGGCTACTGCTAACGATCTATTGATAATTAGTACCTCCACTCTTTTACATAGATCCTACTTAATCCTAAACTTAATTGTTTTTTTCTAATCTTTCTGTGAGTGTTGTGTGTGTGTTTTGTTTTATAAATTATCTTTTGGTCTTGTGTCTGACATGAAATAGAATTTAATGCTGTAGAAAAAAAAAATTAAAATCCCAGTGAGCATACAGCTGTCAGCCACAACAAACTGCTAACAACTGAGAAATGTAGGTGACTGTGGACTCACTGCGGTAGAATCTGGTAGAGCAAGGTCTCGGCCTTGCGCTTCTCCTCCAGGTAGGCCTGAGTCCGCTCCTCCACCAGCTCCTCTAGGTTGGTGGCATACTGCTCCATGCGGGACAGCAGGTTGTCCAGGATGTTGGAGCTGTACTCTCTGACACAGATAATGAACAGGTATAGGGCAGAGAAGGAGGGGGAAAAAGGTATAGAAAGAGAGAGAGAATGGCAGGAAAGAATTTAGTCAGAGGAAAACCACAGATGATGGAGGAAACAGGCATCTTAGAGATGATAGATCACAGCCAGATTTTCAAAGAATTCAAAAGGAAATATAAATAATAGCTTAAATAAAATGTAATGGTCATTATAAACAAGACAATACTGTAGCTTTATAAAGACGCAAATAAGTTATGTATAGCCAGCAGCTCTGCAGCACCCAAGGTATGGATTTTTTGGAAAAATCAATGTTACCCATTGGCTGAGGTTACGTGAAAACCTGTTGAACTGAAGCCCTATGAGGTAGACAGTACAGAGGAGACAGTCAGAACGATGGTGACGTTTGAAAGCAGACCTGTTGAACCGAAGCCCTATGAGGTAGACTGTACAGAGGAGACAGTCAGAATGATGGTGCCGTTTGAAAGCAGACCTGTTGAACTGGAGCCCTATGAGGTAGACTGTACAGAGGAGACAGTCAGAACTAAAGCCCTATGAGATAGACTGTACAGAGGAGACAGTCAGAACGATGGAGACGTTTGAAAGCAGACCTGTTGAACTGAAGCCCTATGAGGTAGACTGTACAGAGGAGACAGTCAGAGCGATGGTGACGTTTGAAAGCAGACCTGTTGAACTGGAGCCCTATGAGGTAGACTGTACAGAGGAGACAGTCAGAACGATGGTGACGTTTGAAAGCAGACCTGTTGAACTGAAGCCCTATGAGGTAGACTGTACAGAGGAGACAGTCAGAATGATGGTGACGTTTGAAAGCAGACCTGTTGAACTGGAGCCCTATGAGGTAGACTGTACAGAGGAGACAGTCAGAACTGAAGCCCTATGAGATAGACTGTAACAGAGGAGACAGTCAGAACGATGGAGATGTTTGAAAGCAGACCTGTTGAACTGAAGCCCTATGAGGTAGACTGTACAGAGGAGACAGTCAGAACGATGGTGACGTTTGAAAACAGACCTGTTCTGCTTGCGCAGTATCATCTTGATTTGACTGAACTCCGGTCGCTCTGTGGTATCCTCGGCCCAGCAACGCTGCATGAGCTGACCCAGCTCCTCGCTGTGGCTCTGGGTGCAGATAGTCGGGCGCAGATAGGGCCACTCCCCTAGGGCCACCCGGTCTATAATCTCTGTGGGGGTCATGGAGAGGAACAGTGTCACATCATACCGTACAGCATGTGACCTGGTTACCCGCAGAGAGAGGGCCATCTGCAGGTCATCTGCCATACGTTCCTATGTACTTGTTCCCACTGTAACACAGCTATGTGGCTTTTACACTCATTGTGCCACAATGAGAGGCTGGACGGCCAATGAACACAGACATTTTCACAAAGGACTGTGTCTGGTTACAGACACACTACAAGTCCAACAATCCCTCTTGTTGTCCTCGGCCAATTAGTAATGTTCTGGGTCAGCTGTGAGTCCCAAATTCTCAACTGCGGGACTTAAACACGTGCAACAGGCTTGCACAAGAAAATCAATGTATATTGCTTTCTATAAACACTTGCAAAAACCTTTCCAAAAAAAGGCAGATTATAATGCATAAACATAACAATCATGCTGATGATCCAAAGAGTTACAGGCCAGTTAGTTTAGCATTCTCAGCTTAGCATTCTGTAACAAAACATTAGAATGCAATGCACTATGTGGCCCATAAACAGTAATAGACTTTATACAACCCTCATGCTACAACGATTCAAGCAGTTATTGGCAACTTGGCAATGGATATGGAGCAGAGCATTACATTTTCAGAACGGCAACAACAGATTGCATGGTACAAAGTACAGAAATGTTGTGATAAAACAGTGCCTGATGTGTGCAGAGGCACATATCAAAGAATCCATTGATAAACTGCCAGTCTTAGCAATGCCAAGTGACATAAGCACACAATATACTACACAATGTTCTATCTGCTTAACTAGGTTAGTGAAGCCTTCTCGATGGCAGGCCCACAGCAATACACACCACAGATTGGTTGGGAACAAGGATCCAGGTGAAAATGAATGATTAATCCATTCTTATTCTACTCATGGTTTCTCTCTTGTTTATATTTAGTAAAAGCTGAATATATGAAATGTTGAATATCAAAAATAACACTAAAATAGAAATAGGCAACAAGTGGCAAATTAAAATGACATAGAGAAAGTTAAATCCATAAATCTATATCTATAAAACAGTAAATATTTTATAGATGGGAAAAGTGGAAAAAGACAAAGACAAGAATAATTAGATAAAGTTTGAAATTGTCCAATAGTACTTTCCACTTTGTCAGGAATCAAAATTGAGCTGAAGCAGTATAAAAGGTAAATGTGATTTAAGAATTTATATACTTATGTTTTAATCAGCATATTATAAAGCACACTTTATGACTTACAATGAGACACTAAATAGCTTAATCAAGGAGGCTCAAATGATACTTGACTGAACTACGTATTTAAAAATTTTAAAAGGTTGTAAATCGAGAAATTTAAGATCTGTCAGCAGAACTGGAGGACGTGGGTATAAATGAGTGAAAAGCTTGAAAGTTCATTTCAAGCTTTTACTAGAAGAAATTTAGTGTTCGTTTTATTCAGTGGTTTGTGAGGAAATCTTTAAAGTGAGAAGATAGACTTGTGATCACTTGGTTGTTTATTTTTCGGTCTTTGAAAAAATCTTAAGTTGTCTGGTAGGACTTAACAAACGTGCTAAACATATTGATACAATCCTAAATGAATACCACAGTGCTGGCTTAATGTCACAGTGGTGTCTGTTTTTGCTCTGTGCACACCTCTGTATATGACTGTGTGCCTATCCTGCCAATAACACAAAATACACATGGTTCAGTCTTATCCATCCCATCTCAAGAGCGTATACACTAGATTCAGAGCAAATTATGCAGGCTGTATTCTTCATGGTTTGAGTCGTAGTATTATAAATAAGCACATTGTATTCTGTTGTGACTAGACCTCCAGACATACACTCCTACTCTTTCATACAATCCTGCTCACATGTGCATACCTCATGCACACATGAGGCCTGATTTACGAAGACCTTCAATATGTGCAAAACCTTTTAGCACACACAAAGCCAATAACATGACCAATGGCTGGTCATGGTGTTTGTTTTGCACCAATCATTGGTTGTGTTATTAGTTTTGCATGCGCTAAAATCGTTTGCACTTGCTAGAGGAAAGTCTTAGTAAATCAGGCCCATGGTTTGATCCAGTGTAAATACAACCTCTACGCCCAATGAAGGTCAAGCTCACATGAGGTTTTGGCAGTTTGCTGGAACACTTCTGACAACATTAACATTAGGATAAGTGTGAAATACATAAAGCCAGCTTTCATACCAACTCATTCTCAAGGCATGTAGACGAGATATCAAAGTCTCCAGTGCCAGCTTTGTGTAATGCTCCTTTCATGCCCATGCTGTCAAGAAATGTTTATTGTTACCCCCTTTTTTTCCATTCCACTCCTCTTCTCTCTTAGTTTTGAAAGTCTTGTCATCATCTAACCCAACCCTTTAGTTTTCTCTTAATCTTTGTCAACTTCCTTCCTTCTTCTGAATGGTCTTTCTGAAGCATTTACATTCCCTCCCCTTCTATTTCACTATATTTTTTGATCTATTCCTCTGTATAACTGCTGTCTCTTTCAAAAGCACTGTGAAAAAGCATTACATAAGCAAGAGAAAAATGGTTTGCATTTTGAATCAAACCTCTCCACGCCTTTACAAAAAACGAATTTTCTCTGCCCTCTTTCGCACACCTACAAATTCACTCTACCACTGAATTGCATACATCAATTTCTTTCCCTCCGCTGTATTTCTCCGACTCTCTATTTGCTGCTCCCTCTCCTGGCCACCTTCCTATCTCTGATCCACTCTCCTGTGGGTTTTCTATTTGTTCTTTATTTCTGTCCTATCTTTAGTATTTTTTTTATTTTGACGTTGAAAATCCATAACAAGGTGTGATCGTGATTCATTGTTTATTGAAGCTGATTTCAAGCTAGGAACAGACAAAACGAGATAAGACCCAGAAACGAAATCAGTTTGGGACCCGGTTTCTAAAGTCTGGTCTTTCAGCTTTCAAACAGAAACCAGTGGCACATTCACAAAATGTTTGGGTATTAACCCTGGTGTTCTATCTAAATTCCAGATCTGTCTCTTGCAATCTGGCTATCTAATCAGCCCCTGCTTGACTTAGTTGCATAAGTCCTGGATTCTCCTCAGCAGCACATGGGAACAGAACATTCTGGTATTAAATGGATGCTCTACATCACCCAGGTGGGTGCGTGTGCATTGACAGACGATGATTATCCCAGTCACACTTTCACAATAAAGCGCTTTCAGGCTCTCGGATGAAAGACAGTACATAACACAAATTGTATCAACGCAGGCCTCTGTGCTTCCTTGCATTATTTCCTTCCCCCTACGCTCACTCTCTCTGCCTCTCCTTCTCTCCTCCTCCTTCTCCTGTGCACCCCCTTATCTTCTCAATCTCACCACCAGCATGCTGACGTCCAAATTCAATCTGCCTGAGACTGTCCTGTAGGAGCACAGGGCATTAACACGTCCCTAATCCCATTGCGCTGGACGCTGCATTCATCTCACCATTCATGGAAATGAAATTTCCACCAGCCACAGAAATCAGAATCATAAAGTGCTAAATCAGGGGGGGAAACAGGCACACAAGCGACAGAAACATGTTTAAGAGGCCTCCCTCTATAGGTCGACTGTGGCCTTTGTGTGTGTGTGTGTGTGTGTGTGTATGAGAGAGAGACAGAGAGCACAATTGTGCATGTTCTGTGTTCTCATACAAAGGAGGGATGATCTATAGCACCCCAAAACAACCCCCTCACCCCCATTTTTTATGTAGACCTGATGGCGTCAAGCACAGAGATAAAGAGCAGGATATGCCCTTGTCAGCCGTGGAGGTAATACGGTTATGGGGCGGGAATAGCAGGTCAACCTGGCAGACAGACAGGTTCCCCTACGCTGCTGTGGGTCTGTCTGCCCTGGGGCCTCCGACTTACCTCATTTACAGGATTTCTTGCCTTCTGAGCATAAATTCAAATGGTCTGGTTTTTGGATTTGTTCTCTGAGATACTCCTCAGTCCTTCCACAGGGACATAGACAAGGGCTTCTCTGTGCAGGCCCTGAGAAGTTATTTTCATTATTATTGAAGCACAGTATTTTCATGGATAAACAGGCTGTCGGGGTGAATCTGACCAGCGATTATAAAAGTGCTACGGTAATCTATTTTTTTCATCATCAGAGAAACTTTTATACAAACTGTTTCGCAATTCAGCTGAGTGTTGCGTGGCACAAGCCCAAGAAAATGTACAGTACGCTCAAAATTATGGCCTCCCTTAACCCTTTAATGGCCAGCTCAACCGTTTGGTAGAGAACATTTTGAGTCTTGATATCTTGTGGAAAAATATGTTGGACTTAACTCCACCTGATTGAGCCATCAAGACTCAAAATGTGCTCTACCAAACGGTTGAGCTGGCCATTAAAGGGTTAATAAAGCTGACACAAAACCTCTGTATAGAAGTACTGTAAGATGCACAAAGTTCTGACAGGGCCAGCTTTCTTTCTTTTGACACCTTTCTTTTTGGGAAATAAAATTATTACTTGTTGAAAAATGTTTTTTTCTCCCTGAATAATTTAATTAGTATGAAAGAAGATCATTTTTTCGAGCATGCAATATAGATTACCCGTGTTGGTTATGTACAGTGCCCTCCACTATTATTGGCACTCCTGGTAAAGATGAGTAAAAAGGGTTACTCACCGTTAGCTTAAACCCTTAAAGTGATCCATCCATATCTACTGCATATCTGGCAGCAGAGTGATGGTTTGAGGTTTGTTTGATACCTCAGATCCTTGATGACTTACAGCCATTTTACCAACCATGTATTCCATACTGTTCCAGCATAATTTACAGCTAAATCTAGTCCCACCCCCCAATTACCGTAGAGATCCATTCAAATGCAGAGATGTTACAGTATCGCTTGTAAGAATGGCAGAAAATAAGATATCAAGAGTCTTTTGATGTTGTCGGGTCACAGACATCAGGAAGTCATGGCATGCAAAGGATATGCGACCAAATATAAAAAATGATTACTTTATTCTATATATAAATGCAGGGGTGCCAATAATTGTGGAACACGTGGTTTTGTTAAAAATAATTATTTCTTGATGAGGGATTTTTTTTTCTCATAATAAATTTACTTCAATTAAAGGTTGGATACTTTTTTCAGTGTGAGATTAAGCTAATTCAACAAACGGTACATTTTTTTATAACCCTTTTAACTCATCTTTACCAGGGGTGCCAATAATAGTGGAGGGCACTGTACATCCTCTTTGGTCATCGTTAGCTAGGGTGCCAATAGTTTTGGAATCCACTGTAGCTGTTGTGAACACTGTTTCCGTCCATTGGGAAATACAGAAAGTTTAGTCATTCTAATGACCTTGTATTTTATGAACATGGTATGTCCAGCGCTAGATCTTTCAAAGATCACAATGTTAAAATGTTTAAACTCAAGGTCAAAGTGACCGCAGTTCCACACTTGTCTTAGAGGTACCTGTACTGTTTATTCAAATAATCAAATCTCTCTTGATTGTCAAAAAACATGACACAATTAATCCAGCCTATTTGTGAACTGTAGCTTAGTGCTTAATGCTTACTGCTTACTGCCAGAATACTCCCCAGTTGTTGATTCTAGTTGTTAAATGACCAGCTGGAATGTCAACAGCATTGAGATAATGACTTTTTTCCCAGCATTTCAATTGACGCACTTGGATTGTGATGTCAGCTGTTATGTGTAAGTCTTGTTTCCCTTTGTGTGCTATGGAAAGAATTTCCTCATTGAGGACAATAAAATGATTTAATCTAATCTAATTACGGCAGTGATTTCAGTTCAAACAAAATGACAAAGTTTCCAATTTCACAAACCATAATATCTGCCTTGTGACAGCTTACAGCTTAAGTTTAACTGCTCTGAGGGGAATAGCTTGCAATTTTATTTTGATGTATTTTACAACTGTGTGTGTCAGCAGTTGCATTTGATTTCAGATTTGTATGCTTACAGAAATGAGAAATACTGGACATGCACTGAAAAAATATATATTGTGAATATATTGCAAATATTCACAAAATATGGGCTACTATGTGCAACACTTTCACAGATGTGCCAATTCCCATTTACAAACACACTGCTATGAAATATATTTATTATCATATTTTCAAACAATTCAATGTATTATTTGCCATATATTTCCATATATTCCATTTCTGCAAGGGGCATAAGGGTATAGTTCTGAATGAAAAAGTCTGATGTTCAGCACTCTTTCTGGAGGGCCTCCTTCGTGTTACCTCAAGTGTCCACTCAAAAAAAACACTCTGCTAGCTTCATAACCCGATGGGTGAGCATGGCCTGTGGGCTGAATTCTTAGAGCAGGACACAATAAAATTCACAGCTGCGCTGTTTCCTTTTGCTGTGACTGGAGTTCAGGTCTTTTTGTGTTATCTGTTGTGGCACAGTGGCAGCGAAGGGTGGTGATCCCTGACAGTGGACTCATGTCCAGGGTTGTTGTTCATTAGAATCGTATGTGGAAATCCTGTCGGTCAAGCAAGGCACTGTATATGGACAACATTACAAATGTAAGTCCTGCACTCTGTAAAGGAAAGTTCAGTAAAAAGCTAAGATAATTATAAAGGCCCTTCCTGTACTCTCTAAGGTACCTCTAAGCCAGAATTCTCAGTGCAGACATATTTACAAAGTACAAGGCTTACATTTGTAATGTTGTCCATTTACACTCTATAGCCTTCCCTAACTGACTACCTATTTTGTCTATTCCTATTTTTACCCTTTTGATAGTTGGAGATATATGTGCCTTCAATTTCTATTTATTTATCATTTTATCTATTATTTTTCTACTCTTTTGCTATGTAAAGCGCATTGAGATGCTATGTGTATGAAATGTGCTATACAAATAAAGTTTGACTCGACTTGACAGGATTTCTACATAGGGTTGAATTTGGAATTAACAACAGCCTGTTGACGTGTCAGGATCACCACCCGACACTACTGCCCTGCCGCTACGGATAATACAACACCTGAACTACGCCGCTACGGATAATACAACACCTGAACTACGCCGCTACGGATAATACAACACCTGAACTACGCCGCTACGGATAATACAACACCTGAACTACGCCGCTACGGATAATACAACACCTGAACTACGCCCAAAGAAGAAGAAGAAGAAGGAAAGATTGAGCCCACAGTCCATGCTTGCCAACAGGGCCATAAGGGTAACTAGGGGTTTGCTGAGTGCGCACTTGAGGTTATGGGGGCTCTTCTAGTTAATTTGGATTCCACGGCAAACAAACTCAAGGCTGAGAGTGCACTCAGTATATGAGAACTAGCCCTATGGAAAGAGACTAAATGTATGAGGAGATCTGGTGGCCAGATGGGATGGCAGGTAGATGCATTAGCACTGGCTTTTTTACCACACTGGAGTGGCCACTCCAGCCTCTTTGGGACAGTATGTACAGAGAATAATGCCCAGCTCTCTGAGGGAACAGGCTGCGCTCACACTGTGAAGTCCAGGAGCTCGAGACAGGGATGTGCTTTCTCACAATATGGGTCAGATACAGCCACATAAAGCGAAAAAAACTTCAAAGAAATCAATTAATTTATCCCAGATCTAGTCCATAACCTGAAAAAAATTAAAAACTACATCCCGCCCCCCTCCCTTAGTCCAAAAGCTTTTAGAGCTTTGGATATGATCCATCTGATAGTGAAGTACACAGCTGCCTGCTGTAGCACAAGGTAACTATGGTTGCACCAGCCAACAAAAAAAGGGGTTACAACATCAAACTGCACTTCTTGAAACATGTTTTATTTCCCTTTAATTCCATGTATAAGCCAGATTGTTGTATGTTATTGCTTATGTCATTATGTAACATATTTCAGTGCTGTGGCAATCATCTCTGGTTTGTATATTACGCAAGTAAGGCATATTTTTAAAAAAGTTGGCACTAGAACAAGATCAACAGAAAGGGAAATAGAAAGAGAGAGAGAGAGAGAGAGAGAGAGAGAGAGAGAAATTCGGTACTAAATGATGTCTTCATGTCAGTATTTTGGGGGGCCTCAGCATAGCAGCGGCTGATGCGTCTGGAATGCAAATAAGGGCTGTGAAAGGGTGAGTCTATTAAAGCTGCTTTAGTGCACGCATCCTGACAACCTGCAAGGTTTACAGCTCAACAGGTAATGAGGCATACAGGACTGAAGAAGAGGGCAATGGAAAGATAAAAAAAGAGAGAGAGAGAGAGAGAGCACTACTGTCACTCCTGATATACACTGATGCAGTGTAATTATCCAAACCTGCACAATAATGACAGTAGTGTCTGGGTAAACTGCACGCTGACACATTCCCAATCCTTAAAGGTTTCCACACGCACACTATAGCACAGCGCAGATAGACACAGAGGCGCTAGTTGGCCTCCTAACTCATTCGCAGAACAGCAAACTTAATGAAAGCTCTGGTTTATGTAAAGTTTTGGCTGCCTGTCTCTCATTCTTGGTCTTTGCTCTACACCGCCTAACCCATTCCCTCTGTATGTCTGACCTTTAGGACTCAGTGGCTCCCCCTCCAGGAAGAAGGCTCCCCTGCGCAGGGCCACTTCCTGCAGGATGATTCCAAAGCTGTAGATGTCGCCCTTCTGTGTTCCGCCTGGAGGGGGGTTCTCCATCCGGAGCAGCTCTGGGGCCGTCCACAGCCTCCCTGGCGGATGGAGAAAGAGAGAGAGAGTGAACACCGGAGGGAACGGGAGGAGAGGAGAAAGAGAGAGAGAGTGAACATCGGAGGGAACGGGAGGAGAGAAAAGAACAATGGAGAAAGAATACCGATTTAAGAAAAACAGGTAGAAAAGGGAAAATGGAGTGGAGAAGAGGTAGAATTCCCTCAACAGAATCACCATCACAAATCCTTTCTGTAAAAAAGTATACAGTGAGCAGGACAAGCCCCTGTAATAAGAGCAGCATCATATCTGCATTTTAATATTCAATATCCACAGAAAACTATGGTATGGGGCGGCAGTGTAGTATGGTGGACATGGAACTGGGCTTGTAACCCAAAGGTGGCAGGTTCGGATCCCACATAGGACTCTGCTGTTGCACCCTTGAGCAAGGTACCTCTGAATTGCTTCAGTATATCCAGCTGTATAAAATGGATACTCTATGTAAGAAATGCAAAAACTGTAAGTCGCTCTGGATAAGAGCGTCAGCTAAATGCCCGTAATGTAATGTAATGTATTCATTTTATTAACTATATGTGGTGTGGCTAGTTCCTTGTCAAATTTTGCTGATCAAAAATATGTTTTTTTGTAAGTGGCAAGGGTCATGCATTCTGAATGAAAGTTTAAGGCGGCACGTGTATTAGGTGCTCAGTTTCAGTAGGAGATCAGGTTGGACCTGGGGAAGGCCAGGTAGTGCCGGGATTAGGGAGAGCGTTTGGTGGAGGACGGAACTGGAACTCACGGGCGTAGAAGGCATGAGCATCATCTGAGTCTGCCTCAGTGCGAAAGCTGGACAGCCCATAGTCAGTGATCTTCAGCACGAAGCGGCTATCCACCACGCAGTTAGAGGACTTGAGGTTTCCATGGCAAACTATTACACCGTTATGAATGAAGGCCATGCCCTGTGAGAGGAACAAGGAAGGGGGACGTAGAGAGGGACAGAAACACATACAGAGAAAGAGAGAGAGAGCGAGAGAGAGAGAGAGAGAGAGAGAGATGGATGTTAAAATGAAAGAGAATATTTTTTCTCTTGTACTGCCTTCAAATAAACATATAATGCAAGTTTTAAATACTGAAGCATATGAACAGTGTACAAGTTCTGTGACTTTAAAGAAGGTCTATAAAGAAGAAGGCCAAGTTGCCATACTTGATATGGTAATCCTGGTTTCATTTGTAATAACATATTTCTAATATTTATTAATGTTGGACTTGAGATCATCAATGTACTTGTATTAGTAGAATATTAAGAATTTATAACTGCTATGTATTCAGTACATAGCAGTTACAAATTCTAAGGCATTTCAAAATAAGCTACAGTAGGTGGCATTCACAACTG
This sequence comes from Synaphobranchus kaupii, assembly GCA_029718625.1. Taxonomy (NCBI): domain Eukaryota; kingdom Metazoa; phylum Chordata; class Actinopteri; order Anguilliformes; family Synaphobranchidae; genus Synaphobranchus; species Synaphobranchus kaupii. The sequence continues at coordinate 70,322,445 of CM056382.1, read as the reverse complement.
CTCATAATGCTGTTACCTATGCCATTGCTATGCTGTAAGTTGGATATAAAAGGCTAGCCTCATACTGAGGCTTCATCTGCAGCTAACCTAATGCGTTTGGAAAAAAAACATTGTATTGAGCGTCAGAAACATCAGTGTTAAAATACATCAATCGATCTGCTTGAAAACGATTGTTATGGATTGCAGGTTTAGCTAGTGCAAGCTAGTTAGCTAGCGTTGATAGTGGTACTGATGGTGGCTTCTATGACTTAGCAAGTGCACGTTAACTTGAAACAAGAAATGAATACATGGCTAATGCACCATGTTTTGATAAATAACTATGAAGATATGAAATAAAGAGATCAACTAACTAGTTATTGAGCTTTTATATTCCTCCATTTCTGCCCTGGTTACCATTGCTGGCATGTGAGTTTAAAAAATAATAATAATTTTTATCTTAATCATCATCTTTCTTGTGATCCTTCTGCAGTATATTACTTGCTCCCATGGTTCTTAAAGGTTGTATCAGCGATTTTGGGTGGAAACATAAATGATCACATTCATCTGATTTTTCCTCACGATCCGCTAGCTGCCCGCCCCATAAGCAGGCCGTCAAAAAACCGCGTCTCTGTAGGCAGCCTATGCTCCGAGATCGTACACAAAAACAATGGTACTACCAACTACTCAAAACCAAAATAAACAGTATTCCAACCAATCACAATGATCTGCACAAACGTGACGTCACTTCTGAAGCGAAATCCCAAACAAACATACTTATGAATAATTATGTTATGTTTCAGAATTATAACCACGTTAATAACGTTTGTAAGAAACCAAACCGTTTGTAAATCCGTCAAGATTTCAGCGAGATAAGAGTATTAGCGTTTGTGCAGATCATTGTGATTGGTTGGAATACTGTTTATTTTGGTTTTGAGTGGTTGGTAGTACCATTTGTTTTTGTGTACGATCTCGGAGCATAGGCTGCCTACAGAGACGCGGTTTTTTGACGGCCTGCTTATGGGGCGGGCAGCTAGCGGATCGTGAGGGGGAAAAAAATCATTTATGTTTCCACCCAAAATCGCTGATACAACCTTTAAGTTTAAGTTACATTGACAATTTTTTGGTCGAATGCAGAACACAGGTGTGAAAACTTAAGAAACAAAGCCCAACACCCACACCCAATATATCTAAAGAATAAGTAGTAAACACACCTTCACAATATCATTGATGAGGGAATATCTGAACATCCAGTCCAATGTGATGCTCTCATTCTCCATTATATCCTGAATAAACACACGCACACGCACACACAGTCAGTACATATTTTTATATTTCACATACATTATATCCCTGTTGTATTCCACAAATGTACATAAAAACACATTCATCAGACAGTGACGCCATGTTTTATTCAATATCCATAGCTCTATATTCGGCGCAGATATGAAATTACATTACGCAACACACAGATTTACGATCTTAGGGTGGGCTCTCAAACTGCGGCACAATGCGTGAGTTACACTCTGTCCCTGGTGTCTCCTAGTCTGCAGAGGACCCACAGCTTTGGCCTGTCCTCTCCACACTCTGACAGTTGTGTGTGTAAATCTGTTCTCTCCAGTTGGGGAACAGGCTCTCCCAAAGCCTCCTGCTGTGTCCCTTGGTTTTTTCAAAATGAAACAACCGCTCTAATGAAATTCCTCCCTCAAGTTTCTAAACTGCAGTGTCATTCAGCTCAAGTGGCGTCTCTGGAGAGCCCTGTTAGAGGCTCCAGTCAGCCCTCACAGTTCTCCTCCTCCATCGCTGAATGAGGTCAGGGCTCACCTTTCTGGGCATGAACCAAAACTCATTGCTTCTCATCACATCTCTATCCATTCAACAATGCAGTGAATGGCCCATTGGCATAATTGTTAAATGCTGATGTTCACAGAGAACCGCGTAGAAAGCCACCACCACTGGTAAAAGGCACTAATAATTTTCACATGATCCCAAATTAGTCATGACGTTTTAGTAAAAAAAGTAATCCCAAATTACATAAGTATAATTTAATTACTTCCTTAATAATTCTCCTGCGCCTGAAATAGATTCCTCAAGCATTATGGCTAAAACATGTGCTCTCTATGGGAAATTATGCTTCAATTATGTAATTATTCAAGTTTAAGCGTAATCTCATAGCTGAACAGAGTAAGTACAATATAAACAAAAAGTATCTTTCATAGCCCTAATATGCAGACCCTGAAATACTGACATTGAAACATATTCTGCCATAGACTGTAAAATACATAAATTCTGCCATAGACTGTATATCGGCATTAGCATGTAGTTTGTAAATGTCTGAATGAGGTATTTGTGGTGGTTGCTATGGATCTGAATGAGGCATTTGTGGTGGTTGCTATGGATCTGAATGAGGTATTTGTGGTGGTTATGGATTTGAGCAGGTAGAAGAGATACCTGCAGGCTGCCACGAGGACAGTATTCAGTGATGATGCAGATATTCGGAGGGTCGATACAGGCCCCGATGAAGCGAGTCAGATGCTCATTCTGGACGTCCCGCATCTGGAGGGTGAGGGTGGCAAGAGTTGGACAAGAGCAGATGTTGATCGCACGCTTGCACATCATGTGTGCTTTCATACTCTGCAACTATCTAGCTCAGAACGTGCTGTGTACAACAAACAGACAACAAAGTGACACACACTCACGTGCTTCAGCTCAAACAGCACCTTCCTGGTCAACTCAATCCGCTTCCTATTGATGTACTTAATGGCAATTATGTTCCCCTGAAAAACGACAACAAATACACCGGCCTCTATACGTCATTCTCCATTTTCTTACAGCGTATTCTGCCACCTCCCAGTCTTTTTAAAATCACATCGGTGAGTCCACACGCAGTTAACTCCCCTTCCTTTAATCCTCAAGCAATAAAGGCCTCATCTGTGCATGCAAATAGCTTTACACCGTAATAATGTAAATTCCCTTGAAGCGAGATGTGGATATTGAACAGATTACCTTGAAGTAGCCTGTCTTTGTGAACACCTGGAAGTTGCCTTCTGCTGTTAAAAGAGAGCCGTAATTGGAGCCTCTCTGCGGAGAGACAGACAGACAGACAGACCTGAATGGTTCAGCAAAGATGTATGAGCGGGAAACATCTCCCTCTGTGACACTTAAAGTAGATACATGGTCACTGCCTTCACATACCAAGTGAAGTACTCACAGATCTGCTACACTGATACTAAAGAAACCTAACCCAGCTTGGTCTGTAGACCTTCCTAAAACAGTTTAACTGTCAATAAAGGGGGATATCACAGGGGAACGAAGACAGAATGTTACACAGCTGTGTGTAAAACATCCTTTAATCTACAGGGAAAAGCAATTCAAATATTTTCATTATTCAGTCGAGTTGAATAATCTGATAGCAACATGGGGTTCTACTGAATCGCGGCTGCTTGTGCGTGAAATGAGCTGGAGGATTTGTGCTTCAGCCTTCAGGCTCTGAGCTCTGGTGTTTGGTGGGTCCAACTATAGTTCATAAGCTTGTTCATACCTGTACTGAATCACAAATACTACAAACAAGCCAGGAATAAACAAACCTTTGTCCTTAATGTTATCTTAAGAATAACAGCAAGTGTTCAGCTTATTCTCCATTAACGTAGTTGGGAACAGCGAGTTTGTTTTGGCTATCTTTAAACATTGTATTGGCAAAGATACCAATTCGCCAGTTATGGGCAAATGTTGACGGAATCCATGACATGATCATACAGTACAACGAACTTCAAAGATACAAACCTGAGAGTTTCGGTCTGACTGGTCAGCAGAACAGGGTACGAACCCAGAAGCACAAGCAACTAAAAAATGCATTTTAATATGGTCCTTGACACATTGACATATGCTTTTATTAATTATTAGTGCAAGAAGATGTTTAAATTAGGTGTCTGTTTGCAGGAATGGTTAAAGAAATAAGAAAACAGCACAGAGGAACTGTAACTATAATAACAGCACGATTAATAAAGGTCATAGTTCCCCACTTTTGTTTCCCGGCCTGGTGTGTGTAACGGCTTGCACAGACTTACCACAGGCCTGGTGTGTGTAATGGCTTGCATAGACTCACCACAGGCCTGGCGTGGGTAATGGCTTGCACAGACTCACCACAGGCCTGGTGTAGGTAAGGGCCTGGTGTGTGAAATGGCCTGGTGTGGATAACGGCTTGCACAGACTCACCACAGGCCTGGTGTGTGTAATGGCCTGGTATGTGTAACGGCCTGGTGTGTGTGACATGGCCTGGTGTGTGTAAAGGCCTGGTGTGTGTGACATGGCCTGGTGTGTGTAAAGGCCTGGTGTGTGTAACGGCCTGGTGTGTGTAAAGGCCTGGTGTGTGTAACGGCCTGGTGTGTGTAACGGCCTGGTGTGTGTAATGGCCTGGTGTGTGTAACGGCCTGGTGTGTGTAATGGCCTGGTGTGTGTAGTGGCCTGGTATGTATAACGGCCTGGTGTGTGTAACGACCTGGTGTGTGTAACGACCTGGTGTGTGTAACGGCCTGGTGTGTGTAATGGCCTGGTGTGTGTAGTGGCCTGGTATGTGTAACGGCCTGGTGTGTGTAATGGCCTGGTGTGTGTAATGGCCTGGTGTGTGTAACGACCTGGTGTGTGTAACGACCTGGTGTGTGTAATGGCCTGGTGTGTGTAGTGGCCTGGTATGTGTAACGGCCTGGTGTGTGTAACGGCCTGGTGTGTGTAACGGCCTGGTATGTGTAAAGGCCTGGTGTGTGTAATGGCCTGGTGTGTGTAACGACCTGGTGTGTGTAACGACCTGGTGTGTGTAATGGCCTGGTGTGTGTAATGGCCTGGTGTGTGTAACGACCTGGTGTGTGTAACGACCTGGTGTGTGTAATGGCCTGGTGTGTGTAGTGGCCTGGTATGTGTAACGGCCTGGTGTGTGTAATGGCCTGGTGTGTGTAACGGCCTGGTATGTGTAAAGGCCTGGTGTGTGTAATGGCCTGGTGCGTGTAACGGCCTGGTATGTAATGGCTTGCACAGACTCACCAGTGAGAGGGTGAGCTTGCTGCCAACACTGCGCAGCATCTTCTCCAAATTACTCATCTGAATGTCCTCCCATGATACCCTCCACAGCTGAGCCGCCAGCTCATTCTCCAGCTTCACCCTCCTGCAAGAGAGAGGGAGAGAGGGAGGGAGGGAGAGAGCAGAATGAGAGAGAGGGAGAGAGAGAGAGGGAGGGAGAGAGGGAGAGAGAGAGAGGGAGGGAGAGAGGGAGAGAGAGAGAGGGAGGTAAAGAGGCAGAAGGGAACAATTGTAGGTAGAGTGGGTGACAGCGATAAGAAAGACAAAGCTCATTTTGGAGTTCTAATGAATTTAAAATTGGAACAGCTGCATTTCATTCTAAACATTAGTTAATTGTCGTTAAATTGACTAACAAATGTATACCTTTACTAGGCGTCGGTTCTTAATTGTGAATTTGTTACTTGTGTATTGTATCTTTAAACTAGTCCTTTTGGTAAAATTATAAATGTTATTTGATAGCACACACAAATGCTCATACACACACACACAAACACATTCTCTCTTTCTCTCCCTCATACACACGCCAACAGACCCATATTAATTTAACTGAGAGGGGGTGGGAGTATAGCAGTTTTAATAGAATCTAAATTATACGTTTTGGATGTAGAACGAACAAAAACCTGCGGGACAGGGCGCGCTGACCTGTATACGAATACAGTGATGGTGATGATAATGACAAAGATGAAGAACACCACGATGAAGACCATCTGGTGCATTGTGATGGTCCCTGATAACAGAGGGAGAAAAATAGTTAAGTGAGTTTACTTTGCTCTTTTTAAGACTTTGAGCAGACAAGCATTAACTCCATTAACACTGGCTCAGTACATCACTGAAGAGACAAAGGCAGCAGAGCACTGAGGGGTAATAGTAGTGCTACAGAGAGTGGGACCATTCACAACAAAAAGGGAGAGAGTGGGTCTACAGACTTGTTCTGCAGGCTGGGTTGTCATTCTTGAAGCCACAGAATGGCACATCACGGGGTACGGTGCCTCCTAGCCACTGGATTTTCTTTCCCGGCATTGACACCATCTCCTTCTGTGAGCCGTTATAGACGGACACTATCTGGCGGGAAAAGAAAACGGGGGGTGGGGGAGAGGGGTGGGAGGAGGGAAAACATTAGGATAGATATAGAGCTGCCTGTGGAGCTGTATGACTGTGGGGCAGATGGGTAATAAGTACTGGTATGAGGGGCAGATGGGTAATAAGTACTGGGGGATGAGGAGTTCAAAGCTGGTGGAACCCTCCCTAAGAGCAAAGTGAAAAGGTACAAAATCTGCGAGTGAACGGAGGGAACATGAAGTGACTGAGCATTGAAACAGAAACACAATGTAGCAAACCGATGAGAGACTAAATACACATTAAGAATGAGAGAAACAAATCAACCACGTGTAGCAATAGTGCTTATCTGGGTCAAGATAAGGCAGTTATAGATATACATATGCAGACAGTAATAATAATGACGCCGGATCAACTCTCGAAAGACACTGGTGTTAAAACGTCCAGTATCCACTCTCCTGCGACATAGTGTTTACGGGAGCGGATTAACAGCCATTTCCCTGTACTGTGACAGCTGACCTTCCATTAACCAGTCAAGTGGCTTTCAACAGACTGCATTCAACAGCAGTGGAATGAATGTCAGATGCTCATTAGAATGTAGTTCTGAGACCAGTCATAAGGCTTTAAGCCGGTGACAATACCCTTTCCATGTACCCATGAATGTAATTATTAAAACATGACAATCAGCCTCCCCTCTATAAACCAGGCTGCATTGAGCAAAATAAATAATTTCCCCAGAGTGGGGACATTCCATATTAATGGTTATATTAGAGTATGTGAGGATTCTAGAAATATTTCAGAGGCAAGTGCATTCTTCTGATTCCCGTTGTTTATCACAAATGGAAATGGCTGGAAGCTGTGGTAATGAAACTGCACACAGTGTCTTCTTTTATATGCATGTGTGTGCCTGTGTGTATGTGTGTGTGTGTGTGTGTGTGTGTGTGTCAATGTCAAGAGGACTGACAGGTACCTGGAAGATGCCAGTGTCGTTGTTAGTCATGTCCCACAGGGCAAAATCAATCTCTCGATCACCATTTTCATCTATCTGAACCGATCCAGTGACTCCTGGGGAGACAAGGGACAGAGCAGCGGAAAATAAATAAATAATTCCAACTGCATACAAAACGCCCTGTGCGGTCAGCAGAAAGATCTGCGTTTAAAGCAAATTGCGGATAATTCTAATTACCTTAAATAACTGTAATAACAGACAGACAGCAAAAAATGACATTTAAAAAAATGCTGTGAGAAAGGTTTTCAAGTCTGATACTGAAATGGCGGTAATTTCATTTTAGTTACTGAATTAAAGCCACAAGAAGGGTTTATAATATCGGTCCTTCCTGCAGTTCATGATTCCATTGACATTAACACGAGCCCCAGAACCCTTAACACGAGCCCCAGACCCCTTAACACGCGCCCCAGAACCCTTAACACGAGCCCCAGAACCCTTAACACGAGCCCCAGAACCCTTAACACGAGCCCCAGCCAACCCGTAGATGCAAAACAACCCTGTAACATCAGTGATCTCCCAGCTGCTTCACAGTAGGTACGACTCCTTTTTCAACCCCATGGCCAGAAAGGTTACATTTTGGTCTCTTGAAACTCTAATCTAATGTATTATAGCCGTGCTCTTTGGCATCCCATAAACACAATCACTTCTGCTTGGAGTTCCTTGGGAGGAGCCTCACATTACCCTGTGCAGCTGCGAGGGCAGCATGTTTTTATGATAACCAAACAAGAGGACACTAGAGGCTCGACATTTATGGCAGAGCAGGTTGATATCATGGGAAATAACAATTATGAGAAAACGGGGGGGGGGGGGGGGGGGGGATGTCACATATTAGACAAAACAGGAGAAGGCTTAAAACTTCATAATCTGCTAGACTGATCCAGATATAGCTGGTTTTTATCAATGGCTTGAAGAACTTTTTATTTCTTTATTTTTTAAAGAAGAGCTATGTTATTATGTCAGCCAGACACACAGACAACATATACAAAATCACTAACCGCATGAATTTTTAAGGACATTGCACTTGGTCTAGGGCAGGTGAACACTGAGTTATGAGGGTGGGAGGTGACATGACTATGATTCAATATATTTTAACACAGAGGATCAAATATTTCACATTTAGCCCAATTTGCATGTAAACCCAGCACAGATGAACAGATTGCATTGGCTGACTCTGCCTTGCTTTCCAGGAACATGATAACTAGTGCCCTGTGTTAATTACCCAGAAGGGTGGAATAGGAGAGGAGAGTATACATAATTTATGTGAAATAAAAGCAACCCAACCATGTCAATTCAGTATACAGTATGCCCATATTCACTCGTTCTAAAAAAACCTCAATAAATGAATATAAAATCACTGTCTCTTTCCATTTGTATACATTATTGGCATACTGAGTATGCATGTTTGTATGAAATATGGTTAAATGTAAACATGTCATATCACAGTAGGACATGCTTACTTTTAACAGTATTAGCTCAGTATTCCACTGATGTGCCAGATTGCATCATGCCAGCGATTGATCATACCTGGGCTGGTAGCCCTGTGCCAAATAGCTGTGCAAAACATCTTGGTCTCCTGCTATCAGGCTACAGTGACAGCAGTTTGACTCAAATGCCACACTGTATCCCACTCAGATTATACCCTGCCTGAGAAAAAGGCAAACAGTTGAAGTGAAGCTAACAATTTTCTATGATTCTGTGATTAGAATTAACATATTTTCACTGACTATTGTCAATCTGGGCATCTATCAAGTTCAGCTAGATATATGTATCTTCTCTTGTTATTATAGGTAAAACATGCCAATGTTTATTTCTACTAGCTATGCACCTTATACTATGAAATGATTCCAGTGTATAGCTATCTAGCAACCACCAGAATATTTATTATTGTTCTAATTAAGTAAACTTTCTCAATTATAATCTAATTTTGGGAGTTTGAACAAACCAGAAAAAATAACATATTAGAAAAGCACACATGCCATCATAAATAGAAATATGGTATTAGTTCCCTAGGACCATGATTCATTATCAAAATAATCATTGGTAAAAATCAAGAGCAATTGGCCAAATACTTAGCACATAATTCCAGGCTCAACTTAAGCATTTTAATGCCAAATGAATTTTAAGAAAATGTTGAGAGAATTCATCCAAATCATCAACCTCTTTACATATAAATGCTTGTGAACGATTTTTGTTATCTCTGCCGTGTGAACTACAGTATTTACTTTTGCTCCAGTGTGTGGATGGGCCGCAAGTTCTCATATCGAATCTGGACAAGCAATATCATAAATATGTTCTTGTGCTTAATTCATTAGATCAGCTGTAATCAAAGCCTAACTTGACTAAATCAAACCTGACCTCAAATAATCTTCAAGTAAACCTCAGGTCAATATAATGTCTCCCTTCTCTATCAAAAATACTTGAGAGGTTTGTAGCTTGACAGATTATACGGAACCCAGTAAACAGCTTTGAGACATACCTCGTGTTTCATACGTCCGTAGTTGTACCTAAGGCATCTAATACACTGATTTAAGTTTGTACAGTCTGTTCCAGAAATTCAAAAGTATAGCACTGAACAATGTTCAGCCTTAGGACCGCTTTACCCTGTTCGTGTTGCTGCTTTAAAACACAGGGGTACAATTTGAGTGAAAACAGATGATGATTTACAGATCTATAACTTGAATTATGTCTTTAAGATATAAAACATTGGACAAAGTACAATTTTCTACATGTCAACTCATTAAAAAAAGGATGACATACCCCTAAAAACCTTTGAAGCAGTACGCCAAACCTTGTGCTCAAATTAGATAGTTATTCACTGACTCCAAAGCTGGCTGTCAAAGGTCTTAAGTCAACAATTGACATTGCTCTCCTCTTGGCAATGTATGGTAAAACACTTCCAGAATTGCATTGTTCAACTAAGAAATACTGTCAAAATGAGAAACATATTTTCTCTGAAAGCAAAACCAGTCGTAATTTGTTGCATCTAAATGAGGCTGTTGCCTCTAATGCTGCTCCAAATGTTCCTCAACTTCTACAAAAACACTCTTTGTAGGATCCTGACCAAAAAGTAAAAATAATCCCATATCACATCAATATTAGCATTCATTCACTGACTACAGTACCTACAGAACATGCTCGGATTTCACGTGTTCAATTGTCTTATTAAATGAGTAGAAACAATTTGATCACATCTTTAATCCCAAAGTGACTATTTTGTTAGAATTCCATGGTTAAGAAAAAAAAGAGTTGAAACCATCAATTTATTCAATGAACTAAATATTATCATTAACTAATTTCCATAGATTGACGTTCGATAGATCATATATCATACAGTTAATCTGTTCAATAATTATTTTTCCCCTTATCCCCTTTTTGTTTTTGTTTTTTGTTGTTTTGTCTTGTTTTATGACATTTTGTTTGCTTAACTTTGCTGTTTACTTAATTTAGTTTTCCCTCCCCCAGAGAGGCTCCAGTACAAAACTTGTTTATAAATCACACTATAAAATAAAGTTGACCTCTGAAGAGGGGGGACGGTGGCGGGACCCCAATAAAATAAGAAATAAAAGAAATAAAAATAATATATATACAGAAATTATAATAATAATAATAATATATAAACACAAATCTACTCAACAGCTCATTGATATATCTAGTTGGACTGTGTCAATATTGTTAATGAATTCGTAATCGAATGGGCAGATCTGAAGGACAACTGGACTACGTGAGTTTAATTTGAATGATCTGCCATTGCATGCAAAGGGTTCTTGTTATTTGATTCGTTCTGTGAAAGGGAACAGACAGTAATAACCTGGAAAATATACTCCTGAAAATATTACCATTTTCAGACTGGGTACCATAGTAATTAAGTGAATAGTCCACGGAATCTGCCCTCTGCTTCCAGGTTCAGTATTTCTGAATGAAAAAAAAACTAAAATAACTTGAAAGGGAGATTTACAGATGGAGCACCATGTAAGAAGAGTGAATACACATTTACAAAAAATTGATTTTGACACTGAAAAAACTACAGGCGAAGATGAGCGTATTGGGCCTCTGGCCAAGACAAGTATTGCCTTGATCTGTCTTCCTAAATGCACCATGACAAACAACAGAAGCTAGGCGTACAAATAAATATCCAGGTGGCAGGTCGAAATTATGACTACAGCATATATGGTCTGCATGTTCTGGAGTTATGTTCTGTATTTCATTTTGGTCTTTGTTCGAGACCAAAATAAATCTTGATAAATTTATAGTGATGAACAGTTGTCTCTTTTTTCAAAGCTCATAAAGTATGTCAACCTCAATCCAAATGATTTAGCAGAAAGCCCTTTACAGGTGTGACTGGTACAACACACAGTGCGCAGAACCCCAAGTAACTTGGCTTCAGCATATGGGAAATTAATGCAACATCACAGCATTTACATAACATTCATTTTACATGCAGATCCTACCCGCCCAATTCTACCCGCCTAGTCTCAATATGTGTTCTGTTATTTTTACTTTGACAACATCAAAGAATGCAAAGATAAATGTTGTAGTTTGTTGCTGTGACATTATGCTATGACCGGCTCTTTCCTACCTGACAAAGACTGCTTGGTTTGGCTCCCAGAGATATAAACCCCATTGACACTGTATTGCTACACTGCCTTCCCGTAAAATTCAGTGCTTGTTTCCCATTGTATTTCGGGGGATAGCTTTGATGTGAATGAAGATCAAAGCCAAACCCAGCATTACATCAATTTCCTACTATCGGTTTGAGTAGAAATGCAATAACACTACTCTTATTTATATACATGGAACAGTTAGTCCTGATATACTGTATTTGTGTATGAAGTCGATGAGCTAGACATATTAAACATCAATTGCAGAGCTATGAAAATGGCGTGGAGGCAAGAATATGTCATGCCTTTCACTGTATACGCTTTAGATGAAAGACATACAGTATATATTGGAAACTTTTTTCTATGGTTGGCAGAACAGAATATTTTTGTAATGTAATTATCAGTCATTAATTCCATGTTGTTATTCATGTCAAAATGCGAACTGTATGAAGCTTAACATCTCGAACAGGATCATTTTGATACATTGTAAAATTGCCCAACCACTTCTATGACGGATCAATGTACAATGTAAGTATATTTAGAATACTATTAGATGTCAAAGTTTCAACTGTACTCTCAAGGCCATTTCAGCTGTTGGGTTTTGTTTGCGATTTCATTCCTTGACTTCTTCTGTATTTCCTGATGCACTGATTTTCCAGTGTTTCTCAGGGGACTCTAGTCTGCATTGATCAACACTGAGTGAGATCCTAGTGAGAGCTGTACAGATGATTGTGAGCTCGGTTCATTAGCCACCCCAATTTTACCTTTATGCAATCAATGCTCACACTCAAACGGTACATTCTGCGCAAGGGTGGTGATGCACCAACAGACAGTTGGACAGACGGACGCAGAAACGTGAAGGTACAAACAACAAAGCCAAGAAAAAGAATCCATTATAAAATGGCTGAGAGAAGAGCAACACAGCACCATTTAAAGACCTGCTGATGAGGTCAAATTGGATGGTATTTGCAGGGGCCACTGCGAGCACATTATAAACTAATTATTTACAGGGTCAGAAATGACCCACTGATAAGGTGAATGATGAGGTGTGACACACAGGGAAGAAAAGCATGTATAATTTAAAACAGTGATTCAACAGTGATGGAGAACACTTGACCCTTCTGGGCCTGATAGTCAGCACTGAACATTTTACTTCAAAAGCATCCAAAAGACTAACCAATAAGGATAATCAACTGAAACGTAAATAACAACTCAGACATAAACAATGAAGTCCGAGTACGGGCAGTGATCATGCTTCCAAAATCATGAGCCTTCTTTGCCGATGAGGTCAATTTCTCCTAAAGGGAAGAACACTTTTATGATGTCTGTGTTTCCATTCATTCAAAATGAGTTCTAAATACTTTGGAACAACCTTCATACCAATGAAATGATACGTGGAACATGGCAAGGTGTTCACAGGCCCGATGTACCATACAGTACAGTGGGATGGCTTAGAAATGCTTAGTTATTTGGCCAGGGGCTTGAAACAACACCCCTCCACACAATGACACCTGTGGGACAGTGGTTGATTGCGGAGCCTGGGAAGGCGGTTCTGGCAGGGCAGATGGAAACGGAAAGGGTGGCAGGTTTATATCAAGAAAGGGGGAGGACCATAACCAGCTAACCACAAGGTTCAGTTCCCAGGGCTAAGTGAAGCCTCACTTCTGGGGAGAGAGGAGAAGAGAGCCACATATCACCCCTCCCCTCCCTAGGGCACTGCTGGCATTTATCCAACCATCAGTAATGGGCAAGGTCTGAGGCATAGGCTTGCACAGCCAAATGATGTTTTGAAAACCATGCAGAAAGGAGGTAAAAGGAGGCCTGTGCATTGTTCAACCGTATTTGCATGACAGCATGCCTGAATAGCTCACTGACTGTCTGCTTGTGGCTGTGAAGAGTACGATGGCACATTCCCATGTCTTGCATTAACAGTCATTAATCCCCACTTCACCACACACAGGCTGCCTGCCTCCTTTCCCTATGGCTTGTACCTTTTTATCACTTTCCAGGCAGCATAATCCTCTCCCCAGTTTTGATCGTAATTAAATGTTAAGGTCTCAGTGCCGTGCTGTCAGTTAAAAATGCTCCCCTGAAACTTCTCCTTGTAAATTGGCTGTTGTTACGACAGTTCTCATGTAAAAATAGGACAGAAATATAGTCATATTTTTTCATTGAAGCCACAGTTAATTAATTTCCATATATATTTACAGTACATGGGGGACTAGTTGTGTGTTGTGTCCAGAATGTTCACATGCAATATTGCCCAACTAAAAAAAAAACTAAAAAAACAGACCAACTATAAAAGCATATTCAAAAACACGGTCCGTGAGAGGGTGTCACACAAAATTAAGTTTTATAAAATGATTGGGCAACAATGAAAATAATAAAGTGATCACTGACATTCTGAGTAATACACTTTGACAGCATCCATTTAATATCCACCACAGCATGTTATTAGTTTGCTAAATTCACCATGAACCACATTGTTTCTTGATACCACAGTGTTTTCCTGGGGTGAAACTCCAGATGTGTCCTACATTGCCCATGGGGTTTCTTAAAGGAAACTGTGCAAAGGTTCTGCTGTGAAATTTGGAGGTACAGCATTAGAGACAGCTGTTTCGTAGTAATGACTAGTCAATTAGATTTGTTTAAGACCTGTTCAATCCTTATAAAGAATGGTGTATGGAAAGTACATAGTACATAGCTTTTAAAACATCTAAAAATCACTTGTAGTGTTTTCTCATCTAAGGGAAGTTGTGGAGTATAAGCCTTAACCCATTTCTGGAAATGTAACAGGTGTGTTCAAATTAATGTGTAAGGTAATTGGACGTGCGTATAGGTACCAGAGCTAAGGATTGGACAAAAAGGTCTACCAGCACTATTTAAGGCTACTTAAGAACAGGTGTCTGACTTCTGAGAGATGCTATTTCCTTCCTTCACAGGTAGGTCTTTACAGGTCCGTACAACATACTTTCTCGTTCCTGCTTTTTAAATGAATTATGTGTCTTTTTGCAAATGAATGACTTCTTTATTTTTATGGGCAGTGCCTGGGCCAGCAAGGTATAAAATTATTTTTAAAATTCTATACCTCAAAGGGCACAATTTCAAAGGCAAGATCAATATTTACTCATGTAAATATATGTGGCTAATAATACTGATTGAAACATTAGTCTGTTGTAGGCAGAATTTAATTGAGTATTCCATGTTGTTTATTATCTTAGATTTGTTTTGAAATTTGAGTGTGGTACTTATTTAGTTTTGAAGTTTGAGTGTGGTACAGTCTCCATTATAATGCCATCCTGCTTGCATAAAAATATATATCATATTTAGAAAATCATAGACAATAGCTTTTTGTTTGAATGTAGGACGTGCAATGATTTTACTGCAGCTTCTTTCCTCTCAAAGCACATTGCTGTAAATTATACCAGACCTTAATGCACTAATAATAACTGTAATAACTCTACCTTTCATCCATTTCTCTTGCATGTCAATAATTGTATTTAATTCACCATTGCGAGGCTTAAAAAAGTACAGAAAGAACCCAGAGGAGCGAACCCTTTGATGGACATGTGAATTCATCCAAGTCATTAGCTCTCCATTTAGCAGGATATTTGTGCTATTAATGACTCCTCATTAGATTCTAATAGAAATGCAGTCCAGTCATCCCAGCCCTGAGCACATACAGAACCACTATTAGGGAAATGTTTATGTTCAAGTCTTCATTGAATGTACTGTCTTCATTGAATTCAATGACAAACATAACAATTTACAAAGAAAGTTCACAGACAACCTCTGCAGTATCATTGCGGATTTAAAATTTGACATACAAACAAGGTTTTTCTAAATTTTATTATCACCAAGCCTTATTTCCCTTTTCACCGTACAGTTAATTAATTTTGTCTGGGACCACAGCTGCTAATGCACTGATGCATTTCCACACAACAGCCTTAATCAAACCAACTGCACATTGCCACATATGGATCTTAAATACCAATAAACACTAATTAGCAACAAACAACAACCAAACGATAAAAAAAGGTGGACGTTGAATTAACTGCTGAATGAAAGGAAGTGGCAGCTGGCTCCATGTGTTTCAGAGGGCAGCGTGCTAGAACATGGCCTCCAAAATGGATGGAAGATGTAATAGTGAAGGAAACATTAACTGGATGTATTGTACAGAGCAGCGTGCAGCAGGAAACGCAGATACTACTTTCAGGTCTTCGTTAGAGAGAGAGGAGGCCGAATTCAGTGAAAATAGGGTGGTGGGATGGGACAATGCCAAATTTTAGAATCCGTTTTAAAGCATCTCTTTTCAATGGATATCAGGATTCCTTCAGCATGAGGGGCCTGCATTATACTGTAAGTTCAGGTATACAACAGGCAGAAAATAAAAGCTGCAAATATATAATGTGTGTTTTCATGTGTGATTGCGCTGGTTACCAGTATTTTGGGAAATAAAATTTAACATTATTATATAAAATGGAACCCAGAACATTATTCTCAATTATGATAGTTATGGTGCATATGGTATTTATTATTGACTGATGGTGGGTGAGCTATAGTGGAGGCAGATATTTTTGTTGACCAATTGTAGTTGCATGAGGAAAGATGACTTTTGGCACATACTCAGAGTACTAGTAGTGGTTACAATGAAACAAGTGTGTGAGGTGAACAAGGTGAATCCCATGGACACACTACAGTCACCCCTGCCTAAGGGCACCCTGTCCTGTCTCATAAGTAAATGGGCAAACATTTATATCCACAATGGAACAGATATGCATTACACAAGTGGATGAAAATCTAATATCACTGTAAAAAAATTCGTTTTCAAGTACAAAGGACTTAAAACATCAGTTCTAAGACACATTAGTAAGTTTGGCGTTTTGATATTTGGAGTTTATGCAACGTTAATGTCCAAGTTCCGTTAAGTCAAAATTTTGATCGCAAAATGTTGACTTCTTTTTTATGTTGAAGTCACCTAAAATGCTTTACAGTGGGAAGAGGATTCATTGAGTGATTGAGGTCTTTCTGGAAAAGGGAGAGCACTAGGGACAAGGACACTGACTGTGGGAATCGGGGGGCTGAATCGCCCAGAGATTCGACTTCCTCACCTTCAATTTTCAGCCATGTGTGCAGATATGGACACAGTGTAGAATAATGTAGAACCTTACAAATGTGCTGGAGGTGACTGATACATGATTAGGTATTGTGCCCCTCAGCAAAGTGTTCCAGCAGTGGGCATCATTGGAGACAATAGAAAGTTTCTGCTAAGACTTATACAAAGTTTATTAGCCGCAGTATATTAGATACTATGCACAGTAAAATGTTCAGTGAATCAATTCTTACAGAGTTTATATGAGTCCGCTATGGCCAGAGTAGACCCATGTAAACTCTGTTAGAGTTGAATTAACACTGGACATTTTACTGTGGGCTCAAGACTATGGTACGGTATAGTTATGCCCTGCCCAGAATTCAAACTTTATGCTTAGGTCAAGAGGTGTAACCACTGTCACATGACCCTGTATTTACTTCTGTAAAATGAAAAATCGTTGGTATCACTTGGGATTCATAATGGACTGACTTCCATTATTGCCAAATAACCAAACTATCCATCTGCAAAGGAGGCTGTCCATACAAATGTATTTCAGACACAAGTCAACTGAAGATGCACTGATCCTTCATTGTGCAGATTATTCCCAAGGGGACAGAGGGGGTTAGAGTTTACTGACTACGCTATTGCTGTGTCACATTGTGAAAGGGTCCGCACTCATGAGCTTCAAGTGCTTTTGAGAAGAACTACCCTGATGGAAATGTAATATACTGCAGTATATTTTAAATATATTGTGAAGATAATTTTGATATATTTACAATATACTACAGTATACGCTTTTTCCATAGGGGTATAAACACTGCAACAAACCATTTGCAATGTAGCTCTGGATAAAGGGCAAGGCAGCATCCCTTGGAACAAGCCTAGCCTTAGCTGGAGTGCACATACTCCACAACTTCTCTTAGATGAAAAAACACTACAAGTGACTAAATAGCCTGAGGGACCTGGTGGCCAAGCATAGTCACTAGAGCATACTTCATAATATGCATACTTCATAATATGAAAAGCACAAGCATGCTTCAAATTTGTTATATATACTGTATATATTTTTAATGATATATAATAAATATATAAAGAAGAATAACAATTACATAGTTACTTGATAAGTTAAGTTACTTCATACTGGTTACATCTGTAAACAAATTCATCCATTTTTATCGGTGGTCACAAAAAGAAAATGATTGCTGTGTTTAGTGCAATGATCTCTGAGAAGGAAGAGAACATACAATTATGCATCAATGCATACTCAAATTCTGGGCACTTCAAAGTATGGAAGTGTGATGATAATGATATACTTGCTGTTTGCATACTTCAGTTCAGAACCAGCAAATTAAAAAAGGTCTGATGAATTCCTGTCTACTCTAAGACATTGGATAAAAGAATAATTTGCACAGACAGAACAGTGACAACAATACCACAATCTTCATGCTGCCCAGTCAGAGACCTATTAAAAAAATATCTTGGTGCATCAGAACAGATGATCATCCAGTCTTGTGGGGCCAGACAGTGTTACATCAGAAACAGAGAGTGGCCGTGTTTGAACCCCCTCTCGCCCACACTTCCGAAATGATTCAGCACCCTTGTTCGGGAATGCACGTTTGTCAAATGATATAGCGAGTGTACTAGCTATGTGCTCTAATTATAACGCAAGTAATTCATAAAGGAACACAGCCCTGTTATGCCTAATTCTGGTATGATCCCAGATAAAAATCACTGCCTGGACTTTGTCTGTAGTTCAAGGCTGAGGTTTTTCCAAAACACAATACTAACAGCCGTTGCCCGTGGAAAGTGGTATGCGTTGAAACTGCCACGAGGTTAGTCGACATCTCTGTGTAGAACAGCAAAGTGACAGCGTTGTTGACACTGCCAACGTGGTAGTTGCCGTGCTGGTGACAAAAGCCATGGTATGAACAACTCTGTTAATCAAATGGTGTTGTTTCTTTCTTATTTTAAGTCTATGCAATTGTGATTACAAATTAAATACTGGTTTTCCCCTTTCCCCTCCACCTGTTCATAGTCAATATAACTTGTTTTACATTACAATCATACTGTAGCCTACACAGAACAAGAGAATCAGTGCTCTAAACTTTTTTGATGAGCATGAACTAGTAAAAAAGGTATCAGTCAGGCAGAGGTAGAATTCCTTGGCTGAAAGAATCAGAGGAATGGCTTTAAATGTTTCCCCCCATCCCAAAATCTACCCTTGAGCCCTCACACACACACACACACACACACACACACACACTTCAGTGCACGTTCTCACTTGAGTGAGCGACAGTTCAGGGCTGTCCCATATTAGCAGCCTTCGAGTGTCGGAGGGCATGACACTGCAGGGCTGTCCCATATTAGCAGCCTGCGAGTGTCGGAGTGCATGACACTGCTCTTTAATGAGGCCTTAATGAGCCCTTCTCTGAAGTCTACATCTCCAGACACTGGGAATTGCCCATAATTCTTTGCATCACTGTGACATTCTGGAAAAAAAACAATTACAATCAAGGGTCAATGCTATAAAGCGGCAGCCTTGATTTTAATTAATCAACAGAAGTAAACAGTGGAGATCATCGCGATGAAGAAAATCTTTAAATGGTGGTTAAACAACAGGTTAGGTTATAACCTGTTGAACAGGTACAATGTCATGTTTTTCTAAAACAGTTATTCATCAGAAGTTAGGCTTACCAAATAGGAAAGCAGGAACCAACGTCAACGTATTTGTCCGATTTTTATCTTTAATCTATTTAATAGAAGAGTGCAACCTAACAAAAATAGATTGTCATCATCACTTTTCCGGACTGCAAAGCAAACTTGATTCCAATAACTCTCGCACCAGGACCATGTTTAAATGAAGCGTGCTAAGCCAGATACAGTACATGCTTGATAATTATACAGTGTCTCTCATTACAGCGCAATTTGGAGCAGTTGTGCACTCAAACCCGAGTGCATTGGAAAAATTACCGTGAAACACATACGGAGAAGTGTGCTGAGACTTTAGGGTTGAGGGCTTGGGGGTAGACATTTGGACACATGTATGGCTTTCCAGGCATGCCAGTTAGAAGATTTTTAATTGGCAGTCAAGGTTACACTTACTGATTGGTCAAAATGGTTGCCGCTGTTGTTTCTGAAAAGATAAAAATATTTTATCTCTAGCAGTGTGTGAACAGGCACAATGTGAGAAAGCGGAATTGTTTTGGGATGACTGCCTACCATGTACAAAGTCCATAACTTGTAACTGCTAATTATTATTGCTGTGTATTTCTAGGTATTTCCTATGATCTTCTTTTCCTTTGAACATGTGACATCTCCTTTCTGTATTTATGGCCTGCCCACAAATCCACCCACAGATCCCTTATAAGTAGGGCGGTGCCTGGACTGACATGACGCAGGTCAATACAGTAAAAAAGCTTCCAGAGCATTTTGTAATTAGTCCGCTAAAACTAAATTGTTTTATTGGTCACCCATGGTTCTGAGAAAAAAAAAAGAATTGAAAAATTGCAAAAATGGAAAACGTATTTAGTGTTTGTGCAATAGGGGACTCTTATATGGCTTGAGAGTTTGCCACACTATGGACTGTACCACAAGTCTTGCCACAAAAAAGGATTTTTTTTTGGGTGCATTTTGAACATCCAGGCATTTCTTTTGCACGTCCTGGTTTGGAGGATCTCCTAACATGGCCTACGGGAGTGGAGAATGGCACACCTACTGCAGGTCTGAGTGAAGCCATGTCCATTAGTATGACATTATCTGAGTTTATAATACGTGCTAAATTTTCCCCCAAGAGTTATTTCTGATCTGGTGATGCAATCTTGCACATTTTTACTGAAGACTGGCCTAAAATACTTTTAGATATGTATTTTATACATTCTGAACCTTTTTAAACAATGAGAGTTACATTTCTATTTGTACAGAAAATAAAAGCCTATTTTTCTACAAGGTGTTTTCACTTTAGCCCCATATGCCATATACCGTTGGTAAAAGGGTGGTATATGAATTGTAAATTGAGCCACCTGCTGAGTATCTTAAGGTGGTATTAAGACGTGAAAAGAATGTGAAAGAATACGAAAGAATACAGATGCATATGCTTGAACCAGCAGATGCTTAAATTGGATAAATCACATTGGATGACATAAATTTTGTGATCCTGTTCTTCAGAGGCTGATGAAGAGATGCTACCTCTAGGGTTTATCTCAAGTGGTTTTTCCCTCAATGAGGATTACAATCAGCGAGAGTGTGGCGGCCTTAGGAGACTGTTATCACGGGGTGAATCACAACACGGTCGGGAAAGAGAGATGCATTCTGGAGGAGTGGTGGAGAGAGGGGAGTGGGTAGAGATGAAAGAAGGGAAGAGGTGATGGATGCAGAGGAGGAGGAGGGGGGATAGATGGTGACGAAGATGAAGGAAGAAGACACAGATGGACAGCGGGGAGATGGGGAGAGAGGAGGAATGGAGGGGAGCAACAGAGATGGGAGGGACTCTTATGGAAAAATAATATACTGCAGTATACTGTAAATATATCAGAATTATCGTCACAATATATTTAAAATATACTGCTGTACATTACATTTCCATAAGGGAGAGAAGCACAAGCTAAACCATTACTGGAGGTCTGGATTTGCCTGATTGGATTTTCACCCCTTTTGCTAATTTTGCAGTACAGGGGCTTATTGTGTGGTGACAACACAGAGATGTACATTTAATAAGGGTGTGGCAGTGAGGGGAGGGGGAGGAGGGGAGAGATGTGGAGCTGGGGGCACGGGTACAGAGTGGGCACTGACGGAGAAGGGGCGGAATGACAGAACAAATCGCTGAATGGAAGAGGAGGGAGACCGAAAGCATGGGGGGGGGGGGGGGGGGGGGGGGACTCAAAGGAGAGAGAGAAAAACACCAAGGAACTGGCAGAGGAATATAGGGGGGGGGGTAGATAATGACAGAAGGAGACTCATTTTCATAAACTGATAAATACAGACACAATTAAACACTGAAAGGATGACTATTGACTATAGAAATGCATACTTATTACTTATTTTAACTAGGGGGAGAGGGGCCGCACATCTGAGAAATTGCATAAAAAAACCTACTGAAACAATTCACAAATTCATAACCCCCCCCCTCCCCATCCCATTGATACTCTGAAATACTGCCTGTCAGTATATACTCATTAAAGTAAATATTAAGAATTCCATACTCAAATGTTTCATATTTGGAAGGGGATAATTTGGTTCTACAGAAAATAATAACTGCTCACTGCCTTGCGAAATCGCTCCATGGAATATCATTTTGCACAGTTTATTATGTTTATGTTTATTATGTTTATTTATTATGTTTATTTCTAAAAAAAAACAAAGTTCAGTATGGGTACAATGAAAGTTACAGAGATGCAACACAAACAATCCTATGATACTGAATTTGTAAATTATCTAAAATTCCAATGAACACTATGCCTTATGCAGATATTGCGCATTTATTCCCACCTCCCCTTAATTATTTGCTTTCTCACTATCTGAGTGAAGTGCTTATGATGGTACTTGTACTTTGGACCTTATTGCTCATACTGATGGAGGAGATTTAGGCTACAGATAAAACTGACAGGACATACGAGCACAAGAGGAAAAGGTCACAGGGTCATTGAGAGATGAAAAACAAGCCGAGGAGAAATGTAGATATTGGACGGAAGTGCAGAACAAACAGCCGGGGAGCAGCGGCGAGCCCCTGCTTCTGAACGGCACACAGGCAGCGCCGTTTCCTTTTAGCTTTACGGCTTTTTACCTTAAACACAAACACACAGGCAGCGCCGTTTCCTTTTAGCTTTACGGCTTTTTACCTTAAACACAAACACACAGGCAGCGCCGTTTCATTTTAGCTTTACGGCTTTTTACCTTAAACACAAACACACAGGCAGCGCCGTTTCCTTTTAGCTTTACGGCTTTTTACCTTAAACACAAACACACAGGCAGCGCTGTTTCCTTTTAGGTTTACGGCTTTTTACCTCACAGTAAAGATAATACGCTGCGCCCACTCGCCTCCCCGCTCTCGAATGGGCTGTCCCGCATTCTGTTACGCATTGTATCTTTTACTGTCTCCCAATTTCTATATTTTATATTTGTGTTGAGATTAGGTCATTAGTTCGTTGACGTGATGGTTACAACATAAAACATACTAAATGATGTTCTGTGCACTATTGACTATAAATAATACAAATAATATATCAATTTATTTACGTTTTTGGCCATAATATCCAAAACAAGTGTCATAACTATCAGTGTCGGAGTGCTTCAAATGTTTTGCCAGGATGACATAAAGAGATCTATTGCCAGGGGATATATAGAATATTACATTTTTCTGACATTAATCTGTAAGCCTTACTTGACATGTGCAGTAAACAAGATGTAAAGGAATTTAATCGATTTCACTGAAATGGAGAAAATTTCAATAGATCAATGCAAACATGAACTACATAGTGAAAGATCAACCTGAATTATTAAGTGCCATAGGGTTTATTAGTAATGTCATTTACAATGTATTATTGAAGAAAACAAAAGGTAATTCTTGCGTAATGATTTCACTAATTTGCCCACACAAGAACCAGCAACCCAGTGAGTGTCCCTCATCAAATAAACAACTGTGGACAGAAACATGGCAAGAGGGCTGGACAGGAAGAACAGCAACCCTCCCCCCCCCACTCTGTTCCAATAAACAGAGAGGATGATGGGAAGGTGGGAGTGATGACAACTGTCTGTGGGGCCCACAACCTCCATCCTGTTTACAGGGCATTGATAATGTTAAACACGTGTCACTGCCTCGTGGCTCTGGGAGGGTGGGAGCCTTAAAGGGGGTGGAGTGGAGTGGAGGGGGGGGGGGGGGGGGTGGTCCCTGTCATGAGAGAGACTCTGCATCTGGAGTCCTCCAAATATGCAAACAGAAAAACAAAGACTGTCCGTGCTCCACAGAAAGAGTTTGGGATTGACCTGCCTGACCCTCTTTCTTTCTTCCAAAATCTTTAATACTCAGTCGACTCTTCAGGTACACCTAAGGCTGCACTCTCAGACCCCACAAAAATGTATTATAGAATGTATTATAAGCATTTATGAGCTTGTAAGGGTAATCAATTTGGTGGCCTCTTGGTACATTGTGTTTTTTTTTTTTACAAAAGTTCCTGACTAATTTCAAGCTCCAGTTTGATATGTTCATCCATAACAGCACAGATAAAAACATTGACACTTTTCAGCACACAGTTTCAAGTTCTCAAGGCCATTATGATATGTTAAGCCTATTCAGGCTATTTGCAGAGATTAATTTATTAATCAACACCATGGCTGTCTAAGATCATGCATGCTGATTCCTTTTGGCGAGATTGGCAAAGAAGAAGACTCAGCTATTGGGTCTGGGCCTGGTGTTGTTAGAAACAGTCATGTGTGAGTTTGAAAATTCCCAATTATTTCTTTGGTTCAAATCCCATTTGAATGAGTGAACGTAACATTACAGCACTTCATCCTGTTTTAAGCATGTTGGAAATTCTGCATGAAAGAATACCATAGATTCTTTTGACTAGATAAATGGCTCATCAATTACACTGAGAAAATTGGGAAAGTGTTTTCACAAAGTTCAGTGACAGGATGAATTAGCCTCGGGAGAGGGCTTGGCAGTACACCAGAAACTGGGCAAGTAGAACAAGGGGGTGGGGCACCGCTTAATAACGGATTCAGCAGCGTGTGCAGTTCTGTATGTGTGTCTGTTTGTGTGGACAAAGAAGAGAAACAGCTGCTCCAAAATGAACTACGGGCCACGGCGAAGAAACGAAAGCACCTTCTCTTATCCAATATCAAACGAGGGGCCTAATTCTTACTCCATATGAGGCTGTCTAATCTCTTTTAACTGCTCCTTACTATTCAGTAAGTTTCTGTTTTTCATGGCTGTTCATACGACTTCTTGATCCCAATAGCGACCCTGTGCAGGAACGCATTTGAGAAGGCATTACATTTCTCTGGCTTTATACGATTCAGAAAAATTCCTTCCCCACTGTAACTGGAACACTCTGAACTAAGCCAGTAAATGCAAGATAACAGGAAATGAGTTGCACAGGAGACTGAAAAAAACCCAACTGGCCAAAGAAAAGTTTTCGCTTCAGTGATTATGTGCTAATCCTAAATCTGAATTCAGATGGTCCAGATATTTTGATCTTCTTGGCCAGTGGTGCTGTTTGGTGGGTTTAGTACGGTACTGAAGATGGCGGGCCTAAGGGTTTGTGTCTCAATTGGACCGCAGTGGTACCATCTGAACCATCTTAATCAGTTAACCTCTGAGTGAACATGCTAAGAAATTATGAACATGCCTCCTCACTTACCGTAGTAGGTGCGGTTCCACATCCTCCTGGTAACGGCTTTCCCTGAGGGCACACCCTCTTCCCCAGCCATGGTCTCATTCAGGGCGTGGCTATACAGCATCAGCCCATCATAGAAGCCTCCAGATATTATGTTCATCTGGGGGGAGGATGAAAGGCATCAAGGGGTGACCTCTATTCCTTTGACCTCTCTCACTCTCCAGCATAACCCACTGCCAGCCTTATCCCCCCCCAACCCCCCCTCCCCCCTGTTCTCTAGCTTTAAATCCAGCTGCCTTTTGGGAATCATCTCCCTGATCAGCAATCTTTGGCTTTTATCTTATCTTCTTATATTTATGCTTATCCTTTAACCTTTTTGATCTTTGTCCCTTTCCGCTATTCCTAGGCCCTGTTCTCACTGTGTCTAACTACAGTTACGACTTCCTCTTTTTACTCTTAATACAGTCACACACAGTACCACAACCGTAATTTCGATATCTACTTGTAGCAATCGGTACTCCTTGGTTTCACGCATATAAATGAGACCAGACATATACCAACATCAATTGCAGCTTGGTCTTTTGTCCTCAATTTGGGGCCTTTGTGTTGAGAATCTCTTGAGGCAGGGGGCTCAGGCTACTCTCAGGGGGGTGAAGCAGGGGCTAATAGCCTCATTCACAGTGTACCTTCTTCATCACAACTCTGTTTGTTTGACTAAACTGCATGGCCAAAAATGCTGTGCATTACCAGCCTAGCAAATATCGTTGTTGTTATGGGGGGCCCAGTGGGACAGCTAAGGTTAGCTGGTGAAAGAATTAGAGATTGAATGTTTTTTTTTCCGCTTCAAGTTCTAAATTATCTTTGACATGCCAGCCCACACACGTCCATTCCATTTCTAGCCAGAGCTGAGAGACGAGGTAAGACTGTAACAGAGAGAGTTCCGCATGCAGTTTGGAAGTATCATCTGCCTATAGTTATTTAGATAATACAGTTGTCATTTTAATTCTTCTTTCTTTTTAATTTTCTTTTTACATTGATTAAATGTTTGATATAATTTCAGCCTTTCACAACAGCTGAGGATTGATCGTATGATGGTGATAAGAAATATCAATTACATGAAAATCGGTTAGGAATTAAAGTAGGAATCACCACTGTGATATGGAGAAAGAGGCCATGATTACTTTACTTAGTCCTTCACTACCTGTCAGTAACATCTTCACCCATTTCTTTCCTACTCAATGCACTAATTCATAGGGGACTTCAAAGTTGCTTGATTTGCTTCACTTTTTGAAGCTCTTACTGCAGTCTATTTGCATTATTTTCCAGCTCTATGAAACTTGAATACAACTTGGAAATATTTTGTTTTTGATATCTGTTTCTTGTAAAGCTGACAATTGCGGTTGTGGTTTCTCTTTGAAATGGTACCATGTGTGAACTTGACCGTAGTGAATGCAAAAAAGAGGACTCATAACTGCATTTAGGCAAGTATAAACTTTCTGAAACCAACTGATTGAATCAATCCTAATGAGTCATATAACAAGCCAAATTCATGTCTTTGTTATTATTCGCCATATATTCATATTTCAAATCTGGTCACTCACCAGTGCGTATTACCAGCTGTAATCTGTAACAAGCAGAGATGCACTAATATCGGGACTGTTAACAGTATTTATTGGATTGACAGATGCCTAGTTCCTGAAATGGAAGTTCTGGTTTTACAACATAGATGCAATAGCACCAGAACACTTCTGAGAATCCATTATCATGTCATGATTGTTCTTCCACTAGGGGCTTTTCAGGAGAGAGAACAATTTGTGCTTGGAAAAACATCGCCCTTAATTACCAAACCTGAGGTTGCTACAGACTGGATGGGACTGAGTGCAAATAACAGCTTGCAGTTAGAGGAAACTGTGTGGACCCTTCTTAAGAGCACAGTTTCAGATTAAACATGGCCATGGCCTTGCCGGGAGAAGAAATAGGTGTTGGTCCACTGTGAGAGCTCAGAGTCTGGCTACTCTCAAGCTCAGAAAAGAGTGGTCCAATACAACAAGCACAACACCATCATGTCACCAGTTTCACTCCAATTTCAGACTGGCTTTTGCGAATAGGATCATTTACAGCTCGCAGGCTTTCTGTCGTAACTTAAATGACAGCATGAAGCACAGTGGCCACAACAGGCTGGCTCCTCACCTGTGTGAAAGAAGCAGGGGACCTGATACAGGCAAAATGACAAGTGGATGGCAGATGTCAGCATGCTACATGTAGGAACCGTGTCCTGATTCAGAATTGCTGGATGGTGATAGCCTACGAAACTCTAGAGCACTGGGATCCAAAGCAACCTTCCATAGCACAGTCTGGGTGATGATGCTCTCACACAAGTCCAACATGGGGCAGGCCACACTAAATAAATTATTCCCTTCAGCTTCCACTTCCCACCCCTGGGATAAGGCCTTTGTATGGACTCTCCTTCACCTATAGTCTCCTTCCTTTCCGCCTACATTTCTGCCAACATCAGCCAGGGAGATGGAATGCCCTGATTTATATTTGTGACCCCCCCCCCCCCCCCCCCCCCCCCCTCCAGAAATGCTACTCTCATTACATGCAGTGTACCACCCTCTTGGACTTTCACCCTCTCTATGCTTCCCTTTGCTGTCATCTCTTGCCCTTTATGTATTTTGCCCCCTGTGTCTCTCATTTCCTCTTTCCCCTTCTAACTCTCTTAACTATACCCCCCCCCCCCCCCCCAGCCCCACCCAGCCCTGCCCCACCACTCTCACCAGTGAGTCCTCCACTGTGAAATTGAACATCCTCTTAGAGTCCTCTTTCAGGTCAGACACAAACTTTTTATACTCAGGATTCTGTGGCTCGTGGTACGTCAGTATCTTCACATTCTGAGAGAGAGGGAAAGAGAGAGAGAGAGAGAGAGACAGACCAATCGGTAGGTGTGCACACAGGTCAGTATGCACTGCAGTTATCACGGAAAACTGATGTGCAATGGGCAGACAGCGGGTGAGGCAACAGGTATGGAGGGGGTAACCCAAAATGACAGAAAGGTGGTAGCAAGGATCCTTTTAGACTGGAAACTATTTACTGGAACTGTAAATGTAGAAGCTGAGAGAAGTGTGCATTCTGGCCGACACGCTTGTGATTAAATTGTACATGCCTCCGATGTTCACTGCTCCTGGCCGCTAATCCTACCTCTTTACCCCCTGTATGTGTGAGCACCAAATGAAAAAAAAAAAAGCAAACCATTTTAACTGAAGCAGCAATTACTGTAAAATGAATTGTGTTATAACACACAAGCTAGGCTTCATTGATACAGTACACACCGATCTCTGTTCCTTTGTCCCTCTTTCTGAAGCATTTTCTCTCTGCAATCCATGTCATTCGAAGGAGGGGAGGAATTTGCAAAGTGATCACAGATTTGGTAATATTTCACAAAACATTCCTCATCAGTGAATCGCTTTGCCTATATCCTCTTTTCAGTTTGTTCTCTCCTCACCCCAATGTGTCTCCTTCTGTTCTTTTCGGTTTTTTTCTTTGCTGATAGCTGTGAAGCACGGGTCACGGAGGTCTCTCTGCAGCAGGGGCCCCCCTCTCCCCTGGGCTTCGAGGGCCCGTACCCCCTCTGAGACAGGCATCTGTTATTTGAGCCTCAACTTTATTTTCCTCTGTCTCAGCTGCCAGCCATGCAAAGCACATTACTCTGAGCCTCTATCTCAAAGCCCCAGAGCATATTGGGTAACTTTTTTTTTTAACGTGTTGATGATTCTTTTCTGTGCCATTGCTGACTGTGACTGGAGGTCACGTGGGGTGGCTATTATGTTCCCCAGGAAAGGGCAGGGCTCTAGTCACAAGGGTGTTCCCTGCATCAACATCAGTGATTCTGCTGGTCGTTTGGCCCAGTTGCGTAGTCCTTCACTGTATAGCTCGGCCGGTGGTTTGCTGGGCGGCCGGTTGAATGTGTAACGGAGTCCACATGAGCGCTCTCACAAATTCATGGAAGATGCTAGAATGGTGATGGGACAAGCCTACAATTACGCAATTGATCATTCCAATTTGGGGTGGTAAATTCAATGAATACTTTTTGTTTTTACTTTATAACCACTTGGGCGTTGCGACATTCGAAAGCCTGATTTCTGAAAGAGGGACTGACCTCGGCACTTTGATCTGAGAAGAAATACAAAGCCTAAATACACTCTTTGCCCATGCCACACCTCACGTTCATTTCTAAAGCTTGTGAAAATTGTGCAGAGCCATCCTTGGTTTGCTATGTTACATACACTGTCATTTTGGAAATACCGCTTGTTCAAAGTAAAAAAAAAAAAAAAAAGGAAATCGAACTGCTGCAGCATGGAAAAAACTGTTTAGATCATCATTTTATCCACTTACACTACTCTTTGCAGTGCAATAACAGCAGGAAATGATGATTGCTTTGGCGCTGTCTGCGGGTGTCTCAGAGGTAGAAATTATTTATCTGTGAAATAATATGCCCTTGTACCAGGGACACTTTGATATGGCATTTCCCCCATTTTGAAAAGCATGTATATACAAATATATTACAATAAGGAATTGCTTGTTTTCAGACATTGAACAGCTGTTAGCTATAAACTGAGGAGAAAGGATTGCATGTACAGGCATTATTACAACAATATGTAGCTGCTTTTTTTATTTATCAAAATTGCAGGCACCTTTGAAGCCAC
Source organism: Synaphobranchus kaupii (assembly GCA_029718625.1). Taxonomy (NCBI): domain Eukaryota; kingdom Metazoa; phylum Chordata; class Actinopteri; order Anguilliformes; family Synaphobranchidae; genus Synaphobranchus; species Synaphobranchus kaupii. The sequence goes on along the minus strand of CM056382.1, from coordinate 70,292,608 downwards.
GAGTAAACAAAAATAATGAGTAAATATGGAAATAATAACTGAGATGGAACCAGAGGGCATTACATCACTTTTTTCAGGGAAATTGTTAATGGTTCATTTTTATTACACTTTTGGTGAGCCAGCTGTTTCTGAAACAGTATAAAAAGCTGTCCAAATTTAAAGGCAATCTGTGTCATCTTGCTGATTATAAAGTTACCAGAAGCACATGTTTGTTTGACTCCTGTCTTCTCTGTCCACCTCTTAGTAACTAAGCAACATTATTAGTCGTGAAAACGGTCGATGATGAGGTCACTTGCGTTAAACGACCGCAGAAAAAATGTGAAAAATACCCCAGAGACCAGGATGTGACAGTGAGGATGGCTACCTCCAACCAAATCATTTGGTGATCAATATTTGAACACAGTTATTGTAGGTTACTAAACCAGACTTCCGTAGAAAGATTAATTATTTGATAGGCAGACTTGGTGATTGGACTGGCTGATTTAACTATATGACGTACTTTTAATTACCCAGAGCTAGCAAGTTGAGAGGTGTTTGATAGGGAAGGTTCTACTTTACAGGACAAATGATGGGAGTTGAAGACCACAGGAATGTCGAGTTTGTGGTGTGTGTTTAGAAAGCTCAGGACTCCCATCATGTATGACAGGGTTTGCCAGGTTTTGGCTCTCACCAGTGTTTCCTTCTTACCTGGAAGGCTGCCTTGGCAATGGTGTCATCTGCATCCTGTCTTGCCCAGGGGTAGGGAGTGTCCAAGCTGTCACCAAAAATATCGATGTAGAAGAACACGTACTCCTCCCGTGGTAGGCCGGACTTATAGAAGTGCAACATCAGCTGCCGGAAAATGTCCCGTGAGCAGCAGGCATATACCACTGCCAGGAGACAGACACAGGGAAGAAAACATAAAAAAATATTGTTGACCTACTGTACTACATTTTACAAATGTGTGATGTTGTATCCAGAATAGACATTTTGCCAGGTAATATCATAATTTTTAAACATTCGTTTTGGTCATTTCCTGAGAATGCGCCTTCAGTGCGGGTACACAGTAAAATGTCCAGTGCTAATTCAACTCTAACAGAGTACATATGAGCCTAATCTGGCCAGAGTGTGCTCATATGTAGGCTACTCTGCTAGAGTTGAATTAACACTGGACATTTTACTGTGAATTTACTGTGTATGATTTATCACACATAGTTTGCGTGCATGAGTGTGTGTAGGTGACGATGAGCCCATGTCATGGAATCATCATGCTGCACATCCACTGTTTCTAAATGGCAATGGCAGTGTTCTGCACATTGCTGCTTACAGCATTAAAATGACTAAGGCATTTAGTCTTTACTTAAAAATAAATACAAAATAAAATAAATATAGTAATAATTTTGTCCTCATAAACATAGTTTGACAAGTTAAGTTTGGCTGAACTCTCCAAATTGTGTTTACGTAGAAAAATGAACAGCATTTATTTTTAGGTTGAGGTCAAAGCTTGATTGAATCCAGTCCAGTTTTTTTTCCCAAATAGCATTTCTAATGCTACACAAATGGTAAAAATCAGGTATATTTACAAAGTATGGGGGAAACATTAATACACACACATATACTGAAAATATTACATTAGCATATTAAATATAGTCTTAGTTTTACCACAGATTGATGAATTGAATAGCAAAACTGTACCTCAGAAGCTGATGTTTAACACTACGTATTCATACACCAAAGACTTAAGTCTGATTAATATGTCATTTCCTCACTGTAGGAATTGTTTACTACAAGAAATGTTGGTGGTTCATGATATGATGACAGTAGCTACAACAATCTGAAAATGGCTGTTTTTGAGGAGACGATATTAACCAGGCGTCCGTGTCCACAAACAGCACAATACCCGTCTGTCTCCACAGCCTGCACCTCTGCCCGGTCCTGGGGTTTATCACAGATGACAGCGACAGTGTGAGTCATGCCGCTGACGCTGAGAGTGATAATGATCATGCTGAAATGGATGCTACAGATGCTCTCCTCTGTGTCAACAACTACTGGCTCAATTAACTCTAATAATGTGGTAATTATGGGGAGCAGATACTGATCCATGCTCCCGCAAAACACTCCTTCATTAGCCAGTGGCTTTGAAAGTTATATTAACGGTGTTTGGTGAAGCTCGCGTACTGCCTAATCTTTAGCAGGTTATTTTATTTAATGACCAAGACCATAATTTAAAAAAAAGGCAATTTGATGAAGGCGGATCACTTCTATATTCCCCCGTAGCTGACAAACATAACAATTCACGGTCCTCAACCCAGAATAATTGAAACAACAAAAACGGATCCTATGTTCCAAGCTGTCCAAAGAACGAACACAACTGCCAATAAACAGCTAATGACACAATTTCTGGTCAACTGCTTCTTACTTTGTGCAAGGAATTATGTCAGGCTTTTGGCGAGCCAGCCTAGATACTGATGGACAAACACTGGGAGAATCCAATATAAACAGCTTAAGTACAATTACACCTAGTGAATGCAGATATACAAATAGAGGGGAAAAAGCTAAGGGGAAAAGGTGGAACCTTGCTAGTGCCATCGTCCAGAAGACTCCAGATGTCCACGGCTCATGTTATTGCTGATGACTGACTAGCTTACTAGCAATGTACCACCAAATTATTACAGGTAAGCTAATAAAACCAGGATGATTGATTGCTTTTAATTACTCCATGAATGTATTAATTTAGCAAAGGTAGGGTGTGTGTCCATATTATTTTTAGGTTTAATGTTAACGTTACAGACCATACAGACACATAGAATGTACAGACCATACAGACATGGTGCACAGACCATACAGACACATAGAATGCACAGACCATACAGAGATGGTGCACAGAGACACACATAAAGGAGAGGGCTAAGTACACAGAGACACATGGAGAGGCAGGCAGATGATCAGCAACAGACACTTGGCCTGATTTACTAAGACCTTTAGCATATGCAAAACCTTTTAACCCACGCAAAACTAATAACGCAACCAGTGGTTAGTGCAAAACATTGGTCAGGTTATTAGTTTTGCAAGTGCTAAAAGGTTTTGCACATGCTAAAGGTCTTAGTAAATCAGGCCCTTAGTGAGCTGAGACAGACAGGCGGGTTTGGTGATCAAAGCCGAACAGATATACAAGCTGAACAGAATCGGATAAACAAAGATGGTGAAGATAGAAACTGAGACAGATAGTGAGACAGATGGTTTAGGAGAGACAAACTGACGCACTTGGCCGAGACAAACGGACACATGAGCAGAGGAGGCAGGGGCACGTTTTGCAGATCACTGATAACTAGCATGTTAGTTACGGCATGAGCGAATGGCACATTTGGCACAGCGGTGATGACCAGCATGTTTGGTAGAGCGTGGGCGAGTGGCACATTTGGCACAGCGGTGATGACCAGCATGTTTGGTAGAGCGTGGGCGAGTGGCACATTTGGCGGTGTAGGGACGCGTGGCATGTTCGGTGCAGCAGGGACGAGTGCCTCAGGAAGTCTCCAGGGGTGTGATGACATTCCAGAGGCCTTGGCTTCCTTTCCTGCGCTATTGTTTCAGGTTTAATGGCTTAAGCAGGATGTGAACACAGAGACCCCCCCCCCCCCACCCCACCCCACCCCCCTCCCAAAAAAAAGGGTCCAAAAAATGATGTCCCTGAGCACCTCTACCAGAAAGGGAGGGGGGAGAGAGGCACTGCCCCTCACAACCACTGTCCCTTTAGGCCGGCAGGTCATGTCACAGCAATCCGAGTCAGGAAACTGAGCAGTGCCTGAAACACATGCAGATTATGAGTGACCCAGGACTGGTGTTGTCTATGACGCAAGTCCTCTCCCCGCCCTTAAAGTGCAGTCAGAGGTGATTACTGGAGCCTCGCTCTGTATCAAGAGACCCCAGAAAGTGTAATTATATTCCCACGTACAAATGCACACTGAATGCTAGGCAGCCACCCAGGATCAATCTTGAAAGGTGGCTACAGAAGAAACAAAATTGATCTGAGAAAGTCGAGGGGCCCTGATTCTAGAAACTTCTAGAGACTAGGCATGACATGGCCGAGTGAACAACACGTCATCTACAGAGACTGCATCTCACGGAAAGACTGATCCTGACAATCAACGGGAAATCACTTAATGATGGCCAGTCATTAGCGTTTGAAGGGTGCACGTTTGCTGGCATGCTTTTTTGAGCACTGGAGCTCACTTGACATAGGCAAATAAGTAAAACTATAACTAATCTATAAACCCAAGATGTAAACCCCTCAAATATTATTTAGTTTAATTGATCAACAACACCGGAAAATTAAGAATAATTTTTTTTTTTTTAATGGGAGACTTTAACTGTCGCGGAATGCCCAAAAGGTTACCTGTGAAGGCACGTGCCTGTGAAGGCACATGCCACTCACATCACAGAGCTGCTATAATGGTGTTACAGGTCAGCAGTCACTGAGCCAAGATCTGAGACTGTAACTCATACAATGCATGAAAAGTGCGTGCAGAAGGCTGCATTCCTGACAACAATCTCAAACAGGACCTATTGCAAAGGCTGCCATATGCTTAACCTGTTAAAACCTCCGCACACATCTGTCCCCCTGTGCTCCGCATGGTTCATCTTCAAACAGCTGCACCTCCAAGTATTTGAGCGGCCCACTGGGCGCTGACGCAGAACCTGTTCCACATTAGCACCAGTGTGCGATAAGGGATTTTCACATCGGGGATAGGCGGTGCACATTACAGTGTAAGAACAGCACAGATGCCTCAGTTCTTCAGTACAGAGGAGTCAAACATACACAAGATGATGTACCCTTATGCCTGGTCTCCTTTAGACCAGACCATCTGTCTGTGTGATGCATTAGCTTTCCCTAAACTACAGCAATAGCAAGAGGTCAGAAAGTGGGCACCATCGACTGGTGCCAAGCTATTTGACTAGTTGGAACATTCTTTGACTAAGTTTTTTTTCCCTTTTTTCTTCTCAAAATGCTGTCTCTTGACCAGTGGCGGTTCTTGAGCTGAGAACGGGAGGTGGGGGTGGGGGCTTTTCCTGTCACTGGTCTGGACCGGCTTCCATTCATTTTCCTTGATTACAATACAGCAATTAATTCACCAAATAGGCTACTCAATACCATCAGATACAGCCTGTTCTCCTCAGTTAGGCTATTCAAGCATGTAATCTTTTTATTATTATTATTTGCATCACAAAATTGTGCACATTTTATCAACATTATTTAAAATTGTGGACATCTTTGTTCTTTGCACCCATACTTGGAGAATATTTGTGACAAAGATCTGCAATGCACAGATTCTGTCATTTTAATGATCTTGAAGCACAGGTTTTGTTAGATAGCCTTTATTACGGTTTGTGCTGAAAGCTAATGCGGTAGTTCACGGAGTGATGAATCTTTTTTCGTTAAGTCTATACTTAACGATTAAAACAAATTTTTGTAAATTGAATTGATTGTTTAATCCCCCTAACATGAAGCTGTGTGTTTACCAGCCAACGGATTATTCAGATCATTGGTACACTTGTTAATATAGGAAAATGAATGAAAACAGGTTGAGACCAATTTACAGTTTAAACAGATGTTTTTCGCCCCGTCTATTTTCAGCTCATCAACTGCCACTGCTCCTGACTGTTAAAACATTCATCACAGCTGACGCCATCTGTAGCTGCACCTGTACTTTACAATCCATTTTTGGATCTGCAGACCCTGTACGTTTTTCACAGATAAGAAGTGAGTGTAAATTGAATTTATGTCCAATGTAGGTGAGTTGGACTCAGGCATTGGTGCACCATAGGTTAGTAATTGCATTTCCCGTATTCTGTCATTGCTTTGCATTCAGTAGGGCCACAGATTCTCAGATCTCTACCTCTGTTTTTACCAGTGTTTCCAACTCTTATCCAGCCCTGTTTTTCTGAAGAGAAAGAGTTACGAAAACATCTTACTACATCTTGAGGATGAAATATCGATTATTTTGCATAGATTTACAAGATGCCAAGACAACCTGCAACAACTTTATTCCAAGCAATAAATACACACCAGTCAAGAAAACATTGCGGTTCATTGGCTCCACGGTAGCTGCTTTAAGAGATACTTGCTCTATGAAGACCACTGCAAGCTGGTTGAAAAAGCAAGACTCAGTTGTCAATCACAGGACTCAAATCGTTATGAGAACTCTGGTTTCATATGGGCCTGGGGCACACAGGGCTTCAGTACCAATTATCTCCATGACGACCCCAAAACCATCTCAGTGAATAGTGGGGCTGTTCACTGACCTGAGCGTTTAACAGTTAGGCCCAGAACAGACCTGCTAAATTGGAGCACTGGAGAAAGGAGATAATATTTATTGCCATGTCTGGTGTTCTATACGTCACACTCTGATAAGCATGGAGTAAGATGACAGAGAGCACTTTCACAAGCATTTTGGACAAACAAGGCAATGGGAACTGTTTACTGTAATCTAATGATTGTCATGTGCAATATTACGACTAGGGTGACCAATGGGCTGGCTACAAACTGAGATTATTATTATTTTTTAGACTAATCAAGCGTGAGAATTTATTTGATGTAAATTTGAGCCAATAAGATTTAGGAATATAACAGGTTGCTGTTGTATTTACTTTTTTATTTATTACATTTGTTATGAACGCCTTTCCTCCTAGATTAGCTATAGATGAATTAGCGGTATTTCCCGTTATGTCTAAAGTCGGTAGTTCTAATTCTAATTACGTTAGAGTAGCTATTACATCCATCATTATTGGCAATGGGCGGTAGGGTGTGTGTGTGTGGTCAGGTGGTCTCACCTGTGGCGGCAGGTGAGAGTATTTCAAGGTGGCTGCCGGGATGTTCGCGAGAGTGGATTTGTGCGAGGATCACCAAAGGAGGCCGAGAAGAGGATTGCCACACACAGCCGCGGTGCTGATTGCCTTAAGAAAAATAACTAAAACTTGAACAAATAAAAGAAACAAGAAGGAGCTGGTCGCTATCCGGAGCGAAGATTGCGCTGGTCCTGTCTTGGTGGGAATTATCGAGGGGAGATCATACTGTCCTACAGCCGCACTCTTCAGCCCATTGCCTGCGAGCTGAGTTTGTGAGCCGTGAATGAGAAGGGAAGCGATTATCTGGGTGAGTCTGTTTGTAATAAAACCCCTAGACATTCGAGTACCTTGATTTTTATATTCGGGAAGACTCGCCCATGATACATTACTTTCACTAATATGCGTCCAGCAATAGGCTGCACCGATTCAAAACCTAAACATCGGATCAAACACCGGACTGTTCAATGACGGATGTCTGGCCACCCTAATTACAACTGATTAAAAAACCCCGCAGCTACAGCAAAAACAGTTGGGAAAAACAAAATACCTAATTAAGAAAAGGATTTGCTTTGGGAGGTGTCCAGAATGTGAAATTTCAATCATGATGCACACCTTTTGATGAAGGGTCCTGAATCTCACACAGATGTAATTATGAAGCAGCAGGGCATCTTCTGATTTTGCAGGATGAAATTGGACATTTGTACATTAGCCGATTTTTGTACCATGAGACCCTATCTTCATTATAGTTTATCTTGCCTGGATTCATGCTGAGAGTACAATATAACATTCAAATAATAAGCTGCCAGGTTATGGAATTCAAATCTTACCGTCTATTTCTAAAGCAATTCCAGTACCAATACTGGACTTCATTTAAGTACAGGAAATAAACACTAATGGGAATCAGATGGTTAATTATAGACCAGGGGTTAATGCTGATTTTGTGTTTGCACTTTAAAATCAGTAGCCAATTCAGAGGGAATAAACCAGGTGGGGTGCAGTTAATTGTGTAATCAGCTAAATGAGCTAATCAATCAAATAAGCGCTGAGTGACAATGAAATCCAACAGACCCTACGGCCCTCCAGAACCAGGGATAAGACCCCCTGTTACAAGCCCTATGTCTTTATAGTAGACTCCCACTTTTGTCTTTTGCGCTATTGTTATCATGCTAAGTGTGGCTGGGTCAAACAGAGAACATTAATCCTAGATCTTGTGTCTTATTTGCACAGGTACTGTATATTTGTGCTCTGAACTGAAGCTCTACCAAGATGGGCCTGTTATCAACAGGCATCAAAACATGAATGTACAGTAATTATATATTGATCTCTGAAACAAAGAAGCAGGAAGTGGTAAAACCAAAAGGCTCATTTGTTTAAATAAAATTAGATGACTTCCATAATCATCTGAAATGCACATAATGATGGCACTGTGCATAAATACGAGTTATTCTGTTCTGTAATCATTTACATTAACTGCATCTTCATAAAGCACTCATTATGCATTCATGTGCATTGAAAAAGCATTACGGTACACTACAATTACATAGAGCATCATGAACGCTTTATGTGTGCGGCATTCCTAGATCTGTGAACCACAGGTCAGATCTATCCCATGAGATAAGCAAAACATTATAAAGCATTCATAATGCTCTATGTAATTGTAGTGTAATGCTTTTGTAATGCTCATGAATGCATAATGAAGATGCAGTTAATGTATATTGTTACCTTTTGTTCATTACACTTATATATCAAGATGAAAATGGTAATATATAGTTGCAGATAAAAGGGAGTATTGTGGACCAGCCCAATCAGTTGGAGACTCTATTGTAGAACTTCCACAACAGTTCAACAAAGAGTGACTGTATAATCGGGTGCAAATGTTAAAACCACCATAAAAGGCATTATCACACTACCTTCAGTGCCTCCTGAAGACAGAGAAAAAGTTAATGGTTGCTAATTGGATTAGCTCTACACTGGTTTCAGATGAGACATCCTCTAAATGGGATTGGTGCCAGTGGTAGTGTGAGACAGTTGGGTATGATCCGCATAGGCAAATGCACGGGGTAAAGGGCAGGAGTGTTACACTAAGATCTACTTTGCATGGATGTCAGGGCCAATCTGCTACATAAAATCAGAGGTCACTTTTGTGACTCTCAAGCATTTGGGAAGTCCTTCTAAACGTTCCAGGAACGTGTTTTCTGGTAATCGGTTACCAGAACCAAACATAATGTCTCATAATGTTAGCCGTCTGCATTTTGTTACGCACTGCACAGATCAACGTCCCCCTGTCACTGAAGACTGCAGCCTCAGCTTGCTTTTCTATTTACAGGCATGCGATACTACAGCCTGAAGACTACAGGAACCCACGGAGAGCCCGAAAGGCAGCAGTAAACAGCCCTTCCTGATGGGAAGCAGGCCCGAACGTCAGGGAGCAAGTTAGCGCGCTGGCCGTGTGCATTCACGCGAGACCCTCCCCCGCGCGTTCGAGCGCCGCTTAGTCATTTCTTCTCTACCTTCCGTCTCCGCCATACCAGCTGCCTGGATTTGGGATTAATTTTTAAACCGGCGCCATATGGAGCGGGGGGACCGGAGGATTCGGCGCGGCCTTGTGGGCACTTTAGTTCAGCATGGCCGCTCTCCTGCTCGGCAGTCATGGTGACGGAGAGCGATGTGGCGGTGTACACTTTGACGCAGCTCGGCATTCGCTTCAGTTTTGGGAAGTCCAAAGGCAAGGGGGTGGGGTGAGATCTGCTGCACCCATCGGCTCCTCTGGTATTGCTCCTCTGGTATCTGTGATGAGCCTCTCTGGATATTAACCTGTCCCCTCTCGATGCTAATCCCTCCCACTCCATGCATAGGCCTACAGTACATTTTTAAAGGACTCTTGGTATGGATGAATCCATTAAGTTTTCATCAGTTCTTAAGTTTATGTTTCAGTCTAGTAGACTGACTGTTGCTCAATAGCAAAATCTCACTAAATATTGCATATATTGACTCTTATGTTCCACTTCCGCCGCTGTTGAGTGAACTGTTGGCGAGCAGGAATGGCAAAGTATATTTTTGTTTCCTCTAATCTTTAAATGTCCTGCAATCAGTTGCCTGCAAGTCATCAGTTAGCATGTTGTTGTCATGGCCACAAGCTGACCTCTATAGCGCAGACATTGCTTAATTTAAGCCTGGGCTATGTCATTAACTGACTATGCCTGGGGGTCCACGATGGTGGGAGGCAGTCAGCTTCTTCCCACTGAACACATTTCTTTAGGATCAGAATATATGTAATAGATTGAAAAGTAATTCAACATAAAATATAACATTCCATATTTTGCCTATAGCAGGCTTAATAGATACATATGCAATGGGGTCCAAAATAACTGAGGACACTACCAAAATCTGTTTGTTTTCATCACTCATCAAAAACTTACACTAAATTTTTGCTCAGTTCATATCAAGGGGCCAAGACTGGGCTTTCGTTTTGAAGCCCACTTCTTGGTTGGGCTGGGAGCGGCAATTGTGCCATTGCTCACTAGCGCCACTGCGATTGGCTCCAGTATAGGTCTTTCACCATGTAAGTCAATGGCAGCAATGTGGTCAAAATACTCAGTCAATACATTTTTTTCCACAAAAAAATGTCATTGCAATAGGTGCCTTTCCTTCATCTAATGCCTCTGCATGTGCTGATTTTTTTTAAATATTGTGTCGTTTGGACAGGGTATTCACATTTGTTCAGGACCAATCAGAGGGACAGGTTGAGCCCTCTTCGGCTCCACAGAGCAGGTGCAGTTTGTACAAACGGGCGGCGAAAAAGACATCCGAGCTTCAATTCAGTTTTTACGAGGCAGTGGAAAGGCAATGGGTGACATCACAGTGGCTTTGTCCATATTTTTATACAGTCTATGGTTCATATATCTGAAGAAAGATGACCATTTAATTTAAAGAACACAAGTCAATAAATTGTTTCATAATATTACCAGAAAGTCAACATTTTTCAATATTTGGTATGTCCACCATTTACAGCTTGTATTCTGTCTGATTGATTCTACAAGTTTGTGCAGAATTTGAGAATCCACATTATTCCAGCACTTTTGGATAGCATTCCAGAGGCTGTCCTGTGATATTACGTTTCGCCTTCTCCCTTTTCAAATGTTCCTATAGATGTTCAATGGGGTTAAGATTGGGTGACTGTGGAGGGAAAGCCATACAAGCCAACATACCTAGCTCTTCCTTGGACTTCAAATAGTCCTGGCAAGGCTTTGATGTATGTTTCAGCTCAGTGTCCTGCTGGAAAATGAATCCTCTTCTGCACAATTTTAAGTCAGAAGGGATGGCATGCCCTTGTAGAATAGTGGTGCTTCTCTTTGGTTAGTGTGTAGTTGACTCTGTGCAAGTCATCGACTCTGGAACAGGAGAAACAGCCCCAACCCTGAATGTTGCCACCACTAAAAGGGGTTTGAAAACTGCTACTCTTCCATTAAGGCTGAATTTTGCTACTCGTCTTTTGGCCTTAGTTTTAATAACTGGGGTACCGTAGGGCGTCCTTTGTTCAACTGACTTTGAATCCTGTATGCGGAGGCACATCTGTCTCATACATGTTAGCTTAATGTATTCATCTTCAGAAGGTGTGCCAGCTTTAGGTCGGCTTCATCTTGCTTTGGATGAAAATCTCTGTAATGTGCATTACAGTAATGTAATGTACTGCCCCCTTAAGTTTCAATTTAGCTGCAATTTGGTGTTGGGACGGACCTTCATCACAATTCAACATACTTTTGCAGGACTATTTGAAGTCTAAGGAAGAGCAAGGATTGTTAACTTGAGTCCCCAGGCTCCTTTCTGTCCCCCAGCAATTATAATCATTTCCATTAAATGATAAATACTCAAGGAGCTGTATCTGCATAGGTTAATCAAAAAAAGCCCCCACTTTATAAATTCATCTGAGAAGTAAACACCACAGAGCCATCTGTATGGATGGGCTCTCAAATGGGATCCATTCATTTACTGAAACTAAACACAGCTAGCTCTGACTCAGTGTGTACTCCCACCACAATGACCTTTTTGCCTTTCTGGTTTACACTGTGATTCTTTTGCATCTTGCTGACAACATTGCAGGAGGTAAGAGATTCCAGCTTGTGTGACGCAGACAGCTAGCTGCCTGCATAGACGTCAGCATTACAATTCCATTGTCACCATTAAAATTCATTTTAGTACCCACAATATATTGAAAAGTTGACATTTATATGAATTCACGTGAACATTTTAAGTACTTTTTCATTTATGATATAGTGTTTGAGGTTCATAAATCAAACTCATCCATAACTGTGTCCTCAGGAGACACAGAAAAGACCATAAATCAGAAATCAGGGACTGCAACAGTAAAGCACCATGTCGCAAAATGAAAGACTCATAAATCCAGGTAAATAATGCACAATTATATCCCCAAATAAGCCTTGCTTCTAGCCTCTTTTCAAACTCAACTTGTGTAATTGTAATGGAATAGGTACTCTACAGTGCCACATTCTGATGATATGCTGATCGCATATGTGGCCACCTACAGCCCATGGTTCAAATTCAGACATTTCCAGAAATGTCCATTATAATTGAGTATCATGTCAAGCTAACCTTTTTATAAGGGCTGATAATTGATAAAAACCTACATAATGTGTTAGTCTCAACTTCTTTGGCTCTATTGAAGGAAAGCATGGTCACAGACAGGTCACACATGTGTGACAGGTAGTACAAGCAAACATTTTCCAAAATCAAAAATTAAATGGATTCAACACTTAATTGGAGGTTGGAGTTCATATAATGGATGCTGGGAAATGTAGTTCCCGATCTGCAAATGTTTTTTTTAGGAGGGTGCAAATAAGCGTGTGTGCCTTTTTCAACAAGCAGCAGTCAGTGTCTTTAACTTGGGCTCATAAAACAGGCAATAACAGGTGCCTCATTTCCCAAGTGCCCAGCAGTGAAAAACTGGACAAATGGACATTGATAGCGATGTGATGTTTAAAATGAACACACAATAAGGGCACCACCCAAACATACTCACAGGAAGGAATAACACGCTTTAAAACGGGCAAAGACTTTAAAATGCAGGCAACATTGTGACTTTAAAAGAGCAGATGCAGTTCCAAAGTCGTGACCTGTGCGAATTACAGGCACGCCGCTGTTTTCGGCGCAGAAACACCCAGTCACAGTAAGAAGCCGTTTGGTAGGCGTCAACAGCGACACTTGAGCTGGAAGTAGCTGAGTTAGGAGCCCCCCTCGATGTCCTTTCCTGCTGTTGATGATGTGTATATTTATTTATTGGGCCCTGGGGACGGAGGAGGGGGGGCATATTGTGAAATGTTTCCTTTCCACTGATGAGTCACAGGGAAAAGGTCACAGCTCGCCTGGTGACAGACTAAAAGGCTTTGAAAATGCACGCAGACAGGGGCTCCTACCTGCCCCAGCTGATTTGACCAGGCACAACAGCCTCCTGCTACTTTTCCTTTCCTTTCACTCATTTCCTCCCCCTGTACCCTCGCTTCCTCCCCTGTACCCTCGCTTCCTCCCACGCGCTGTTTACATGCCAGCCTGTTTCTTTCTTTAAAGCTATGCGACACGTTTAAATGTCTTTCTGTTTGTCGGTCTGTGTCCAGCCCACCACAGACATTATTTTGACCCTTTGCATATTGAGAAGAAATAAAACGCGATTCAGATGCATCAAACTTTGCGCCTATGACCAGGAGTGCATGTCCATGTCATCATAATAATAAATAATAGCTGTGCATTTTTAAGGAAGGCATCCAAGTTCAAGTGGAAAATGTTTGGCCTGAACAAACCACATTTAAAAAGAATCTGGTCCCCAGGAAGAAGTATTTGAAAAACCCTGCGTTACATAGTCATATTCTATACACTTTTATAGTTATTTAATACATTTATATTGTTGAATCCTGGCATAATTATGATGTTGTGTTATGAACAACATACATTTTCTAACAGATATATTTAATTTGACACAATCCCTGTGTCATATATTGGAAATATTCTGGCTCCAGAATAAGATTTTCAGAAGCTATTTACAGCGATGGGGATAATGAGGCTTATGCCTGAAAGAGAGAGGACTTTGCTAAGACAATAAATTAAGAATGGATTAGATTTGTCCAGTGCACCAGCTGTAAAAGCCATAGGATGCCTAATGATCTTGGTGAGTCATCTTTAGAATCTCATTTAAAATATTGAATCTCCAACAGCACAGTGTCCCCATTGTCCCCACTAGCTCTATACCAATAGATGAATTAGCAGATGGACTCACTACTGGTTGGCAAAAGTTGTGATGGAGTTACTCTACTAATAAGTAGTCCCATTGGTATACTGACCACACATGCTCTTAAACAAACCTCTCAATAATTTGATTTAGACTACAAGAAATATTAGGTTTTTTATTCTCTTTCCACAGCTGGGTCATCTTACTTCTCCAATGTTCTTTAGGAGTAGGCCTAAGAATAATATAATAAAATAAACAATTTTTTTCTCTTTAAAACAGCTGGAAACTGTTCAAAACAGTAGCAACTGACCCTTAAAATCATGGAGAAGTAATACATTTATTTAGTGGGAAAATGATAGGAATTAGAGAAGAGCTAAAACCTACTAGCTACCCCAGACTGATGACGGTATACATGCTAAATTTTCTCAGATGCCTCAAACTCTCATACCTTTGAGTGAACTAGTGTCGGGATTCTGTATTTTGTTTATTTATCTGTGTATTTATGTTTCTGACTATGTTCTCATTTATTATTTTCTCATCATGCATTCAGTTTCATTTATGGTTTCACTGTTCCGTGTTTTCATTGCCGTCACTCCCCTGTCTTCGTCACACTCATTGTATATAATACTAATTAACAACCTACTACTAACAGCTTAGATTTAGGTTTTGTACTAATTAACTAACTCACTGACGTAATCTTAGTTTCTATCGGCAGCTGTCTCTCTTTCTACCTGTTCTATCGCTGATCATCTTTCTTTGATTTTCTTTTTTACTACAACTGACTCTTGTTTCCGCTTTCCCTTCTCTAATTGTATGCACTTGTATTTTACTACCCAGTTCATGTTCAAGTCTATGTGTTATGTGTGAATCCGGTCCGCGTATTACGTGTTACCTTGTTAGTGAATGATCAGCTTCTCTCATTGTTTCATTACGCTCACCTGTTTGTCACTTCCCTTCCCTGTTTCCACACACCTGATCCCCATTGTATCTCGTCACTCCCTGTGTATTTAAACCCTGCGTTTCAGTCTGTTCCTTGTCAGAACATTGATCACATTTCCTGAGCCTGTGTTTAGTAAAGCCAGAGATTTCTTGAGATTCCTGAGACACACTTTGTATGAGTGATTCCTGCCTGCCAATTCTGTTTTGTTTGCTTGTGTTATTTTTGGTTTTTGACTTCTGCTTGTTTTTGTGACTTCACCTTTGCCTGCCGCTCCTGTATCTTCGCCTGTGATTTTCTGGTTACTGATTTTGGACTGTCTATTCTTATTCACTATTCTTATTGCCAGTCGATTTGGATCTGTCTCAACCTCTGATTACCTGGCTTTTGATTTTGGATTGGAAATAAACATTCTCTTTTGCTACATCCTGGTCTGCGTTTGGGTCTCTGAACGGTACCTGACAACTAGTCAAAGTAGTTGCTTCCTCTAATGCATCCAGCTGCCTTCTAGACATCATACCCACGAAGCTACTCAATGTGTTATTACCTGTACTTGCTAAACCAATTCTAGATCATAAATTCCCCATTATCCCCAGGCTATGAATCCTTGAAGATGGCAGAAATCAAGCCACTCCTTAAACTCAATTTGGATCCTATAGACGAGTCTAACTACAGGCTTACTGCAAACCTATTTCTTTCAAAGGTGCCTGAGAAATGTGTTGCTCTACATTTTTTTCCTTTGATATGGGCTAATAACTTAATACCAGGGGCCCTATCTTACACCCGGCGCAAAGCGGCGCTAACCCAAACGCAAGTGTCTTTGCTATCTTACACCCGGCGCTAGGTCCATAATAACGCCAAACGCTTACGTCCTTTGACTAGCATGTATTCTTGCGCCATCACAAATGAACTGGGCGTGTTGGTCTTAAGATGAGGAGTGGCCAGGATTCTTTTTGGCGTATTGCTATCTTGAGCCAGCAGAAAGCGCTTGCCCTAGAACCACCACAAACCTGGTCTAAAGTCATGTCGCAGTTGTTTACGTTATTTTAACGGCGCATATAAGTGCGTCTACATAGGCGTGTGCACAACGCGCATACCCTCCTGTCTGTTACACACAGGGGTGTGCACAGGCATGACTAAAATATCTAGATCACAATGTGAAATATTATTGTGTAGGCTATATCAAAAATGCATAATAATAAAAGGTTCCATAGGTCCACATACCTTTCCCTCAGCGAAGGGAAACGATGCCACATTACATTGCTCTCAGCCCACTCCATCAACATCCAGGCGATGTGCGATGGCACGGGACAATGGTTATCCATTAAAAAGGAGCTGATAACACCTATATCAAGCCTAATGCGCGAATTGTCATTTGCACCTAATGCGTGAATTGTCATTCAATGGAAAACTCGCCTACTGCAATAGACGTACATTTGCGTTCTGAAAATGCGCTTCAGATGTCATTACAATACAGCTCTGTTTATCTAGGAATACAGCCTGTAAGTAAATAGAATGGTTTGTGACTGAAAAAAGTTCAAAACCTTGTCCAGTGAATATTGCTTTTATTGTTTTTCAAATAGCCTAGGCTACAGCGGACTCGCTGTGCATAATGTTTTTTAGATAGACTATGGTTAAAAAACGGAGATAAATGTCATCATGAATTGTAGGCTAACCTTAGCTATTCTTCGTCCTTCATATTTTTTTAAATTACAGTGACAAGGTTTCCATACCCTCAGCTTATTAAAATTATTATTATTTCACCTGTAATTCCATAACTTGAACAAAAGATTTTAAAGAGAACTAAGCGTCTAATTAGAAACGAAATTTGCAGCACGTTACACAATTAATTTACAATTAATTACAATTCCATTATCTGCATGTTCGCTTTATAGGAGCAGGTCTGTTTCCCCTGCTGTGCATCGCACTTTTCACGGTCTTCCTGGGAAAGTGAATCGTTTTAAAGTATTACGCTACCAGTTAAACAGGTTGGTCACATTTCCATAAGCAGGACATTATAAAACAAGGGAAAATATGCTGAACCTATGGGTTGCCAACCTGGCAGATTTGTTGTATTTAGTGTCATCATTAAGGCAAAATAACGTTAGTTATGTTATTAATCAAAATTAGAATGCAGGTAGCCTAATGAACTTCGGATGAAGCTTGAACATGAGTTCATTGCATAATCAAACGAAATTCGTTAAACAAGCAGGCTAATTTGGCGTTTTTTAAGGTGAGAAGGAAGAAATTGGTCGCTTATTCTCAGCTGTTGCAGGTGCTTTTAACTAAATTTAACAGCATATATTTCATAAACAGCACTGTCAGGAATTACCGGGAACTCATAATACTACTACTGCTGCTGCTACTGATCCATATAGCCGATTCCTTGATCGCACTAAACACGCACGAGCATGTCTGTTTCGCCATCATACATAAGCAATCCGCCAAGGTGGAAAAGCAGGCTTTTAAAGGGAATGGGATATGACATTTTGATTGGTTTATTGCATGTCACGTCCAAGACACACCTATAATTAATGAAGAGACTAGGTTCAGCCCAGTTGCACCTTGCGCCATGCTTAGCGCCCAAAAAACACGCCGTTAAAA
This sequence comes from Synaphobranchus kaupii, assembly GCA_029718625.1. Taxonomy (NCBI): domain Eukaryota; kingdom Metazoa; phylum Chordata; class Actinopteri; order Anguilliformes; family Synaphobranchidae; genus Synaphobranchus; species Synaphobranchus kaupii. The sequence goes on along the minus strand of CM056382.1, from coordinate 70,275,008 downwards.
TAGCAAAAGTAGACTTGGACACGCCCTAAATGGACTTAGCGCCATGCGCTTAGACTAAGCGCCAAGATCGCCAAGATAGGGCCCCAGGTGTTTAAATCTGGGGTTAGGAAGCACCATTGTACTGAGACAAGCCCTTGTCTTCGTAGTAAATGATTTTTGTGATGTCTCAGTAAAACTTGCTATATATAAAAAAAACTTAGATTTTCTTAAAATAACCCCAAAAGTGAGTTTAAAATAAATTATGCCCCAAATTGTATGATTCATATGAATATTCATCTAATGCAAGAAGTAGGCTATTATGTGATGGTGACTGAATGTTTCCTCAGACAACGTGTACGGTCTACTGCAGAGGTATTCACTCTGAGATGGGCAGTATTTTAATTATACGTATTTAATACGGATTTCAATTCAGTTGGGGGTATTTTGTCATTTGTAATTGATCGCAATGAAGAAAATGAAAATTTCTATCAATTCAAGATACTTTTTGGAGTGATATTTTAGTATTTTCAAATAATAAAATTAGTTTACTATTATACATTAGACTAAGGGCTTTATTTTCCGGCCAGCGCATGGTGTGTGGCGAGCCGTTGCACTGGCAAAGTGGCATTTTCATCATGGATTTTGATGCCCCTGAGCCCGTTTGGTAGTTTGGTGACTCGCCTGGTGGGGGTGTGTCAGTGAATATCAAGCAGCCCACCTGCAATTTTGGTGCAGCGAATTGCAATTTTGGCGTCAGCATAGAATACGAATCGCTCCTGCGCTGGTCTATGGGGCTTGTCGAATGATTACGCGTACTTATGTTTGTGATTTTAGACATTCCTTAGTGAAACAAATGCAATATTACAGTGATAGTATACATGTTTTAGCGATCGCAAAATAGATGTGCAGGTAAATTTTACCCATTGGCGATTCTAGGTATACAACTAATCCTGGCGGTTCTAGTGTTAACATCATCACATAGATCCTTCCATCATGGCTCTGGACCTCTTGCAGAAGAACCTGAGTTTTCTCTTGGGAGAAGCACCTTCTGATATCCTCGTCCACCAGTGCAGTGCTAGACCATGGAAATCGGCAGTATGCTGGGCCGCAAAATGCACGGCTCTTAAAGGGAATCAAAAGAGGTCATTTGATTGGCTATGATTTGAACCCAGCTGAATATATTCAGCCTAATCCAGCCCATTTTCCGCCTGTGTCGCATGCTGTGAGCTGAGCGCTCCTTGCCTCTGGTCACGAAAATACCTAAATTCAGTAGCCACGCCCAGTGTGCCCATGCGTTGCGCCACTGACTGCACCCACGCGCCATGCACCATTGATTCCGGAAAACAGAGCCCTAAATGTTGACTATCATAATATTTATATTCTAAATTCATTAAGGTTTCAGGAAGTATTAGATTTCAAACTCAGTATCTGATACGCAGTTTTGCCCCGTGTCACATGACTCACTAGATGGATGCGCCGGCCTGACGACAACCCACGTTCGATTTTGATGCTCCCTCTAAATCCTCTACAGCCGCACTCTACATCCAGTGTTTTACATAGAGGTCCGTTGGATGCATATCCCCTCATTTCGCTTCTCTTTTTATGATTCAACACAAGCTTATCACCAGTTGCCCCAGTTGCCCCAGTTGAGCGGCCTTTCTCCTTTGCGGGCATGAGCTCCCGTCGTCACAGAAGGCGGTTCACAGCGGAAACAGCTGCAAAGGCCAATTATGCTGAAGACCAACTAAAGAGCAACGGACTGGGAAAGATGGACAGTAACATAACTGAATAGATGCATAAATAATTGAGTTATAATGTGGAAAGAAACAGTGACTTGATCTTGAAACAGAAATACTGCATGGTAGCTGAAGAAAAACCAGATATTAATATGATGTGTGTACACATTAGGAGAGAAATAAATGGTGTAGTCTGTATTGCAGAAGTACGAGTTAGGTTTTTGAAATTACGAGGTTTACATAATGTAAGAATTTAAACAGACCATTATTTTCTACATCTGTTTATGACACTGTTTTCATATTGTAACTTTATTACTGAAGATAGTTTTGTAATTTTATGCAAGTCATTTACAGTTGTTCTTTACAGAAGGTTTCATACTATTCTATTTCTTTCTAACAGGCTAATGCTTGTAACCGAACAAAGTCACTTTTGAACAAAGCCAGAATTCTGAAGTTCTGAAATGTAGTTTTCTATTTTGGAAATGTATTTTAATTAAATACATTTTACTAAACCAGTCATTTGTAATGTATTTTGATACATTTCATTGGAGTGCATTTGTAATTTGTATACATTTTTATGTATTTTGGCCCATCTCTGTTCACTCTTGCTGTTGCTGGCTGGTTTTTGTTTTTACTTTATGATATTCACCTTAATTAATTCAGACCCAAGAAATCTGGGGTGGTGAGTTAATCAACTGCTTTGAGTGATCAAATAGGTTCTGAAAACCTGCGCACCCTACGGCTCTCCCAAGAACAATACTGAATATGAATACCACGGGGCTAAAGATTATCCAGCACCGCATCAAACCTGGTCTTCAATCCCCCTCTTAGTCTCCCCCTATTAAAAAAGATTAGACTCCCCCTCTTAGAAAAGCCTTTTCTTATAATGTTTCATATCTTCAACCAATTCAGTTGCACTTCTTCATACTTCTTTGATTGCATCAATGTATTTCTTATATTGTAAGGCCTGGAGCTGGTCATCCTGTTAGCCTTTCTTTTACTGCTATGGCATCTCCATCATGTTAAACTTTGGTCAACTATTACTCCCAGATTATATATTAAGAACATTCTAAGTCTGTCCCTCTCATAAAGTAAACCTGTCTTAAATGATTATTTCCCACATGTAGAATATTACATTTTTCTATGTTAAGTTTCATTTGCCAGGTTTCTGCCCAATTTTGTGGATTCAAATTCGTCTTGAATTATTTTAGCAGTGAACAACCTGTTCAATAAACTCAGAGCTTTGTGTTCACATTTTGAATTATGGACACTATATTTGGACGAGCAGAAAAGCATGTTGAATATAGAAACACCAGAAACTGGTTGGGAATCCTTCCTTTCCCTTGAGTTATATTCCCATGTCTGTGCCAAGGATGCAGACTTCTGTGGGACCTTTCTGGACTGCTGGCCAACAAAACACTGTGGTTCTGAATCATTTCATTCAAAGCACTGACTTTGTTTTCCCAGTTCCATGCCACATATTCTGGGAGTGGCTCCTTTCGGACAGAAGAATACAAAAAAAAGGCAAAAAAGACGCATAAGCCTCGTAGAAATGCACCTTATGGGTGACCGAGAAGACCGAGACAGAGCAGGCCCTAATTTCAGCACTCTTTTCCACCTTCTGTCCCATCTAGACCATAGACTGTATAAAAATGATCTAGTCTAACCCATTGGTCACATGACAGTTAGCACTGGTGAGAAATGAAAAATGGTAGACAATAAAACTAAATGATAGTCACGTGGCCTGAAGAAAACAGACTCATGGGGAATTATGCTTTACAGGAAATACCCACAGATCTGATAGGTTGTGCACAGCTCCCTTATAAGGCAACAAGGCATTTGACCTCTGTTAATAAATGTTGTTACTACAGACATTTTAATGTCCATGTGGGAACTGAAAAAGTTTGGCACAAGAAACCAAGGAGGGGGTTATTTATTACGAGGCAAACTAGTGTTACCTTAACAGCCCCTCCTTCCCAAGTATGTGATCTCTAACATTGACAGATCTGCTTCAAAGGCCCAGATTACTTCCACAGGACAAACATAGTTGGAAGGTGTTTAATAACTGTTTGTGTGTGTGTGTGTGTCTGTGTGTGTGTGTGTGTGATACATATTTTTAAGATACATTTTGTGTCAGATACATGACCTTACTCTCCTTCTCACTCTTCCTCTCTCCATTTTTATTTTGTTACCATTTTGTTTTTGTGATTGTTGCCACACAGATAATGCTGATTTAGAGGATTTCTCCATGTCGTTTGGACATGTGGCACTCACTCATTCTCTATTCTTCTGACTATACTCCTAACTCATGCAGTAGCACAGTATCTCTGCTGTAAAAAAAATATGTATACTATTATACCAATATCTAACACACAACATATTCCCTCTAAAACCAACAGCATCTTGTTGCACTTTACAAACTATAATATAGACATTCTTCTTCACAGAGATAATCCACTCAGTTTCAGTGGCAATTCAATTCAGCTAAATTGTTTCTACATCTGGGTGCATCTTGGGGTCACAGAACAGCTGAAGAGTTTACAGTGAGTGACCCAGGGCCAAGGTTTTTCTTCCACATCCAAGACATTGTGAATTTCAAACAGTCAATAAGCCCATAAAATAATATATTTCACACTGGTTTATTCCACCAGATGTTTGGGTATTAAATCATAGACCCTGGAGATTTGGAATGACATGCTACAATGTTCCGAAAGAAACTATGAAATCCCAAGGATAATTAGAAGAGTGATTATATCTCTATCATTTGAAGATATTGGACTCTGTATACTTTCCTTAGAAAATTCTTTCCCTGCTATTTGTGAACAGAACGTTCCATGCTCAGAATGTGAGCACTTCCCAGCAGCTTAAATGGTGAATGGAAGGAATGCGGGTGAAATAGGGTGTGTTGTTGCCCAAGTGATTATTGGTCACTGGTGAGGTGACAGTTGCAATGATCTCACATAATCTAAGCTGAAATAGGAAACCACATTTGGGCTATTTACAATCACATATTAGTTGAAAGTTCTGGACTGTAGACTGCAAGGTCCCTGTGTCCAGTATAAAACCCAGGCGGAACTTTGTTCCTGTACCCTTGATCAAAGTCTCTTTTTTATCTAAATTACAACTATAAAAACACAACACGAAAAATTGCCTACAAAATTATGTAACTATGAATGTGAAAAACTATGTAAGTCACCTTTACACAGGGAGTCTGTTAAAACAATAGGACAGAACAAAAGTACAAGCATATTTTCTGGTGGTCCGAAAAAGGCATAACCAAGGGTAACTCACCACGACCATCTTGCTGAATGCTCAGGAGCAAATCAGTGTAGCCAATTGGCAGGTGGCTCTCATCGAATTCCAGGTGCTTCATGGTGATGTTGTCATCGCGTAGCACCTGGAACACCCCTTCCGAGGCAAAGAAGAACGGGCGGTCACCCATCTTGTTGTCAGAGTACAAGAGGAGTGCTTGACTTTGCCATTTGAAGTGATGGTGGATGTACAGGGCATACTCTCCAAGCTTCTGGTGTGTGGGGCCCGTGTTGGTGATGGAGGTGTACATGCTAGTGTCTGTGAAGGCGATGGCCGGTGCGCCTGCCGTCACCATGGGCAGGCCCCAGTAGTTGGCGAAGCGGCCCACGGTGGAGGAGGTGTAGTCGCAGCCGGGCCCAATGTAGGCCCAGGGGTTGTGGGAGTACTTAAGGTCCACGGCCATCATCTGGGTGAGGGACTCATCGCACATCCCCTTCTTGTTCTCGGAGTTCTTGAAGGCATAGCGCAGCCGGTATCCCGGCAGCAGGGTGGGGTCCTCATTGATCTTGGCCACGGCGCGCTCCAGCGCCGGGCCCACGCGTGGCCAGGCCCAGGGGTAGGTAACATTGTGTCGCGGCAGGATGACCGCCAGCATCACTTCCCGGGTCTGCTTTGGCTCCCGGCTCTGTCTCCTGGGCTCCCGGTGCCGGGGGGGTTTGGCATGCGCCTGCTCAGCCCAACAGCTCAGGAGCAACGGCAGCAGCAGCAACAGCCTCGCTCCCCCTCTCCAACCATGGAGCCTCATCCCTCCCTCTCCTGGAGTCCCCAGCCTTGGGTTAATTATTTATCACCATGAGCTAAAGGAAAACAGACACACACACACACACTTAGTCATACGCACACACACTCAACACATTCCCAAGTACAAGCGCAAAAAAAGCTACAATATATGTCACCTGCAAATTCATTCTCACTTTCTCAGTTAAGAAGATCCAGGAGACAGCGCCTTAAGATTAGGTGCTGCATGAGGAGCATTTATACTGTATAGCTGAAAACCCTTCTACCGAGTACCCCAGTCATAGTATTCCATGCAGTGAGGCTCTGCGGTTGTGTTACAAGGCATCCCATAAATTGTAATAATGTAAAATGAATAGAATACACATTCCCAAAGCAACAGTTTGCACTTTGTCCAAGGGCTCCATGATATATTCATACCTGCCATTGATAAATATTTATATCTGTTCCTCTTTCTTTCCTTACACTGCTCTCAGTCTTTATACCTGAACTTCAATGTTTGCTTTTTTACTATGGAGAGCAGAGAGGAGAAACACTTGGCCATTTAACTATTGTTAAATATATCAAAATAACACAGAGCATGATAACCTGCCTACTATCATTTACTTATTTGCCCGAACAAGTCCACCCCAGAACATGGGAGATTTTAAATGAGCTGCACTGTTTGGAAAGAATCAACAAAACGTGAATTGCAGGAGGCTACTTGATAAGAGGCTACTTAACTATTAAAACAAATGAATAGTTTGTATAACTATGATTCAATATTAACACAAACACAAATTCAATGCTAATACAACGTTAAAGGGGTAGATCTGAAATTGAGTTTAAACATCTCTGCTCTCAGCCTCTCATCAATGTTCACATTTGGGACCCGCTTTACTCGAAACTGCAGAAAACAAACCAACCAAAAGTCCCCTAAAGGTTTGCGCAACTGCTGTGCGTTCCCCTGTACAACTGCTCACATTATGTACCCCGTGTATTCAGGGGACTAGTTTCCCCCAGATCAGGAAAAAAGAAACAAATGTTGAGGATTTATGCCTCACTTAACATTAATGACTGCAGTGATTTACAGAGGTGTCTCCCCAAATCACCCACAGCTGCTGTAATTTATAAAATGGGATTACCTTAAATGGAGGAGTTAGTTAGCTCCATGTCTGGTTCTGATTTGAGCTGAAGTCCAGGGATCTGTGAATAATATCTCTCAGCTGTTGCTGTGCTGCTAGAAGCTGTGTAGAAACAGAGAAAAATGAGCTGCCTGCTTCACCCTGAGAGGGGCTGGATTCAAAGTGGGAAACAGCAGAATCGTTTTTTTCCCCCCCAAAAGAACTGAAGCGTGAAAAAGACGAACATTTAAAATTGCTGCCAATGAAAAAAAAAAAATTCTTTTAATCAACTTCAAGGAACTTCAGCACTAAAACCCACACACATGGGCACACCTGGCCACTATTCCACAAGAGAAATTTCTTTCTAACGTTCTCATGTCCATAACTTTATGATGAAAAGCAGATTAATTTTAAAAAATGTAAAAAAAAAAAAAAAAGAAAAGAAAAGATTTTTATGGTCTCTTCCGTTGTGGCTCTTTTCACAGAAAGCACAGGCAGACACAGGTCATGGAACGGTTACGATTTCCACACTGCCTGATGAAAGAGATCAGAAACACATCCTCTAGATAACAGATCTACTAAAGAATATCTATGTTCATCAAAAAATAGAGGAAACAGAGGTTGGTAAAAAGCTGTCTCTTCTGGTAACTGACAGAGTGGCCGGTGACATCCAAAAGCAGAGGAAATGTGTAATAATCCTGCAGCGTCAGGTGGAAACTGCCAGAGAGAAGGCACGGGGCAGAGCAGGAATGTGTCCAGCCGTCCAAAGTTGCAGGCACACGAGGCGACCTGCTTCCCTTCACAGTGATTCCCCATGCATCCCCTTCTGTGTCTGGGTTTCAGTGACGGGTCTGCAGGGCTCCCAGAATCCCCACTTCAGTCACAGGCTGTCACTGTGTGGCACGCAGGGCAGAGCGAGTGGCGGCCGTCTGACTGGCTGCCTGGAGGTGAGGCGAGGCGGTGTGAGCGCGTGCGTGTGCGTTCACCTTATCGCCAGTGCCGTGCTCAGGCACAGGGGCTGGCTTCCGTTTCTACTGCCCAACCCACCTCTGAGAGAGAGAGAGAGAGAGAGAGAGAGAGAGAGGGTGGGGTGGGGGGGGAGCAAGAGATAGAGAGAACAAGTGAGAGACAGAGAGAGAATTTTTACATTTTTATCTGTCTGCCTTTAATATGGAAAAACTAATCCTCTCGGGCTATCACGGCACATAACAGGCGAGAAGGGCAACTGAGTTTAGACCTCATGCCTGTGTCAACCCATTCACCGTGTCTCTCTCTCTCTGTCTTAGTCATTGGCCATCACAATGAGTATTTTATGTCAATGTAGACTGCATGCTGTTAATGGCTGTCTATATTTCTGTGGTTGTCTATATTTGTACCGGTAGCTGTGTGTGTTTTAGGCTGTGTGTGTAATGTTGTTTATATAGTGATCAGCATGTCTTTGCACGCTGTGTGCAGAGGAGCTCACCGCTGTGCTTTGTGAATGAGCTCCCTCTGCGCGAAGTGCGCTGTGAAGTATCCCCCTTATCACCACGTGTGAAAGATGAGGTTCAGTGCCGCATATGTGGTCTGTGTGTTTGCAGTCAAATGTGGCCTTCGAGGTGCACGCAGTGCAATGCGGGGGTTTTAATCGAGGAAACCCAGTCTGTCTGGGTCCTGAGGCGTACTGTGCTGTACTGTGCTGTGCTGTGCTGTGCTGTACTGTGCTGTGCTGTGCTGTGCTGTACTGTATACATCAAACAGAACGCAGTCTGTTCTTCGGTTTGCTTCCTCTTTCTCATACAACCTTTCCCCTTTCTGTCCTTTTATGATCCTTTTTTCATTTGGTCTTATCTTACTTCTCCTCCCTATCTCTTCCACCACATCCCTTCTTCCTGGCAAACAGCTTACAGATCAATGATCTTCGAAGATTCCTCAGAACAATACGATATGTAGAAGGGGAAAATGTGAATTAGGCAGTCACTGTCGACTATAGATTACAGTAGTCGACAAACTAAGACTAAACTAGGTTTTTTTTCTCTCTGCAGAATGGTTTGACACTGTCACCGTGTCCATGTCCTCACCAACCACTCAGCTAACTCTACACCCCCCCCCTCCCGCCCCCCGCCCCCACTTCACCCCACCTTGTGAAAGGCAGCCCTCTAGTCACCTCACTTCAAAAAGTGCAGAAAGTGCTTCCAAAACAGGATGCAAAACAATAGTCTCTCTCCCTCCCTCTCCCTGTCTCTCTTCCTTTCTCTCTCCCTACCCTCCCTCTCTTTCTCTCTCCCTGTCTCTCTTCCTTTCTCTCTCCCTGTCTCTCTTCCTTTCTCTCTCCCTACCCTCCCTCTCTTTCTCTCTCCCTGTCTCTCTTCCATTCTCCCTCCCTACCCTCCCTCTCTCTCTCCCTCCCTCTCCGTCTCTCTTCCTTTCTCTCTCCCCTCCCTCTCTTTCTCTCTCCCTGTCTCTCTTCCTTTCTCCCTCCCTACCTTCCCTCTCTTTCTCTCTCCCTGTCTCTCTTCCTTTCTCCCTCCCTTCCCTCCCTCTCTTTCTCTCTCCCTGTCTCTCTTCCTTTCTCCCTCCCTACCCTCCCTCTCTCTCTCCCTCCCTCTCCCTGTCTCTCTTCCTTTCTCTCTCCCTACCCTCCCTCTCTTTCTCTCTCCCTGTCTCTCTTCCTTTCTCCCTCCCTACCCTCCCTCTCCCTGTCTCTCTTCCTTTCTCCCTCCCTACCCTCCCTCTCTTTCTCTCTCCCTGTCTCTCTTCCTTTCTCTCTCCCTACCCTCCCTCTCTTTCTCTCTCCCTGTCTCTCTTCCTTTCTCCCTCCCTACCCTCCCTCTCTCTCTCCCTCCCTCTCCCTGTCTCTCTTCCTTTCTCTCTCCCTACCCTCCCTCTCTCTCTCCCTCCCTCTCCCTGTCTCTCTTCCTTTCTCCCTCCCTACTCTCCCTCTCTTTCTCTCTCCCTGTCTCTCTTCCTTTCTCTCTCCCTACCCTCCCTCTCTTTCTCTCTCCCTGTCTCTCTTCCTTTCTCTCTCCCTACCCTCCCTCTCTCTCTCCCTCCCTCTCCCTGTCTCTCTTCCTTTCTCCCTCCCTACCCTCCCTCTCTTTCTCTCTCCCTGTCTCTCTTCCTTTCTCCCTCCCTACCCTCCCTCTCTTTCTCTCTCCCTGTCTCTCTTCCTTTCTCCCTCCCTACCCTCCCTCTCTTTCTCTCTCCCTGTCTCTTATAATTTTTCAGTTAATTTACATTTTTGTTTGAACTTTTCTCATCCCCTCCAGGTTATTTATTTGCCCTCCTTCAAATGCTGCTCATGTCATATTCTGGCCCCAGAGGCTACGGACTCAAATTATTTGAGTGCTTTTATAGAAGATCATATTTTAGAGCTCAAAGGTACCCCAGTAGGGGCTGCTGGTTGTGTGGATGAACTAGACACCTGCAGGGTGACAGGGTGCAGAGGGAGGGCAGGAACAGGCAGGAATTTAATTTATTTTTCTACCCAATCTCGCTTTCACCTTTTCAAGCATTGCATACTGTATACCTACAGTGCAGAGGAGGCAGCTTTTCAGGAGAGTGATATGTGTGTGTCTATGTAGGAGTAAGTCATTAGCTCCTCCAGCTGATCACACACTCTATCTCTCTGCCTTTAACCATCTCTCCCCCTCTCCCCACTGTATATACTGTATCTCAGATAAGCTGCACTCTCTCACCCTGGCATACTGCCCGTCATTACACCAGTATCATTAACCCCTCAGTGGCCAGGGGAAATGGGGATGCCAGTTCATCATTTTGCTTATTATTGTTCTGTCAGAGGTGTGAATTGCTTTGTCGCTTTATAAGCCCTTTGGCCGTGGCTGGTATTTTCCATGTCACAGTAATCCACAAGTGTTGATTGTGGGCTCAGAAATAATTTACTTTAGCTGAACCTTAGGGTGCACAAGATATTAATCTGCTTTTTGATATCATAAACATATTAAAAGATGGAAACAACTCATTTTTTATCAACAACACAACTGAATAGAACACAATGGTATTATTCATATTTCATATAACTTTTTCTGAAGTGCAAAAATGGAAATCTGAGTGAGAAGAAGCAGTTGGAATTGGGGATAGGACAATTGTTGTGAAGAGCAGCTCTCACACCGTGCCTTGTGTGTTTGGCCTAAAAACAGCACTAGGAAATAGTCTTAACCTGGAACACGGATGTTATGTCTTAGCTCCTGGGTAAATAAAATCAAGCACATTTATAATATACAAAGTAAAATATTACATTTCACTGTGTTAAATGTGAATATTACAGTTTTTCACAATTGTTTAAACACATTAATTGGAACATCAGACACAATGTGCACAACCTGAAACTCATGTACCAACTGCCAAACCAATTCTGCTGAACTCCAAGCACATTTTGTGCTTTAGACTCAGATTCCCATTCCAAACCACACATTTTTCACAACACTACACACAATTCTCTATATCTTGCACACTCTTCCTGAATTCCCTTTCTTGGTGTTCACACAGAACACACTGCCAATCACATTTCTAAACTCCAAAGGCTGTTGTGCAATTAGAAATCAGCAATTTGCTATAGAAGGGTCACAGATTACCTCCTGGTTTGTTTGGAGAACAATGGATGGTGGCAACATTGAAGAGAGAGGTGAGCAGCAAGGCAGAGGAGTGAGAGTAAGAGGAGGAAGAGGACAAGGAGGAGGAGGAGGAAGAGGAGGAGGAGGAAGAGGACGAGGAGGAGGAGGAGGAGGAAGAGGACAAGGAGGAGGAGGACAAGGAGGAGCAGGACAAGGAGGAGGAGGTGGAGGAGGAGGAGGAAGAGGAGGACATGGAGGAGCAGGACAAGGAGGAGGAGGTGGAGGAGGAGGAAGAGGAGGACAAGGAGGAGAAAGGAGAAGAACCATAATCTCTGATGAGATTAGGGCCACTGTCATTGATCATATGGTCAACCATGGTTTGCCCATGAGGGAGGCTGGCCAGAGGGTCCAACCCAACTTGAGTCGCTTCTCGGTTGTCTCAATAATTCGGACTTTCAGAAATGAGCATAGGTAAGAAACCTACTCGCCTTACTGTAGTACTGCATATCAATACAGTATTCAATTAGTGTTGCAAGGACCTTGCTGTATTTGTATCTATTTGTATCTTTTGCAGAACTGCAAGATTACCACAATGTGGTGGGAGAGGAAGACTCCTCACAGATGAGCAGGAGACTGCAGTAGTCAACATGGTGCTGGCGAACAATGTCATAACCCTCCGACAAATCCAAGATGCAATCATTGCAGACCAATACTTATTCCAAAATATAGCAACAGTGAGTTTATCCACACTGGACCGTGTTCTCCAATGCAATTCCATGAGGATGAAGCAGGTGTACAGGGTTCCTTTTGACAGGAACACTGACAGAATCAAGGAGATTCGCCATGACTATGTGCAAGTAAGTCCTATACATTCCACAACTGTGTCCTATCAGCACTGACACATTACTGTATTGTACTACAGTAATCCAATGTTGTCCTTTTTTACAATGTTTCACAATAGCCTATACTCTATTGACCACTCTTGGTGTATAATATTGTCATGTTGTCTGTTTCAGAGATTTCTTGACCTAGATGCAGAAGCAGACCTGCATGAATTTATATTCATTGATGAAGCGGGGTTCAACCTTGTAAAAAGAAGGCGCCAGGGCAGAAATGTAATCGGCCAGCGTGCTATCACTGAAGTCCCTGGCCAGCGCGGAGGGAACATAACTGTGTGCTGCCATCAACCACCACGGCGTCCTCCATCACCATGCCACCCTGGGCCCCTACAACACTGCCCTTCTCATAGCATTCCTGGACACACTCTACAACATCGTTGTTCAACCAGACCAGATGGATGACACAGAGGTGATCAGGTTTGTTGTTGTCTGGGACAACGTCAGTTTCCACCGGGCTGCTCTGGTCCGTGACTGGTTCAGGGGCCATCCTGAAATTTCCGTCCTGCATCTCCCTCCATACTCTCCCTTCCTCAATCCAATTGAGGAGTTTTTCTCTGCCTGGAGATGGAAGGTGTACAAGAGGAATCCGCAGACACGGATCCCACTGCTGCAAGCCATGGAGGACACATGTGGCGATGTAACTGCTGAGGCCTGTCAAGGCTTCATGCGCCATTGGAGGCGATTCTTCCCCCGCTGCTTGGCCAGGGAGAACATCGCCTGCAATGTGGATGAGGTCCTGTGGCCAGGCGGGGACCGAAGGCAGGATGCAGCCTAGTTGTTTTGTTTTGTTTATTGCCTATTTTCTGTTATCTCTTTCATTTCATCCCGTTTTCATCCTGTTTGCTGTGATTTACAGTAGACTGCACATTTTGGGTACAAATAAAATATTATTTGTTGTTAAAGTATTGTGTGTTGTTTTCTATTTGAGTATATGTAAAAACATTATATGGTAATATTTTACATCCAACAGGGGAAAGTGTAACACTGAACATGCAAAGGCATAATTCTACTGATAAAGCATTCATATAGTGTTTTCCATTCATACTATAGTGTTTTCCATTCTGCACACCAGTGTTCAATGGGTGCTTAGAAATGTCTACTCATATGATGTATGTGTTTGTCATTTGAAAAGAAAATACCATTTAGTGAAGAGTTAACACTGTTTTGAGGGCAAAGTGTGCTTTTGCAAGAGAAGTGTAGGATTTTGCATTTTGTGTGTGAGTTTTGAGATTTGTGTTTAGGGTTTTGAGAAAGTGAGGTAGTCTATCAGGAAATGTGTTTAAGCAATTGTGAAAAACTGTAAATGTTAAATTAACTCAGAGTACACATTATCCTCATTGGACTCATATGTACTCTGTTAGAGTTGACATTTTACAGTGTATTTATAATTCATGGATGAATAATTTCTGCAGTTTTATTTCTTTTATTATATGGATTCGCCCACTTTTCCGTAGAGATTGTAGACATATTCTTTAAACACCCTCTAAATTTCACCCATATATTTCCTGGGGCATTCCAGTTACTCCATATAATCTGTGCAGTGCACATGCACAAAAAACACATACTCAGACACACACACACACACACACACACACACACACACACACACACGCATGCACGCACACAGACACACGCACACACACACACACACACACACACACACACACACACACACACACACACACACACACACACACACACACACACACACACACAACCAAGAGTATCTGAGAAATTCTGTTGCAGTTACTAATGAGACTGTTAGAGATTGGTTTAGTTAATTTTTCGTTCTATTATTCCATGAACATAGTTTGTGTACTTAATTTGTACATTTAGCTTTGTAAAACTCATTTTGTGTTGAACATTTTGTGTTTTCAGTTTATGCTGAAAATACAACATTCCAAACACTTATAAAAAAATATGCCTCTCAAAGTCCTCTCAACGTTCTAGTTTTGCATTCTAATATTTTGTGTCAAAGCATATTAGTATAAACCATTGCTCACCACTGTCACTGTGAAAGAATGATGAGATGATTGATAATTCTTTGCAATTAGTTTGTTATATATGTGCAGGACATGTACTGTGTTCAGAAGGAATGCCTTCTTGACACATCTTATTCTAGGTCCTTTAGAAATACATCCACATTGATTTTAAAGATTTAGAAGGACTTGGAAAGAAGCTAGACATCTTGAAAATGTTCAACACCCTTAAAGGCTTCGAATAAATGTCATTTTATACAAATATAATTGTAGTATATTATTATGACCAACCTGAAAACCAGTGAAATAATGATTATTGAGTTGGATACAAAGGAAAGCTGTCAAATGTATTGTGGTCTCTAACAGTTAATGTAAATCTTGGTTTTGCAAATGCTGAAAAATGAACAAACTGTGTATAAAAAGCAATTGATTCAGCAAAGGGCAGTTGTGATTGGAATAAGCAGACCCTTTTCAGTACATTTTGATTCCTTTCCAGAAGGCTTGACAATAATCTTGGATGGAAAGAAATAGCACTCCCTTTAGGGACAAAACACGTTCTTGATTTTGTGCAAGTGACAGACATTTTTTTTAGGTCACCTTGGAGCTTTACAGTATAGAAAATAAACTACTCAATTCATCACTTGACATGTTTTCACATGTAAAATATTAAGCAATGTTGTCTGTGATAATGGAGCACTCATTTATTTAATTCTAATGTTTTTATTTCACAATGGAATTTGGCGACGGTATTTTACTTGGATATTCAGTCAGAAGCATATCCAGTTCTAATCCAGCCACAGAGTGCAGGTCATATCAGGAACTAGCTAGGGGTTTTGCAGCTCCAGAGAGCTGTAGCCTCAGTGATGTTAAAGTAATTTTCAGGCGGGATACATTGATCATCTGTGCTAGCCTGATGCACAGTATCGATCCAACAACAACAACAACCACAATGGGCCGTCTGGCTCACACTACATGCACTGGTGCTTCATCGATTCATTCATAAGTGATATATCTTCAAGTACATGATGCAATTTTATCAGTGGAATGGACAAGCAGTGATCTTTCTGGTTCACAAAATTAAAGTGTGGCTGATGCAATACTACTGAGCATTGCCATAACACTGGCTGAAATAATAATTTAGTGGTGGAAGATGCCATTGTATTTTATCTTATTCTAAGTGCAGAAATCTGTCAGCTATACCACAGTCTCTTGTGGTGGATACTATGTACACAAGGACACAAGTTGGACAAAACCATGTGATCTAGTAACAGTACACAAATCTAGCAGCCTTCCCATCAGGTGGCTGTCAGAATATGTAGTCGCATGGCTCCTGGCAGGGGCGGATTTTGGAAGCCATGGGCCCCTGGGCTACACTCATTGTAGAGGGCCCCCCCTACAATCACAAAAGTTGTGATAAGCAAAAAAGTTGTTATAAGACTACTAATGCCAAGTAGATTCTGCGCAACTTTGCAGAGATCAAAGTGAAATAAAAGAACAGGAAACACAATTAGATGCACACGTCAAATCGTTGATGATCAAGTCCGTCGCATTGCAATAGCCTACCAAGGTGGCACACTTTTTTGCCCCAGGGTTGCATGCATGCTCTTTTGTTAACAAACATAAAATGAGTCCATATATAGACACCATTTTATAAAAGCCACATGGAACACGCAAACAACAGGCAGACAGCTCACCCCTCAATTGATTTTGTGTTAACTCACGTTAATCAGAAAACAGTTGTAGCTTCATAACCAGGTAGGATATTTGGTTCCTGAAACATGTGTATATCAGTGATTTTGTAGAAAACAATTATATTTCTAAACCAATTAAAGGAAAAACCAACATAAAGTGTCTTAGTAAAGTGTTGGGCCACCACAGCATAACAGAGCCACCAGCTCTGTTTACTTTATTTTGTCACCCGTCTGTATATAAATATATATTTAAATATAAACACTCAAAGTGAAACACACACAATGTGAATGTGAGTATAAAACGTTAACACAAAATGATATTGGAAGAAATGTGTTTTGTAAATTAGATTGCAGGTTTTGTATAGTTTTGTATGCAGTTAATCATCAATTAAAAATTTAAAACAGGCAGGTTGTAACTTGGGATGGTGGATGCTTTCTTGAGCTCAATGGCTTCTCAAATGGTGCATAATAAAAACTACTTCACATAAATAATTTCATGCATTGTGGTGTTGTACATCTCAGACATTCGAACAACAATTAATATTTCAAAACGACAAGGCTTCAGTCTGTGAAAACAGTTTTTATTAAAGCCTGCACTTTGCTCTCTTTATTCTAGGCCTATTTTAAAACCGGTGTGAGGAACTGTGAGGGTATTAGGAACACAGAATTTGCTGAGTGAACATTTCATCACACAGGCATATCTGAGGAACAACGTTTTTAAGGTTAACCTTTCGTCTGAGACTAAAAATAAAATATTAAATATATAAATTAGCAGCTGATTGTTTCTGAACACCAAGGGCCTGATTTACTAAGACCTTTAGCGTGTTTAAAACCTCTTAGCACACGCAAAACGAATAACACAACCAATGATTGGTGCAAAACAAATACCACGACCAATCATTGGTCATGTTATTGGTTTTGCGTGTGCTAAAAGGTTTTGTACACGCTAAACGTGAACTTAGTAAATCAGGCCCCAAGTCTCCTTTTCAGACCTGGTCTTTCGTCATTCCAATCAGTATATCAACAAAGCAATCAACGCTACTGTAGCAGGCTTGTGCCATATAAGCCATGGCGAATGTACCCAGCGGTGCCTAACCTTACTTGGTGATGGTATTCAGGGCTATATCCTGCACGGAAACGAATGAGAAACTCCATCGATCACCCATCAATTAGTCCTGTGATTCCCACGCGCTCACAATGACAAAACGTCGAAGAAACTAGGGACAGGACACGGCAAAAACATTGCCACAGCGTTCCATAAATCAACATTATCTGGTAAAAACAAGAATGTAAAATTAAATTCCAGTTGATGTGTGGTTTGTTGTCACGCTATGATAAACGCTGAGCTCATGAGTAAAGCCAAGCGAATTCCGCGAAGCAATCAAAACCACGCGCGCACAACATGCTTCGTTCTAGTGCAGGTTTTTATTTTTTGACACTCTACCGCTAAGTGGACTTGACATTTTGACTGGAGTATAACAGACATATCATAAATTGAGTTATACAAAATAGTTTTAAAATAGGTACATTTGTAATGTAGTCCTTGAACTCTTACTGACCAGGAAACTTGGCCTAGATAATTGATGACAGAGCTATTCATTATTTCGCTGAACCCAGACAAAATTACTTGAATTACTGATACAATAAGGCATCGAATATGTTTAATTATTAAACAGGTACAGAAATAGCGCAGTCAATGCTTTTGGATTCAATTTACTTAGTTTTGTATGTGAAGACAGCGACTCTGTGTGGCAGATCTTGGGCATAACACGACGAATTGAATGTACCAATGGCGATTGAAGCTTCAAAACTAGACTAGCGAAAGTGGCATTCACGTGAAAATGACGAAAGCTCTTTCACTTTAGACCGTTCTACAAAATGGATAACATCCGTGGTTATTGAAAACGTACAGGAAATATTAGAGGAAAGTTATAAACGTGGAAAATCATCAGGAACATTTCTGATAAAAAGGTTCCCGATCGTTTTACACCTATTGCCCTCATATTATAGGTAACCTATATCATATGAAATTCCTATAATATGGAATGTCTTAGGGCTTTTTCACTCGGTAGTTTCTAGCCCATCTGCATTTAGGCCGTGCAACTGCGAGTGCTCCATGGGAATCCGTCTGTTGTTTCTTTCCCCAAGATGACAAAGACCCCTTCAGCACATACCTGTCAACAGTGTGCAGAGTATGGATTATCTGGAGAGACAACAGGACAGTTTACGCCAGTCCTAATAGAGTTCAAAAGCCAACCACTTCCACAAAGAGAGTGGTGCAGATTAAACAATGCTTTCCAAACTGGGGGCTGGAGTTTTATAATCAGGAGGGGTTGATACATACTAGGACACCGACAGCTACTTTCACTTGTTACATATTGTATTATAATTGAAGCATGCAGTAATTTTGTGCACAGCTGTATACCAATGTGGCAGGTTGGCCAATGCCAATTGACTACTTTAATCTCAATGAGAACACTACGGTGGCAACCTTGTAGCATAAGGAGTAGGGAACTGGGATTGCCACTCCAAGGATGTAGGTTTGATTCCCAGATGGAGCACTGCCATAGCACCCCTGAACAAAAATAGCTCCAGTAAATATCCAGCTGTATTAATGGATTGTAAGGCATATCACCGTGTACACAACTCTGGATAAGAATCTGCTAAATGCCCATAATGTAAATACGGCACATCTCCACCTATAATTAATTTACATGCATACATAATACAGATGCACACATTCCAAAATCAAGAGGCAAACTTCAAAAAGCTCCACGACTCCAAATAACTTGTTTCAAACCCTATTTGGAGAATTGGTTGTGTGTAATTATGTTCATCGGCTAAATAAACTTTGTAAGCCATTACTGGCACAAGTGGTTTCTCGGCAATACAGTTAAATACAAAGCAGAGCCCAGTTTAAAACAATGCAGAGCAGTCCATTCCCACTGACAGTTCAGTTTCAAGGCACCCATTTTTTAAATGACCTCTCCAATAACACTTTCCTGTAACCTCACAGCGCAGAAGACAACCATTCAATTATTAACACACAGAACAGCAAAGAAAGTAACAAACAAAAGCAGTTAAAAACCCAATGGAGTTTATTTTTTATAGTTTCCAATAGACATAAGAAAACATTAATATATAACAAGTCAAAATTGAGTGTGTGGGCGATTCTGTCTGTCCTTTGGTCCAGGTAAACACAATAGGCCTTCACAAATGGCTGTCCAGGAAGGAGGGGGTGTACAAAAATGCAACAATTAAAAAAAAACTAAAAACTAAAGTAAAACCCTCAGTCTCTCTCCTCTTGGGGTGTTGTGTCAACCAAGACGAACTGGTGTAGATACCTTAAAAGGAGAATTAAAAAAAGGTAGTAAATAAGAGCGTGTCTGGAGGGGGGGGGGGGGGGGGGGGGTGGAAAACACATTTTGTGAAATGCCTCAATTGTGCTGCATCATGCCATGCCTGCAAATGATGTATTCATGCATGTATTTTTTTTAATGACTTTTCTCCACTTTACACAAAATAACATGCAAAGGCTGGCAGAGTTGATGCAACACCTTAAATAATGGGTGGCTTTGTACTGACATGTCACTAAATTGTTTTTTTTGCATCAAGCCAAAACCAACCTGAAAACTCGGTGGCCACACCAATCAGACTCACCTCCCAGGCTGCTGCTGGTTTGTGGGACCGTCCCAACGGTCACTCCTGGGTCTCCATGCTCTCCTCCTCTCCCTCCCCTCCATCTTCTAGCACCTCATCCTCGCCCTCCTTCTTCTCTGGTGGCTTCTCATAGGCCTTCTCTGATGGCGTCACGATCACTCCGTCCCAGGTGGACATCTCTGAGGCCAAGTCTGTGGTGCAGGGTTAAAGAAAAAAAAGAAAAGAAAAAATAATACACGAGTGAGAGTTTCAGCTTTCCGTTTAGAAAAACAAAGGTGTGCATCTCCCCAAGGTAGGGTGTTAAATTCTTCAGGGCCGTGTGCATGTTAACATGGATGTGAGTACAGTATTTTACAGGAAGTGATGGGTGAGGACAGTATTTTACAGGAAGTGAAGGGTGAGGACAGTATTTTACAGGAAGTGAAGGGTGAGGACAGTATTTTACAGGAAGTGAAGGGTGAGGACCGTATTTTACAGGAAGTGAAGGGTGAGGATGGTATTTTACAGGAAGTGAAGGGTGAGGACGGTATTTTACAGGAAGTGAAGGGTGAAGACGGTATTTTACAGGAAGGGAGAGGAACACAAGTGCAGAGCGCATCCACTCACAGCTGGCATCCCCCTCCAGGCCCAGGATCTTCCTGTAACCCCCGTGAGACAGAATCCTTACGAGCGTCTGGGCTGTGAAGCACACCATGTCCTAACGCACAAACACACACAATAGAGGTCAGGTCAGGTACAGCAACACACAACTACAGCTTCCAATAAGGAAGACAGCCCAGCTCTGACAACCTCACCAGTGACCACGTTTACATGAACCCGGTTAAGCCCACATTCCAAATATGGAAATCCAAATATAATGGGTTGCATATGTGTATGCAAGTGAGAAATGATGGGAGTGTGTGCATTCCCACCTGCTGTTCCAGTGTCATGACTGTGTGCACCCGGAAGTTTCCACTCTCACATGGGTCGGTGATGCCCACGGAGCCCGGCAGGAAGAGCCCTGCTGCCAGCATCTGCAGGCACCGTCTGCAAAGAGACGCAAGGTAAGTAAATCCATCTGCCTGGACCCTCAGAGTCAGGGTATGAAATTAACGTTTTCACCCACTAGCCAAAGTGGCTTGTGGAATCTAAAAATCACCAGCCATATTCAACATTTTACCAGCCACATTACCTTTTACAATATAAGACAACCTGGTTGGTTATCGACCAAAGTGGCTGCTAGAGTAAAAATCTTACCAGCCACAATCTAAATTTAACCTGCATTCGGCTGGTGGCTGGTGTTAATTGCAGACCCTGCTCACAGTCCAAAAGAAACTCTGTAGACAAGCATCCAAAAGTCCCGCTAGTTTAGAAATCAGCTGGGTGGTACAGAGCTTGCTGTTAAGCTGAAAAATAATTGCCATATCAGCCTGTGAGCAGAAGAACAAACAGGATACAACCGAAAGTCACAATCGTCCAATGAACCGCTCTTACCTGTAGGCCACATTGAGAGAGAGGGGCTGCCTGGAAGGGTTGTTCATGACTGCAGAGTGTCCCTGGAAAACAAGCAGCAGACACCCCTCACTTTCAACAGCAATACATCCAAACCCAAATACAAACCCCAACCCAAATACAAACCCCAACCCAAATCCAAATCCAAATCCAAAAACTGAAGGAAGGTGGCTCAAAAGAGGTTGCCAAGACTGATGTTTTTTTATTACTTCTTTTAATTCAGAGACCATGTGTTAAGTTGTTTGCACTAGGTGGACTTCTTATCTGGCACTCACATTTTTTATGATGAAATGGTATTGACCAAACTTCTCTGCATGGGCTGGGCTAAGTACAAGTTATAAGCGTGTCTGTGAGGAACACTCTCTGGAATGCACGTCCAATAATGTGACTTTTCTCCCAAACCCAAGTTGCACCTTTTATAAATGCATATGGGATCACTTTCACTCTTTACCATTGAAACAGTAAGTATATCACTGCAAAATGCACCGCTTGCAACATCAAAATCTCAAGTCGGAAAAGCCACAGGAATTACATAGCTCTCCCAGGAGACACCATCTGCTACATGTGACCAGTGCACGCGCCGACCCATCCGAGTAAAGCAAACTCACCAGTAAGTCCAGGATCCAGGGTGTCAGGGGCTCGAACCCGGGGAACCGGACCCTCAGGTCTTTCAGCAGGCGGATCAGAACTTTGACCCTGATGGAGAGAAACCAGGACACAAGTTACAATCCATGCTGAAATAGACAGAGCCAAACGCCAATAACATTAGACATGCCCTTTAACTGAAGTAACGCAATGCATTAAGAGCACAGCGCTTGTGACATCTCAGTCCCTACACAATCTACTCAATCACAATCTACACAATCTACTCAATCACAATCTACTTCCGGCTTGTTAAACACAGACTGGGCCTAAAGCTGCGGGGAAAGGGGAACGGCTTACGTGGACTGGGAGGCGTTCTCCTCAAACCAGCGGGCGTGGCGGATAGCGGCCAGGGCGCTCTGCAGCACCTTGATGTCCACTGTGGGGAAAGGAGGAGCTGATCAGCAACGCATCACTCTGAATGACGACACTGCAGCACCAACATGGGTTCTTATTACAAATCTGTCCATACTTCACCCTCACTATCCATCCCATAAAAGTGCGGTTATAGCCCTATTCTGCACCAACAGTCTGACTGATTCTTACAGTACATCGCTGCAGAAGAACCAGTAACCCAGTAAACCTAGTACATACAGTGCAGTTCGGGGTCCAGCTTGCGCAGGTTGGGGGGCACAGTGGTGATGAGGATTTTCACTGTGGCGTCTGCAGAGCTGATCTCAAATCCAGTCTCGTTTGTCAGCATGGACAGCACTACGAGAGGAGGAATAATTCAATACACTGTATCCGTACGAAGAAAATCGGGAGTGGCGAAAATTAACATGCATGTATAGAGAACACATTTTTTTGCAATTAACTTTTAGACTGGCGACACAAGAGGAGAGGACGTAGACAAAAAGACATGGGCTGAATAAAATAATGTTTAAAACCTTCAGCGGGGTCCTGGACGCGAAGGGTCTCCACAACCTTGTTTCCCAGGGCTGCCACCGCCTCCACTTAAAAAAATGAACGAAAGAGAAAGCGTGCGTGTCAATGCAAACATTCCCAATACTGGACAAATCGCAGGCATAGCTCTACCACCAAGCGCTGCTCGTGTTAAACTACAACTTACGTGTAGGCAATATCTTCAGAATGACAACCAGGTCTGCTACATTGTGTCCCGTCGTCATGGTACCCTTCTTGTAAGAGCCCACCTGGCGAACTTCCTCAATTTGCTGGAGAGAGGAAACAGAAACAGTCATTCTGTAATAAGCCCAAGATATTACCCATTTCACTACAGAACTTGAATGGATTTCGCAGTTAAAATTGACAGACCATTAACAACAATGATTTATGCCATCTAAGGGATGGGTGAACCAGGCACTCACCACTTCAAAGTTTCCAGGGGCCACGATGAGGTTGTCTATTACATTGTTAATCTTGGTCACCAGGGACAGGATGGAGGACTGAAGGAGAGAGGGAGAGGCGTGTGAGGATCACAGATGTTCAGATTACTACCTGGGGAACGAGGGGGCCAACGCCCTTCAGCAGTGACGACCACAGCAGGTGAGAAGCTGGCCATCACTTCAGAGGAGTGCAAGCAGGAACGCTGGTCAGGAGGGGGCAGCAAGTGTGACACAGGGGTGCATTTGTAAAAATATACGCACAATAGAGGGTGACATTTCGACACGAGTCCCGCAGGACTCCCGAAACTCCACAGGAATGGGGTATGTAGAAAGCAGGAAAGGACAAGAGCCAATTTCAAGCAGGCAAACTGCTCAATTAATGCTGAACGCATGCAATGAAGTCCTTTAATTTTGTTCCCCTCCGCTGAAACTTGTGAACACAACGCAGGTCTGGCTTGTTATTTTCTGCAGCAGGGCGACTCGCACTTCCTGTCCGCCGTGTAAACGGCTCGCGCTCGTCCCGACCGCGGAGCTTCTCCACCCTAGCTCCCCAGTGCTGGAATGAACTCCCCGTTCCTCTACGAACTGCTCAGTCACTGCCTGCATTCCGCTGTGGTCTGTAGACACACCTCTTCAGACCATCATGACTGACCCACCAATCTAGTACCACTTTCATATAGCACTTGTTTCTTGTATTCTGTACCTTGATTCTGTAACACTAGTATCTAGATTGTGATATTGCAGTTTATTGTGTCTTACTGACTTAGCCATAGCGTACTGTGTGTACTAGACTCAGTGTTCATGTCTATGGATAGCTGGTACGACATGAGAACTGTACTTTATCTTTCAATGACCTTCAGTATGCACTTATTGTACTTTGGATAAAAGCGTCTGTCAAATAAATGTAATGTTAACGGCTTGACAAAATTATTGGAATGCAGTTGTGGTTTGAGAAAAAACCAGCATACAGAGGGGACCCCCATGACAGAGTTTGAGGACCACTGCACTAGATAAAGGACAAAACAAATCAGCAGGCAGAATTTAAAAACTTTTTTTCAGGACCAGGCAGCAGGACAGAAGACATTGACATGGGACACTTGAATTAGATAAAGTCAATTGCCTCAGTAAATAATCATCTGTACAAACAGGTACTGTACCAGATTTTGTATATATTAAAAACAAAGCCATACAAGGTGCCCTGAATAAGTACCTCTAACCAAATATACAGTGGCTTCAGAAAGTATACATACCCCAGTGATTATTTCTCATTTTGCTGTGTTGCAAAGTCAAATTTAAACATATTTATATGGAACTTTAAGGGTTTCTTCTCCTCTGACTTTTCCCCCCCATAGAGTTCTATAGGAAAATGAGTCCGGAGAAACAACCCTTGCAGTGATCCATCCACATCTACTCGATATCTGGCAGCAGAGTGATGGTTTGGGGCTCGTTTGATACCTTAGACCCTTGATGACTTACAGCCATTTAGCCAGTCATGTGTTCCATACTGTACCAGCGTAATTTACAGCTGAATCTAGTCTCATCCCCCAATTCCCATAGAAATCCATTCACATGTAGAAAGGTTATATTATTGCTTGTAACAGTACCTGAAAATAAGATATCGAGTCTTTTGATGTTGATGGGTCACAGACATCAGGAAGTAACAGCATGCAAAGGATATGCGACTAAATATTAAACTTTAAAAATATGTTAAAGCAAATGGTGTGAATACTTATGTAAATGTGATATCAGTTTTTTTATATATATAATCCTGAAGATTTCTAAATACTTTAATTTGCACATTATAATTACTTCTACAGGAGTAGAAAAAAATCCCA
The DNA here is from genome assembly GCA_029718625.1 of Synaphobranchus kaupii. Classification (NCBI taxonomy): domain Eukaryota; kingdom Metazoa; phylum Chordata; class Actinopteri; order Anguilliformes; family Synaphobranchidae; genus Synaphobranchus; species Synaphobranchus kaupii. The sequence goes on along the minus strand of CM056382.1, from coordinate 70,250,050 downwards.
TGTACATGTTTTAATTTGACTTTGCAACACAGCAAAATGAGAAAATCATCAATGGGGTATGAATACTTTCTGAAGCCACTGTAGGTTGTAAGCTTTGCGTGACACACACTGATACCTGTTCAGTAGAAGTTGGGCTCAAATCCTGGTTCCTCTTCAACAGACACTCACTGAAGGCTGTTTCATCTGGGGCCGGCTTCACTCGAGGGAATGCCATCTCACACTGGAGGGGGAAGAGGGGAGAGGTTTATCCGCTGATAAAGATCACCATCACACCGTTTCATTTTAAATATGTACCAACAAAGCCTCTCTGTATTTACCCGCGAATAGCCTACAATGACATCGCACAGCACTGACTGCTTTACAAGTATACACTAGCCCCAGAGTTTCATCACGTTACTGCATACATTCACTACATAAATGGACTGGTGTAGGGAAATGTTGCTTTGCAAAAACAGTATGAACTATATTAAACGGCCAAATTTTCATAAATGCAGTTAGCTTCTGTAAACATGGAAGGCAAGCAGGCAGGTTGACAAGAATAGGGAGATTCTCACCACATAGAAGTCGAAAGGGATGTGTGGGACAAAGGACGATACCTGAAACACAACCCCTGGTATCAGTCAGTGTTTCACATTTCAAGCATCGGTTCATACAGCTGTTCACTTTACAAAATGCAATGGTCCATAAAATTAAGGATCCTAGCAGAAAACACTGAGAAAAATCTTTCCAGAACATATATTTTAAAGCAAACGCGAAGTGAAATTACGGCACCTCCACTTCGTACAGAAATATTTGTGCATTATTGCTTCAGTCACAGAGTGGGAATTTGAAGACAAAGCCCAATGTAGTTTGCTAGATAAAATACTTACCCTTGGGAGAGCCCTCCTCGGGAACCGAACCGGCCACCGCGGCCCCGGCCCCGATCGCCTCTGGAATCACCAAAAATTGATTTTCACCATGAGTTACATTGTACTTACAACACAACTGAAATTAATAAAAAAGTGGAAACGGCCTGACATACATACATAGCCCTACAAATGCTTCTCGTTGACCACTCACTAGCACAACCAATTGATTTGTAACGTCAACGGTACCTAGCTAGTACGTTAGGTCACCACGACCACGGTTTCCACAGTGCGTCCTAGTGCTTCACTCGCTTCTCGCTAGCAAGCGAATCAGCCCAATAACATATACCAAGCTGCTAGTTACCCATTCAATTTCTTAGCTAGTTAAGCAGTTACAACCAGCCATCCATGGGCACTATGCTAATGTGGCTAACAACATAATTAATAGCAGTGAATAAAAAAGAAGCGAGCCAGCTGGTTAGCCACATATACGATATATTACATCCATTTGGCAGATTTCATCCAAAGCGACATACAATAAGTGCATACCGAAGGTCTGAATCTATTCATGTGTACATGGGAATGTGAAACTAAGAAATATCCTGATATTAATGAACAAGTTACAAGGACTGAATGAATACACAACCAATGAGTATGAAACAATCGAGCTCGTGCAACCGGTAGTAGGCCTCACTAGCTAGCTAGCATCACAGACCTAGCCGGATAAGTAGCAAATTATTGAAAATACAATCAAATAAATGTTTATCGTGACTGACGTAAATAATCTCGTTCATCAAAAAATTCTTAACGACATCAAAGGTTACAAGAAAATTTCAAACACCACGCTCTGCATTGTCTACTGACCAAAAACATGGACTCATTTGATTAGCGTACGGAGGCTTCAGGCCTAACTTAGCATTGCCTTTAATCATCATTCAGCAGTTGCATTTAATATACTGCTCATCATATGCATTCACTGAAACACAAAATCGCTAACAAATTGTAGGACATTAAATGATAAAAATTACCTCATTGCGTAAGACGTTTTGGAATTTGATGGAATCTAACAAGGAGAAATGTTCAGCAGGCCCTTCTTCTGCGGTCCCTCGCGGGTGTCTTCGAGCGCAGAACAACTGTGATATCGGAGGCGTGTAAGACAGCCAATCAAGAAAGAGGAAAGATGCCGGTACTGAGTGCTGGTTGGACGTCAACTTTTGGAGGTGGAACTACGAACCAAATACGAAACAGAACCCCCCCCATTGCACTCCTGAGTGATGAATGAATGGCCTACAGAGCAACGCAATGCTTCCACGTTTGTTACCAACAATGAAACCCCCGGCATTTTCATACAGCAGAGTGGCGCAGCGAAGCGTGCTGGGCCCATAACCCAGAGGTCGATGGATCGAAACCATCCTCTGCTATAATTATTTGTAAATCTTACACATTTAAAGCTAATTTCACTGATAACGTTCACAGGGTTTTTCCTCAGATGAGTAAACCCGATGACCGCGTTTGGAAACCGTGGACAAATATTAACTAAAAGTATGCTGACGATTGTTTTACAAGCTCAGCAGAATTTCAACGGTTGATTTTTTTGATATAACGACGTTGGTTGTCCTGCATAATCACGCCTGTCTCGTGTACACGGATTAGCAACAGTTTTACCCACGTTACCTGAATGTAACTACTTTTCTTTTGAACTAAGCAGAGACGCAGCTGGCAGTCGTTTACATCATTGCAGTTTCGAATGGAACTTTTTTTTTGACAAAAAATGTGTTGGCTTATGTTACAAAGTTTCCAGGCAAATGTGTTCAAGCAACTGATGTTTTAATTTTATATATGCTTTGTAGCATACAATAGGCTACATTTTCAAAGAGGTTAAAATCACAGTGGGGTCGTACATAGGACCTACTGAGTGGGCACTTAAAGGGGATGAAGCACTCGGTCAAGTGGCTCTGGTTCGTTAGCTTTTTACTTTAAATTAGATATGACCGTGCGTTCAAATCTCAAACCGACCCGTATTTGCTGGAAAAAGAAGTTGAAATTCGCTTTTTTCCCACTAGGGCGCAGCCCACCCTGGACCAACTGCGATCGTGACGTCACTAGGTTGGTTGGTCTCAGCTGTTCAATGTATTCCTATGAGAAAATAGCAGCGATGTATCCTGAGGAAAAAATAAAACAAAAAATGCAGTCTTTTTTCTATTTCCCCAAGATGCTCAAATGAGTATTACCGAACAAAACTTAATTTCCACAAACTGCTTCTGACCATACTAATGCTGTGGCCTGACGAGCCGGCAACTGCAGCACCCGCTGCATTGCCTTGATAAACGGTTTGGGACACAGAACTCTTATATAGTTCTGTGGTTTGGCAGCTAAAGTCATGTCTAGCTAATATTGCCTATAGAAAATAAGCATTAGCCTGTGATGCTAGGTCGCCATTTGCAGGCTGTTAACTAATATATCAAGGCAATGCAACGGCGCTGCAGTTGCCGGCTCGTCAGGCCACAGCATTAGTATGGTCAGAAGCAGTTTGTGAAAATTAAGTTTTGTTCGATAATACTCATTTGAGCATCTCGGGGCAATACAAAAAGACTGTCTGTGCGCATTTTTGTTTTATTTTTTCCTCACGATAAATCGTTGAGCTCACCGATAGCTCATAGTAATACATTGAACAGCTGAGACCAACCAACCTAGTGACGTCATGACCGCAGTGGGTCCCAAGATGGCTGCGCCCTACATGGAAAAAAGGGGAATTTTAACTTCCTTTTCCAGCAAATACAGGTCGGATTGAGATTTGAACGCACGGTCATGTCGAATTTAAGGTAAAAAGCTAACGAACCAGAGCCACTTTACCGAGCGCTTCATGTCCCTTTTAAGCTTTGTAAACCACGTGGCTGTTGTTCCATAGCTTTGGGCACTGAGTACAAATATTACCTCCCACTAAACTTGCCATTCAGGGACCGATATTAGAGCACAGCCATTAAAATTAGTTTATTAAAATAATGAAAACTTTATTAAAATAAAAAAAACGGGATCATATGAAACATTAATAAAAAACACATTTAATATGCAACAATTTCCCCCCCAAAATTCTCATTGAACTTTTTTTAAATACACTTTACCAACATGTGAACCTTATTTTTGCACTTACAGACCCCATTTATCCAAAGAAAAATAAACAAGAATAGGAACCATAGTTTGAGGCCTCTTTTCAACAGCGAAAGAATCTCCAAAACCAGTCCTCCTCCAGTATGAACATCTTAAGAACTTGGACACACTTAACAAGTGAGCATTCCTGGTCCTTTTAGTTAGGAAATTACACACCTAATCATGGACTCACACGAGAAGTGCAGAATGCAGATTGCAAATAAACCCAACGATCAGACCTGGTGGGCACACATTCCAGAAGGGGAGGATGCCACGATAATTGAGTTGGAGGGAATATGGCTCCATAAACTTCAAATAACCAGATTCTTTACATTTTAGAGACCAAATCAACTGCTTCAGCATCCATGAGGGCCTGATTCTTCAAAGGCCGTTGCAGGACAGGATGATAGCGTTTCAGAATATTATTGGAGTTCAGTTTAGCTCTAGTTCAGCCATCATTAACACATTAACACACTGGCAATAAAATAGACAAGAAAAAAAAAAAGGAAATAAAAAGCCTTGAAGAAAAAGGTCTTGAAGCAGAAGAGGGGAGTGAGTGCTCATCTCTCAGAGAAAAAGTAGACTTCGGTTCACATGACCACAGAAGCTCAAATGACCTGTGACTGTCTAACTTAGCTTCTGAAACAGCGTTGCATAGCAACAGCTGACCATTTTAAATTTCTATCCCAAACACTCAGTTCCAGGTTCCTGTAAAAATCGCTGATATGATATACAAGCATGCCCTGCCCCCCCCCCCCCCCCCCCCCCAACCCCGCCTCCCAGTAGCAGTGCTCTTACCGTAGCACAAGTTAAATTTAGCCATGTATCCCTGAAATGCAACTGCTCTAAATACACAACTGCATTTCGTCAGTGTGTGTAAGCCTACAGTAAATAATAGTCTACAATAGATACTAGCAGTGTCCGTTGTAGATTTGTCTGAGTCAGTGTTAGATGGAGGTGGCAGTGTGGGTACAGGGGCCTTTGCTGGGGTTTCAGTTTAGTGTGTTCCATGCTCCAGTGCGGTAAACGGGTGGACTGCGCTAAAGTCGCTCAAGTAAACCATCAGTTGGTCAAGTTCAGTCAGGCTGTGCGTGTACTGTAGTGAGTCTGAGCGCTGGCATTGGCAGCAGACTACTCCACGCCTTCTGGGTCAGTCTGGGCCATGTATGCATCCAGTTCAGCATCTAGGTGCCCTTTGGTCTTCGACATGTAGGCGTCCAGCTGGTTGTCCAGCTGCTCCCGGGTGACCTCAGGACGTACCACCCCTCTGCCCTGGCCACGCCCACGGCCCCTGCCCCCAAAGCTGCCACGGCCCCGCAGACCTGGAAAAAGGAAAAATACACACACACGCAATTTAACTGACAGTGACAATGTACCGCTGTAATGCAAGCGGAACAGAAGAATAATGCAAGTCACCCTATTCTGCCAAGCAATTAAATAAGCACATCCTCACCTTTCCCTCCAAATCCTCCTCGGCCAAACAGTGCCCCTCCACGGCCCGCAAGGCCCCCTCGGTGCCTCAACCCCCGACGCACGGCCAGCAGTGTGGGGGCCTCCCCGTCCGTGCATCTGACCAATGCCTGCAAAGAGGGGACACATCAGACAGGATGGGCCACCACTCTATAGGTATTTCCGGAACCAACTGTGGGCCTCCGCCAAGTGATTGTAATGTAAATGTAATGCAACCATCTGCTCAGCACTTCAAGCCCAACTTAAGCACAGGAGCTCAGCAGGAGCTACTAAAGGACTCCCACTGGCTGCATGGAAGCTTATGCCTCTAGATAATGCTGGTAGAAAGCAAATCCAACCAGGACCATTGACTTACTTGATAAACTAAGATTCAAACCCAAAGCCTGATGGGTCTCCCAGTAAATCTGAGGGGACATGACCAGTTTAACTGGTCAGACTGATTCTAGAGTTGGTGTTCGAGCTGTTAGGAGCAGAGAAACCTGTCCCGCTCTATTGAGATTTATGAGCCTGGCAATGAGGGGGGGGGGGGGGGGGGGGGGGGGGTTTGATCTCAAAAGTTTTTTGATCTCAGGGACCGAGTGCTAGCAAATAGTCAATGCATCATCGTGTGAAAAATTGTCAATTAATTGGCTGTTTAAGAAATTAAAAGCATTTTATTTTGCTTATACTGAGCAAATGTCTGTCAAGCAGCAAACTAACCTCGAAAAGACATGGCTCCTCTCATTGTACCACCTCGGCCACCTCGACCTCTAATGCCCCCTCGAGTCATGCCTCGCAGTCCTCCCAAGCGGAAGCCCCAGCCTGCGGCACCACCCCTCAGGGCTCCCACAGGCCTGCCCAACCGGGCCTGGATATTGCTCTTCCCCAGCCGCTGCTTCAGGCTCTGTGTATGAGAGGGGGAGAGGAGACGCAAGACGCAGCGGATAAGGATGCCAGCCACAGGCTGGGACTGAGAAAGGAACGGTCTAGGACCAACTCACTGCATTGGAGCGACTGTCCACAGCTGGAATTCAATTAAATGAATCAGTTTTAAAAGCAGAGAATGAGACTTCTTAGGAACTTTAGGAATCAAATTTATGAACGGTTTCTTAAACTGTGTATCCAATCAGGACAAGGCTTTGGTTCCACCTGGGGCACAGTCTAAGAACAATATACCTGCACCCAGGCAGCCCAAAAGCATTGCAACTCCAGTCCTTTGTCAGGGTCAAGGTGCACTGAAACTCAAGGGCTGTGTTCCAATATTCTTCACTCCCCGCCTCCCTTCCTCCACTCCCACCTGGTAGTATGCAAAACTGCCGGAACGTTTTGAGTACAAGTATTTGCACGTACAGTATACAATATACCCGGCATTGCAGTTTACATCGAAGCATTAATTAATATGTAACAATTTATACGTAATTAAGACGTAATCAGCAACATTTAGATTAAAACAAAAAGATCCGTTTCTGGGGCACGGAGTAGAGGAGGTGGTAGCTGGAGGAAGGGAGGGTGCATTTTTCAACTATTGGGACGCACCCAAGGTCAAAAACACTTGAGTCATCACTCCTTAACCTTACCACATAAAGCCAGTTTCACTCAGCCCTGCTCCAGGACGACCATAGTGAAATTAATTTGCTGAGCATTTATCTGCAACACTAATCTGTAAACAAATAGTTTTACTTTTCCATTTGATTGCATCTCAATCTAAACATACTAACTGTGCAGTCACAAGATCAGTGACAAGGCAACTCATAACCTGAACGTGTGATGGGACCACATGACTAAGACCTACCCAGGCCCCAGGCTCTTGTGTCTTTCACTGTTTCCAATACCCCATTGGTGTCCTCAACTAAAGGTGTCCCCAAAGGTGCCCTCAGTGGCTGTGCCTCACCTGTTTGTACTGCAGGGCGGCCTGCACAGACGGCCTGCGCTCCATCTGCTGGGCCAGGCGACGGTTGCGGGTGCTGGCCACCTGCTGCTGTTGCATGGTGGCCCTGAAGTTGCCTGGAACTGGCTGCTTGCTCTTCAACATGTTAGTGAAGCTTGGGGGGAACAGAGATGGGGAGGGAAGAGGGACAGGAAAGTGAGGGGAGGGGGGAGAGGAGGGATTGGAGGAGGTGGGAAGGTTTCAAAGCAAATCATTTTAGCACCACCTATCCAAGCCAGAGATGAAATGCCTGCTTTTTCCTCCCCCCGCCGAGACATTTGAGAATCGCCCTCTAGGTTCTGAAGAACACACCTGCCAATGTCTGCACAAACAATGTAGTAGTAATAGCAGTGGGAAAGACTGCAACAAAAAGAGCAAAACCTTCCCGATGGTTAGAAAGGATTCAGAATGCACACAAAAAGCAAAGGACAAAGTAGTTGAAGGATAGACTGAGACATGAAGGGAAGGAATTGGAGCAGGAGACGCCTCTTACAGGCCGCCTGCCACCCTGTAGCGGATGAGGACTAAGAAAACGCATGGCGGGAACAGCGGAGGCGGCGGCCCAGGACTGGAGAGAAGACCAGTCACCCAGCCTCTTACAGCCCAGACCGTGTTCTGTAGTGTGTGAGGCAAGTATGCGGGGGGGGGGGGTTGGTGGGGGGGTGGAGGGGGAGAGAGCACGTCTGGGCTAGGACTGGGCATCTGGCTTTAAATCAAGACAAGAAACTAGAATGTGAAATGGTAGATGTGCCTACATATTCTGGTACCCGGGGTAACCGAAGAAAGAATACTTAGGAGGGGCTGGAGAAGACGGGGAGGTTTGTTTGGGTGCCTCTTGCTGCCGTATCACAGCACCATTTCACATTTCTCCACTCCAATCACACAGGCTTTGTGATTGCAAGTTACAGCACTGGAGAAGATCAGACAGATTTACAGGCACTGTTCATTCTAGAACAGTCACCTCACCTCCCATTACTGTTATCCACTCTTTTAGATTGGATGCATATGCTTCCAATTCATTTTTGCGCCTTCCTTTTCTCACACACAAGCTACAACCGCCATCTTTTTTGCGAGCATAAACCCAGCACAGCGGATTTCCATTCACGTATCCTCTTCTCTCCTGCTGCCATTCCACACTGCGCAGGACTTGAGGCACCAGTACAAGCAGCTTTTTTCTTGTTCTATACATCAACATATCGCTCCCTCTTCTGTCAGTATGGCGCTTCTCACCGCTCGTTCAGGGACACTTTGGCGGTGCTTTTCAGCACGACTTTCTGAGAAGAGGGAGAACTCATTGCGTCTTCACAGCTCTGCCACGCTCCTGGGAACCGGTAGGTTAAGATTTCTGGGGAGATGGGGAGAGAGGGAAGGCAGAAATGAGAAACCATTAACTTGCTACGTGTAAATTCGAAACTACAAGTTGACACATGAGAATTTAAATGGAAATGTGATCACCGTTGCTTAAAACAAGTTGCATATTTCTCTATGCAAACAGGTATTGGGTGCCACCATGGTAACCTAGTTGAAGTAATTTGGACTGAAGAGCCGCATCGCCCCACACCCTCTCACTTAACTCCTCCCTGTCCCTCCATTAGCTAGCTAACAAATAACGTTAGCTCTATGACCAGATATTCCTAAAACAGTAACAGGCTAGCTAGCTAATTAACCAACTAAAATACATTTACAAAGCAATGATTAAACTTGCATATTTCTTATCTAACCTGGCTATATACTTGACATTATAAGTTTAGGCTAATCTACATTAACCCAGAAGAACGTAGCAACTAGCTAATGATTGACTCCAGCAGGTTACATAGCTTGCTAACGGCTCTGAAAAAAATGGTGAAAATCAGAAGTATATTTAATCGCAATGAAAAGATATGACGTTATACTTACTGTATTGCCTGGCCAGAAATATCGCGTGCAGAGCAGGGTGGCTATAAGCAAGCAAAATGCAATGTCGCGGTTGATCTTATAGGGACAAATGAGACTATTTGTGAGCAACTACTTCATCAATATATTCTTCTTACAGTGCCTATTATTTATTGTTGCGCAACACAAAGCCCCCACTTAACCATCACTTGCTCACTAGGTACCTAAGTCCCACCTCTAACAAAATGGTAGTCATCGAGGTTCGACATGAGGAAAATGGAGCATTTTATAGTGTTACGTCACATGTGGCGTGCTTGTTGCGTTTTTTTATACGCGTGCAAGGCGCACTCATTATTGGGCAATGTTATCACATGGGCTGCTTAGGCCAATTAAATATTTTTTTTAGAATTTGATTGAAAACAACTATAGTACAAGAAAAGCATGTACTGAATGGCTGTGTACAGTCGCAATGTCAGTTTATTGTTATCTGTGGGGATCTGATCGAATCTCCTCTGCCTAAGACTAAGCATCACTAAAATCAAAATAAATGCGGAACAAATTCAATTAAGTTTTATCTTTCGAAACATTATAAGAATAAATATTGACGGTCTGTTCTGTTATAGCCTACTTGTTATTTTTATTTTTTTAAAAACCAAAATTCTATGCCTGATTTTTTTCTTTTCACCCAGTTTGGAATATCCAATGGTATATTGTAAGTTGGTACAATTTATATTATTCACATCTTTGTTGCGTTGATTTTACTTGGCTCATGGGTATCGACCTAATAAACAAATGAATAAATTCAATAAGAGATGCGGCCAGTTTTTTGTAAATTGGTGACATAAAGGCCATGGTCAGTACTGTCTGACAGAAAGCGATGTAAAAGTCACAAACAACTAGATGGATTTGTATGCTTTCTAAGCAGCTGCATAATGTTACTGGAATTTGCTTGCGATCTGTATTTAAAGTAATATATATTTGACTGGCGAAACATTGTAATTCTTTTACAGGCAACATCATAAGGTTATGACAGCATCAGATCAGACAGGCTTTTGCTGCAGCTCTAGACAGTTTCTGAGGGCTGCAGCAAATCCCTGTTTCAGTAGTAAACAAAGAAGTAAACAAAATGTCTGCCACTGAGAAAACATATTTAAGTCTTCCTCGCCTATATATTTCCTAGGCCACCATGCGTTCTTATTGTTCTTATACTTCTGAATCCTACCCCATTTAATCAGATATTTGTCTCTACATCTAATTTTTTCTGCATTTCCATTCTTCGGAGCCGTGTCCACTAGAGGGGCACTGTTAGACCTTTGATTGAAAATGGTAAATATGAGGCAAAACAACATCAGCAGTAGTTCATGGTTCTGCTTGAGGTCATGTTGTTTAGACAAACCTGCTATTTGCAGGTTTATTAGATTATTAGATTAATAACAAAAGCATACTTATAGATCATTTGATTTCTCATGGTGGGGATGGTTGTTGACATGTTTTCTTACACAGTGGTTAGCCAGTACCAAAAGATTCAAAAGATCAAAAAGAAACAGGTAACAAGTAATGAAATATTTACTGCAGAAACACATTATGCCCCATCAGAGGTTCATGCTGACACACATTATATGGATGATGGTACAATTTATCACTGGTAAGCTTTTTACAGTGTCATTATCAATGGTCATTTGTTTGCAATAGCTACAGTAATCTTAGAAGGGATGTGAATATTTCAGGCAAAGCAATTTGAAGAAATTTGTTTGCTCATTCTTAGCGTGTTTGCCATATTGTTTTGAGCAGTTGTCCATTTGAAATCAGAATCATGGCGGCACCTTTCTGAATATTCACTGCAGATGAGCACATACGGACATCTGCAAGCAAACTGGACCAATGTGGTACAGTGCACTGAGAAGTCAATTAGAGAGAAACATGTGGGGTAATTGTGAAGAGGAGAGATTGTGCTGGCAATAACTCACAACCAGCTCTGCTTGACATTTCTAAAAGTGAGGCAGTCCTGATGCAATTACGGCACACTATTAATTGTATTAATCAGATGGTGTGGCCATGAACAGTTATTGCCTCAAACTGGAGGGTAATGTTTGGTTTAGAAACAACCAGAAAAGACTTCTCTAGACAAGACAAGCCATATACATGACAATTATGTATGGATTTTTACATGTATTTACAAATATTAAATATACAGAGGCTAATTAGCTGTAAATTATAATGACTCAACTTCCAACAATATCTCTCGAATTACATTCTAACAATCCTTTTCACTCTGTGGGTAATCTTTTCTGTTTCCCCACACTCCTATGGATTACAGTTCAGCATTTGCACTGAGGGCTGGCAAGAGTCAGAATCTAATTTTAGGACTATTTTCAGATGTTTGAGCTATACACTCTCAGAAAATAAGGTTATTTGGCTCCATAAGGGAACCCTATAAGGTTCTTTATGTAACCCTCTATGGTAGGTATGAAAAGTGTGAAAGCTCCCAGATTTAATTATACTGTTCAACAAAGAATCCTTGAACTAGGTAGGAGAGACAGAGGAGCCTTTTGCAACCCTTTCTTCTGAGAGTGTAGATGCAACATAGGCTCATCCAATTAAATCATGTAAGCAGGGCCGGCCCAAGACATAAGCGAACTAAGCGGCTGCTTAGGGCCCCGTGACCACCAGGGGGCCCCCCAAGAGCAATTAACTTAAAAAAAGTGTGTGAATGATCAATAATCAGTATTATTGGCAGTAATAGAGGGCCCCAAAATCAAATTTTGCTTAGGGCCCCATGGAGGCTTGGGCCGGCCCTGCATGTAAGGTTTTGAAATGGACCATGCATTCAGATTCAGGGTTGAAAATACAAACCATTCTCTTTGTAGGTCAGGAAAAGCATAGTCTCAGAGATCACTCTCATTGGATCTTACAGTGAATTTGCAGCTGGGCCAAGTTTATGAGCTCCAATAAATGATATTAAGAATACAAATTGGGATGGCAGGTATGCCATCCGCCAAGTTACGGCTTGGTGGGGCATGCCCCCATACCTATACAGCACCGAGAGTTTGGCACTTTTCAGGGTTTCCTACAGAAGTAACCACAATGACCATAGACTCTCAGCCCTTAAAAACATTAACTTCTGTATGTTCTGACCTCATGTAACCACAAAGCATTCAGATACAACTTCACACATCCACACAATAAAGCCCCCAAACTTGGGTTATTTTGCCGTTTTTCTCCTTCCTCTTCCACTTCTTCTTCTTCTTATTTTTCTTCTTCTTCTTCATCCCATTTTTCCTGCCAAACTGCCTGCCTCCATCGCGATGTTATCCAATGGGGAGATTTATTATTTCAGGGTATGGTCCGTATACCTGCTCATCAAGCTTTTCGTCCAATAAAAAACGCTTCATACTAATGTTTTTTAATGTTAATGTAGCTAATGGTTTCATGCTTTCCAAGAAGCTACTGTGGCCTAGTGGGTAGAACTGCAATCTCTTACACAGTGGATTGTGGGTTCGCGCCCGGCAGGGCACGTATTTATTTTCCACAATAACAATGTGCAACTGTTAAGTACTTTTCATTTCTTAGACTGTTATTATTTTCACATTAACACATTAACGTATTTTTATTGCAAAGGCAAAAGAGGTTTCCAATATTAACTGTTCAATGTTTCACTTGTATTTCACTTGTACTATATCACACCCTCCCCAAACCGGACGCTCGCTCTTGTCTGGTTTGGGGAGGGTGTTACGCTCGGCTCTTGCGGTCATGACTGACTGACTGTGGAAACCAAACCTCAACGTACCCTTGCCTCAGCCAACATTTCCTTATTCATTAATTTCTTCACTTCAGCTCTGTTCACTTTATCCTTTTCACACATAACACAATGTCACTATAAAATTAACGACTAGGAAAATTAAGAATTTACGATAATAGCCTACATTAAGAATTGATGATAGCCTCCTTTAAGCTGCAAGCCTTTAAGAGATCGGATTTATAAACCGCCAATTCCCCAAACATATCTGACATGGTTAGTCACTTTAAAAAAACAAAAAACAATAGCCTCTGAATATGGCTCTAGTCTACGCTACTCTGCTGATAATGTAGCTTACTGCAAACACTTTTAATTATAATAATAAGATGAAGAATAATCTCTGGTATGTACTTTCTTAGTAGTATCTATTGTTTTCTTTCTGGCTAAGATTCCTGGGAAATATGCATTGTCCAATTAAGCTTGTTAGCCAACGTTACTGTTGCCAGAGAAACGTGTCCGCTTCTCGTCAGGAAGCAGATGCAAGCTAGGCTACTACGAAGCAAATCAACATGCATTATAGCCTACATTCATTGCACTACAGAAAACTAAACTAAACCTAGCTGTCCGGTACCAAAACATTTCCCGCAGGTAACGTTCTACACTACCGGAAAAATAACTCTGCTGTGCTTATGAACTCATTAGCACATGGAAGGTTGGAGTTACGCATCCGGCAATCCAGTGTTGAATAGCCTAATGTTAAATGTATTTCATAGAATACTAATAGCCCTATTTTAAAACTGTATTTCCATATTTTACTGATGCAAACTATTTAGGCTGTACTAGCTATTTAGGCTGTATGTCTTCCAGCTAGAATGTATTTGCGTCTAGCCCATTGTGCATGCATGTCTCCATATAGGCTTGGTTCATTAATTTACATGCTTCTTCATGATCCATAGCTCAGGTGGTGCTGTTCATTGTATTTCATTACACATTAAATACTGCGCATCTACAAACTCTTTTAATGTAATTGTGTGCTGTCTGTAATAGGATAATTGTTCTCATTCTTGTCAATAGAGGGCGTTATGGTTACACGAATGTCTGCATACATTTCTTTGGAATGCATGTCTCTCTCTGTGTTTATCTTCATGCATTATTCATCATTAGTTAGCTATAAAAAAGAAGTGATATGAAATCAAAAACTTCTACGACGTAAAAAAAGCCAAGTTACTCACGCATAGCCCACGCTGTCTATAAGTTCTTAATTCCAACTTGCAAAAACTAGGCCTGCCTTTAAAAGTCTTGATATCAAAATGTGGCCAAGTTACAACTAACAATATTGCCTATCGTAGCTCACACTAAATAAACTAGCTCTATTCCAAAGCAATGCTATCCAAACTTTCCTAAATTATTTAATGCAACTTGGCCCTGTGTTTCTTCATCTTACCATCTCAAGAGAATGTGGTAAATGAAACTGTATGTGCCACATCAAACTGCAATATGAAAATAATTTATAGTGGAAATACTCTGATTCAGATGTGTTGCACTTAGAAATTAAACAGAAAAATGATTACACTATAGGGCATGTTTGAACAATTGTCTGCATCCACTGCTTTTGGTCTATGAAAAGCACAGAATGAATAAAATGTATTATTATTATTATTATTATTATTATTATGTATTTCTTGATTTATTTATTTGGATTTTTATCAAAACCTGTGTGGTCCTACAGAGCATAGATATCCTTGTGTTCACAAAATTCTGTTTGCAAATATCATAAATACTATTATGTTAAGAAAATTGGTACTATTACTTATTTGCCACCATCTGATCCACAAACATGTCTGGATACGTTTGTAAAAATGCTATATGTACGCTATTTTCTAGGTAAAGATATTACATTTATTTATTCATCACCCCTTTCTCTATTGTACATGATGTTTCTTCATATAAATGTCTGTTTGTGTATTGTAAAGAATTCTGTAGCAGCAGTTAACATTTTAAAACCTGTACATTTTCTAAAGTAAACTTGCCAGCAAAGTACAACCATATCCTTTCTGGAGAGTAATTATTCATCAACTGTTAAAAACATTCATTGAAATCATATGTTGTTCCATGAGGCACAATCTCTTCACATGCAAAGATGAAGAAACACAGGGCCAAGTTGCATTAAATAATTTAGGAAAGTTTGGATAGCATTGCTTTGGAATACAGCTAGTTTATTTAGTGTGAGCTACGATAGGCAATATTGTTAGTTGTAACATGGCCACATTTTGATATCAAGACTTTTAAAGGCAGGCCTAGTTTTTGCAAGTTGGAATTAAGAACTTATAGACAGCGCTACGTAGCTAGGCTATGCGTGAGTAACTTGGCTTTTTTTTTTTTTTTTTTTTACGTCATAGACGTTTTTGATCTGATTTTCGATATACAGTATAACACTTTTTTTTTTTCATAAATATGTGTTTAAAAGGATGCTTGCTTTAAAAATCCCCCCCAAAAATTAGCAAGACTGCCATAGGGAGGAAAAGTTTTGGTAGGAAAAAAGGGAAGTGAATATTGGTTTAAAAAATTTACCAAAGGAAGCATATTGAATGTACAGTGGAAACATTATCGCCAGCGGTATGACTGACATGTTGGATTTATTGCCTTTCGTAATGTAGTCTGATAGACTGGGTGTCAGTGTTTCCAACAGGCTAGAGCACCAATATTCAATTACCGTGTAGATCAGCGATAGAGTAAGAAAGGGTTTACAACACGTTCATTTTCATGCATTTATTGTATATTTACAGACACATATGGAAGCAATAGCTGCTGTGAGGTCAGTTGGCTTACAGACAACAGGAGGATATGAGCTTCAGAATTATGTGCCTCTCTGAATTAAGTTTAGCACTGTGCTCTTTACTGAAAGTCGAAGTAGAGTGTTTAGTACTTGAGGTACATATTTAGGTACAAAATTAAAGTGTCTATTTGTTCTTATTATTTCTGTGGTAAGAAGGTATATGTGTGCACGCATACAGACACCTGCAAACATGAAAATATGCACTTATGAATAAACGGCGGCTGTTTTTGCTGAGTAACTTTGGTTCCCGGCAAGCTGTCATTCCGCGGGTGATTAGGTTTAATTCCGCTTTATTGGATTAATATTACCTCAGAAATATCGGACGTCCTCTGGCCGTGCGCAAGCTTAGCTGGATTGCCAAGTGGCATTGTCCGAGGTCCACACTTGATCCTCACTCATCTGGGCTTCACTAATTGTAAGCCATAGATTGTTTGTAAACAGTAAAGTACTGCAAGTGTAGATGTAATTGTAAAAAAGGAAAAATCATATATATTGTCACTGGGTAAAGTTTATTGGATATACCACGTTGGCAGAGAGGTAAAAAAAACACGTATTGAGGGATAAGTAGACAACACTTTCATTTCACCGGACAATGATCCTTCAGAAAGACATAAATGAAAATCTCTGTTGCAGACAGAAATATGAGTACTGCACATGTGTCACCTGCAGTTGGTATTCGGGTTTATAGCAAGTTTACCCATGTATTATCCACCCTGAATAGCGTAAACTATATGCCTAGATCAGAGGCCTAAAATTACTGTTCCAGTATTTCAACTCAGGCACTGGTCACCGGAGTGGGAGTTCAATTCCACAGAAATCCAACCTATTCAGAAAATGAGTTCAGATTCAACTAATTCATTAGAAATTCCCCGAAGAACATTATGGACAATTTTCAATTCATTAAATGAATTTAATTTCCTTATTTGAATGAATTGGCCTCAATTCCCGCTAACCTGCTAACCGCAGCCTTCAGTACGGGCCCCATCTCAGACGCTAAAGATAACCTATAAATACTGTCGCTGCGAATCAAGCCCAGAGAAAGTTCTCTCAAGCTGTCGGAGCCTTTTTCCCCCGTGGTGCTGATAATGTGCTGACATCACACCAGCCAGACCAGCAGGGCGAAATTAGACCCCTGGTGATTACCACCGAGGGTCTTGCTCTCTGTGCCATTAAGCAAACCAAGGGAAAGAGGAAGAGGAGGAGAAGGGTAAGGCGATGAAGACGAGGATGGAGGGGTGAAATATGAAGATGAGGTCATTGCTTATTACAGCAACCAATTCCTGAGAACGCGTGCTTTCTACTGAACGAGCGAGAGCTTTGCTCTGAAACAAGTGACAAGCCACCACACAAGAGCATAGTACTTAAACAGATGCCAGACCGTGGGGGCCCATCCACACACTAACATAGTACTTAAACAGATACCAGACCACAGGGCCAATACACACAGTAGCATAGTGCTTAAACAGATACCAGACAGTGGGGCCCATCCACACACTAGCATAGTACTTAAACAGATACCAGACCGTGGGGCCCATCCACACACTAGCATAGTACGCAAACAGATACCAGACCACGGGGCCAATACACACAGTAGCATAGTGCTTAAACAGATACCAGACAGTGGGGCCCATCCACACACTAGCATAGTACTTAAACAGATACCAGACCGTGGGGCCCATCCACACACTAACATAATACTTAAACAGACACCAGACCGTCGGGCCCATCCACACACTAGCATAGTACTTAAACAGATACCAGACCATGGGACCCATCCACACACGAGCATAGTCCTTAAACAGATAGCAGACCGTGAGGCCCAGCCACACCCTGGAGGAGTGTGTTAACGGATACCAGACAGTAGGTCATCTGAATAAAGAGCACATCCATTACCTCAGTCATGGTTTGGTGCACAGGGCACATTAAGAGGCCTTTCACTCCTGCCAGCTCATCCCAGGTGGAGAATGGAACCGTCAGAGTCGGCCAACAAGAAGGTAAGACTTACAGGGTACCCATCACAGCGCTGTCTGTTATTGCAGAGATATTGTGTGTGTATTAAGCTGTCCTTGGCCAGGTCTCTTCTGTATCCCACTGGGACCGTGTGGCCAATTAAATCGTTACACAAATTAAAAATAAACACAATCATAAAATAAATAATCAAAGGCTCACTGGTGAGGACTGGAACACAGCTCTCCTTCTGAAGCTTTTTAATTATAATTACCTCCAGTTATTATAAATAAATAACATACTTCATATGCACGGGTGGGCCAGGGTGGGCCACAGCCACCAAAATAGGATCCTGGCCCACCCATTTACCTTGGCTGAATCAACACACCCAATTGTGAATGCCCACCTAGGTACTTCTGGCCCCTCTACTTCTATACAGGCCCAACTATATGATTATTTCGGAATATTTCAGGCTATGGTGCTGTCTTGTACATGGAGAATCTAGAACAGATATAAAAATTTTTTTTTTTTGAAATGATATATATGTATATATGTATATATATATATATATATATATATATATATATATATATATAATGATAATAAATAATATTTTTTAAATATGCTCAATGATATGATCATCATCATCATCATCTATATTCAGGGTGCATGTAAATATTCAGCATAAAAGCCTGAAATGCCCATGTTAATCTCCTCTTAATGTTTCATATGGTTGGTACATGTGTAGAGTTTAAGCAAGCTGACCAACGCACACACAGGTCAGCTGAACAGGACCTGGTGTAAGCTTCTGACTGCAGCCCTAGACACCGACACAGACCTCTGCTAAAGGTGCCACTTCTTTTGTTACACCAGTCCAGCACATTGGGATGGCAGGTATGCCATCTGCCAAGTTACGGCTTGGTGGGGCATGCCCCATACCTATACAGCACCGAGAGTGTGGCACTTTTCAGGGTTTCCTACAGAAGTAACCACAATGACCATAGACTCTCAGCCCTTAAAAACATTAATTTCTGTATGTTCTGACCTCATGGAACCACACAGCATTCAGATACAACTTCACACATCCACACAATAAAGCCCCAAACTTGGGTTATTTTGCCGTTTTTTCTCCTTCCTCTTCCGCTTCTTCTTCTTCTTCTTCCCATTTTCCCTGCCAAACTGCCTGCCTCCGTCGCAATGTTATCCAATGGGGAGAATTATTATTTCAGGGTATGGTCCGTATACCTGCTCATCAAGCTTATCGTCCAATAAAAACGCTTCATACTAATGCTTTTTAATGTTAATGTAGCTAATGGTTTCATGCTTTTAAATAAGCTACTGTGGCCTAGTGGGTAGAACTGCAGTCTCTTACACAGTGGATTGTGGGTTTGAGCCCAGCAGGGCACATATTTATTTTCCACAAAAACAATGTGCAACTGTTAAGTACTTTTCATTTCTTAGACTGTTATTATTTTCACATTAACACATTAACGTATTTTTATTGCAAAGGCAAAAGAGGTTTCCAATATTAACTGTTCAATGTTTCACTTGTATTTCACTTGTACTATATCACACCCTCCCCAAACCGGACGCTCGCTCTTGTCTGGTTTGGGGAGGGTGTTACGCTCGGCTCTTGCGGTCATGACTGACTGACTGTGGAAACCAAACCTCAACCGTACCCTTGCCTCGGCCAACATTTCTTTATTCATTAATTTCTTCACTTCAGCTCTGTTCACTTTATCCTTTTCACACATAACACAATGTCACCATAAAATTAACGACTAGGAAAATTAAGAATTTACGATAATAGCCTACATTAAGAATTGATGATAGCCTCCTTTAAGCTGCAAGCCTTTAAGAGATCGGATTTATAAACCGCCAATTCCCCAAACATATCTGATTCATGGTTAGTCACTTTAAAAAAACAAAACAATAGCCTCCGAATGTGGCTCTACTCTACGTTACTCTGCTGATAATGTAGCTTACTACAAACACTTTTAATTATAATAATAATAAGAAGAAGAATAATCTCTGGTATGTACTTTCTTAGTAGTATCTATTGTTTTCTTTCTGGCTAAGATTCCTGGGAAATATGCCTTGTCCAATTAAGCTTGTTAGCCAACGTTACTGTTGCCAGAGAAACGTCAGTCTGCTTCTCGTCAGGAAGCAGATACAAGCTAGGCTACTACGAAGCGAATCAACATTGGGATGGCAGGTATGCCATCCACCAAGTTACGGCTTGGTGAGGCATGCCCCATACCTACTGTATACAGCACAGAGAGTTTGGCACTTTTTAGGCTTTCCTACAGAAGTAACCACAATGACCATAGACTCTCAGCCCTTAAAAACATTAACTTCTGTATGTTCTGACCTCATGTAACCACACAGCATTCAGATACAACTTCACACATCCACACAATAAAGCCCCAAACTTGGGTTATTTTGCAGTTTTTCTCCTTCCACTTCCGCTTCTTCTTCTTCTTCTTCTTCCCATTTTTCCTGCCAAACTGCCTGCCTCCGTCGCAATGTTATCCAATGGGGAGAATAATTATTTGAGGGTATGGTCCGTATACCCGCTCATCAAGCTTATCGTCCAATAAATACGCTTCATACTAATGTTTTTTAATGTTAATGTAGCTAATGGTTTCATGCTTTCCAAGAAGCTACTGTGGCCTAGTGGGTAGAACTGCAGTCTCTTACACAGTGGATTGTGGGTTTGAGCCCAGCAGGGCACATATTTATTTTCCACAAAAATAATGTGCAACTGTTAAGTACTTTTCATTTCTTAGACTGTTATTATTTTCACATTAACACATTAACGTATTTTTATTGCAAAGGCAAAAGAGGTTTCCAATATTAACTCTTCAACGTTTCACTTGTATTTCACTTGTACTATATCACACCCTTCCCAAACCGGACGCTCGCTCTTGCGTCTGGTTTGAGGAGAGTGTTACGCTCTGCTCTTGCGGTCATGACTGACTGACTGTGGAAACCGAATCTCAACGTACCCTTGCCTCGGCCAACATTTCTTTATTCATTAATTTCTTCACTTCAGCTCTGTTCACTTTATCCTTTTCACACATAACACAATGTCACCATAAAATTAACGACTAGGAAAATTAAGAATTTACGATAATAGCCTACATCGAATCAACATGCATTATAGCCTACATTCATTGGACTACAGAAAACTAAACTAAACCAAAACATTTCCCGCAGGTAACGTTCTACACTACCGGAAAAAAAACTCTGCCGTGCTTATGAACTCACTAGCTCGCTCACTAGCTCGTAGCCCACACATGGAAGGTTGGAATTACGCATCCGGCCATCCAGTGTTGAATAGCCTAACTCTGCTGTGCTTATGAACTCACTAGCTTTAAAATTTTCTTAATCAAAAGCTCCACTGAAAAAGTATGTTTTCAGTTTTTATCATGTTTTCAATTATTTGTATAGATTAGGATTGCATAGTTCAAATGGTATGTATGCATTTCAACACCAGGATTTGTATTGATATTCTAAGTAGATGGCACTAGAATGTTGGTTCCCCCTCAAAATCAAATCTGTAACATTTACATGTCCACCCAAGTTCTGATAATGCAGTAAAGAAATCCCATTTACTATTTACGGCAATACATTTCTCACTTAATTTTTTATTTCATCATAAAAAAATATTTTTAATTCAAATTCCATGGGGAAAGAGTGCAGCATAAAATGACAGGTAATAGACTAAGATTCCCACCTGAGAGTATAAATGTAGATCACTTTGAATTGGGAGGAGGAAAAAAAGACTGGGAAGTTCAAAAAACACTTGTTTGAAACATTCCACAGGTAAACAGGTGATGCTATCATGACTGGGTATAAAATGATATCAAAAGACTCTTGATATCTTATTTTCAGGCACTCTTACAAGCAGTACTATAACCTCTCTGCATTTGCGATCTCTATGGGAATTGGGGGTTGGGACTAGATTTAGCTGTAAATTATGCTGGAACAGTATGGAGTACATGGTTGGTAAAATGGCTGTAAGTCATCAAGGGTCTGAGGTATTAAACAAGCCTCAAACCATCACTCTGCTGCCAGATATGCAGTAGATATGGATGGATCACTTTAAGGGTTGTTTCTCCTGACAAATTTTTCTGTTGAACTCTATGGAAAAATAAGTCAGGAGAAGAAACCCTTCACGTTATCCATCCATATCTACTGTATTTCAGGCAGCAGAGTGATGGTTTAAGGCTTGTTTGATACGTCAGACCCTTGATGACTTAGAGCCATTTAGCTAACCATGTGTTCCATACTGTTCCAGTGTAAATTACAGCTAAATCTAGTTATCCTATGTTCTATGTTCTTTTTATTTATTTATTTTTATTATTATTATTTATTTATTACTATTATAATATAGATTTATTTTTCTCTCATCCCTTGTTTTTGAATAGTTTCATGCCTGTTTAAAAAAAAAATTTTTTTTTACTTTTTTTTGTACTGTCCTTGATATTATTAATGTCCTGTCAAGAGGGAAACATTTAAAAAATATAATAAATATTAAAGAAAAAAGAAAAGATCAACGCAGGAAAACAGTTGACGCATCTTCACTGCACATGTACCCAGCTCTAAACCATCGTACAAATATAAATAATGTGAAATTGGAATGTCATATTGAATATGTATCACATTCTCGTAAGACAAAACAAAACTTCAAACAGAAAAGCTTCCATTTCAACAGTCGTAATTCTCCCAATAAACAGTACAGTAAGAAAAGTCAGGGGTGAAAAATGGAAGGAGGGGACGAGGACGGGTAACGTTTGCGGCGCCACCTTAAAAACAGCCACCCTGACCTTTGAATCTAATACAGCCCAGACAAACCTCAGCTCTGCAGACTTGCGGCCAGTGGTGAGAGCAGTGTCATTGTTGGCGGAAAGCCACTTTCCCGAAAGAGAGGGGCGCTGTGATTGGACGAGCTCGCAGAGACACTCAGGCGCACGATGCCTTTCCTTTTTGTTATTGTAGCGAGCGCAGCGCACTGCAAGGAGAGGCTGCTGAAGCAGCAGGATGTGTGGACAGAGACAGAGAGGCTGATATACTGATAGCAAAGTCAGATAAGAGCCACAGACAGGCACAACCACTGGAAGAAAAAGGGGAAGACAATTTGGAATACTACTTCACCTATAGCTACCACTTCTGCTTGTTTCCCAGTACTTCTGTAGATGTGTGAGTACACTTAGCTGATGACTTTATTTGTGCGGGGGGTGGCTCTTTTTCTTTTGTGCGAACCAGCAGGGGGTTTACTGAGCCCTTTAGAACAAGATCAGTTTGTTTCTCAAGCGAGACAGAAGAGAACCAGGGAAGCCTCAGTCACTCCACCCCTTGCCCAAGATGTGTAGCCTATTGTAGCCTATATCGCAAGACAGACGCACAATTGGGAAAAGGCAGGTGTATAGCCTATTTCAGAAAGCAAGATAGCACGACTTTGTCTTGCCCTTTAAAAAATAAAATTTGTATAAGACCTTGATAGTTTGCCAACAATTTTACCCCCCAAGCGCTTGCCCTTCCAGAAGGAGAGATCTTCAGATGTGAGAATATTTTCGTATTGTCATGACGCCGTGACGTTCGATTTTTAATATAGCCACACATTTTGATATTATCGAATGTAGCCTACGTCAACCCAGCGCGTGCAGGATATAATCAAAATAGCTAGCTGGTAGTAGAACTTATGGCATCACCATTGCTGTGAAGCATTTGACTTACTTTTTTGTACCAGGAAGTCGCAGATCGTTTACATACATTTTACAACAAACCTGCCCACGAAAAGAAGCGTGCGGTCAATTTCTTCTGCGTGGGTTTTTTAAACGAATCATTCAATTATTTTTTTATAAACGCTATGTAGCCTAATCCGGCATAACTATCTCGTTTGTTTTAGTTGGCATCCTCCTTGAACATGCAGCGTGTCAAGGTGGTATGTTTGCAAATCAAGCGTTCAGTCTAATTCAGTGAAGTCGGCTTCAAACTTTCACGTCATTATTGTAGCTAGTCGTTTAAGTAGCGTGTAAAGTCTGACCCAGTAGGCTACTGCCCGTAAAGCAAATGCAATCATTGCTACTGGATGATGCTATCAGTGAAGTTGCTTGGCCTGTTAACTGTGGACATTTTAACAGTATAAAATTGTGGGCCATACTATGTCTACCATACAGTATCCCTTTACCCCATAATTGAATTTATTAAGTTGATGTTAAAATAGCCTACTTTAGGTCATGGAGTAGGCTAAGTTTACCACTGACAACTGAAACCTCAACATTTGCTGTAAAAGTCCCAGCAGAATTACTAATATTTTGACTAAAATTACGAGGCAGTTAGGTAAAGGTGTTTAGTCCAAATCCAGTGATATTTAATTAATTTCTCTCTCAATTTCTCTATGTGGCACTCTGCGTTGCATTGAGTACGCCTCTCGGTGCAGCTCAAACTGAACAAGCGCGTTTGGGCTGATTTTACCAGCCATGAGTCATTTTCTTGTATTTGACAGGACCGATGCGAGAATGTCATAACCGGTTTACAGTGTTCTAGAACATTGATGCTCGCCTGAACATTTTCTACCAAGGCTAATGTATTATTTCTGTATTCCCGAGCCATAAATAGATTGAAGGCCATTCATAAAATGAACCCGAAGACATGGTACTGCACGTCAAAGGTTTCAAACCAAGTCTAATATAGCTCGTCCCCCAACTCGATTGACCGTGTCCTTCATCCCTCACAGTGAAATCTGTTACAGAATGAACAGTTGGCAAAACTATTAACACTAATTTCTCTGTAGTTTTTTTTCTCTTGTAATTTTCCATAACTGAAGTGTGCACTTTGAATGCTCTCTCTCTCTCTCTCTCTCTCTCTCTCTCTCTCTCTCTCTCTCTCTCTCTCTCTCTCTCTCTCTCTCTCTCTCTCTCTCTCTCTCTCCTTCCATGACAAATACAAACTCCTCATTCTCTATAAAGTCTGTGTTCATATCTATGCATTCTCTCTATTTTCTCGTTGTCGGTCGGTGCATTTATTTCTCCTCTCTATGTCTGTGAAGACAAACCCTTTCCCCCTGTGCCTGTGCAGAAGCATGTCAGTGAACCTCCCCAGCAGCAACGACGCCTGCCTCAGCATCGTACACAGCCTCATGTGCCACCGGCAGGGCGGGGAGAACGAGGGCTTCGCCAAGCGGGCCATCGAGAGTCTGGTGAAGAAGCTGAAGGAAAAAAAAAGACGAACTGGACTCCCTGATCACGGCTATCACCACCAATGGCGTGCACCCTAGCAAGTGTGTCACCATCCAGAGGACCCTGGATGGCCGACTGCAGGTGAGCGTCCTGGTGCACCGTTACAAGTGTACTGATTCACTCAGTGTCACAGTGGGGTCTATACTGACCAACACTGAGCTCTACACAATTACTTTCATTGAGCTCAGCTCTGTGCTAACTGACAGCGCAACACTGACTGACAAATGCATCGGGCTGTGCGCTGACTGCACTTAGCTCCTCTCCAACTGATACAGCGTGCTCTGCATTGACTGAAACAGCGAGTTCAGCACTGACTGAATGATGCTGTGAGGTGTAATGTGACACTGAGTGATATACGGACATATTGAGCTACTTTGACTTACACACTGAGCTCCACATTGAGTTCTTCATTAGTTGAGGTACGCACTGCCAGCCACACTGACACTGAGCAGTGTACTAACTGACCCACTCAACTCTGCACTGACTGGCACTCTGAACTCTGCACTGATTCACACTCTGAGTACTGCACTGGCTCCTAATTTGACTTTATATACTGACGAGTGAGTATGGTATACAACCTCGCTCTGTCCATATATAATCCCTGCTTCACTCTTCTCTCTTTGCTTCTCTTCCTGTCAGTACTTTAACCTCACTCTTTCCTTCTCTTCCTGTCAGTACTTTAACCTCACTCTTTCCTTCTCTTCCTGTCAGTACTTTAACCTCACTCTTTCCTTCTCTTCCTGTCAGTACTTTAACCTCACTCTTTCCTTCTCTTCCTGTCAGTACTTTAACCTCACTCTTTCCTTCTCTTCCTGTCAGTACTTTAACCTCACTCTTTCCTTCTCTTCCTGTCAGTACTTTAACCTCACTCTTTCCTTCTCTTCCTGCCAGTACTTTAACCTCACTCTTTCCTTCTCTTCCTGTCAGTACTTTAACCTCACTCTTTCCTTCTCTTCCTGTCAGTACTTTAACCTCACTCTTTCCTTCTCTTCCTGTCAGAACTTTAACCTCACTCTTTCTCCAGTTCACAGTTCATTGCTCTTCTCTACCAATAAGTAAGCCTTACTCTTTCCAGCTCTCATGACATCAAGCCCTGCCTCTCCGTTTACGGTATAACTGATACCCTGACCTCTACTATAACCGATACCTTAACTGATTTACCATGTGATACCCTGATAGATTAATACCATGAGCTGCCAAGTTCATCAGTGTACTTAGTGTGACGGCTCTCTGACTCATACAGTGATGTCTCATTTAAGCGCTAACTGACAAACTGACAAATTTATGATAGCACGAGGGACAAAATTATATAAAAAGGAGGTGGAGGGAGTAGCAATAACACCCATTGACTGGCAGACGAATCACTGTAATACTGACTATGCTCTACTTTGTTTTGTTTTTCACAACTATTAAGGACATTTATTTTCATCCACCAGTAAAGGCTAACCCTACCAGATACCAGGTATCTGATTGTTTGATTTAAAATGTGATATTATTCACTTGATTTGAACATGGAAATGAGTTGCATACAGTTGCCTCCAAAATGGTTGGGACCTTTAATGAAGATAACCAAAGAAGGCTGTATAAAATAAACAACACAGGTAATGAACTCTATTGTATGCTCAAAAAAGATGAAATGATATTCTTTTATGCTAAAAATGATAGACACCCTTGTTTTAAGTACCTTGTGCACCCTCCCTTTGCAATGATAAAACTACTGAGCGGTCTTTATAGTGTTTTATGAGATTGGTGAACATATTTGTAGGGATTTCTCACCATTCCTCCATACAGAATCATTCAAGATTCTTTGGTCTGCGCTTGTTGAATCCCCTTTTCAATTCAAACCACAAATTTTAAATCTGGTTCAAGTCTTGGAGACTTGGATGACCATTGCAAAACAATAATTCTGTGGACAATTTCTTGGTTGATTTTTGAGCTATGCTTGGGATCATTGTCTTGAGGAACGATCAAGTTACAGCCAAGATTTAGCTTCCTGGCGAGGGACACTCGGTTTTTGGCCAGGATGTCTTGGTCCTTGCTGAAGTCCATGATTCCACTGACCTTAACAGCATATAGACCGTGATCAGATATTCAAGAACATATAAGGAAATACATGCTGAATGGAGTCAGTTGAGGCATTCTGGTTGATTGGCTGGTTTAACATGTGCATGCATAGCTCACATAAACTAGCAGCTCAAGGGAATGAAAGAGAAAGAAAGATGACTGAGGTAGTATTGTGCCCCTCCCCTGCTTCTGAAGGGAGAGAGGGAGAGGGAGAGGGAGAGGGAGGGGTGCAGTGGCAGTGAGGGTTGTTTTGTCTGAGACACAGGAAAGGGGCAGGGTTTAGTTAAGCCTGTCTGTCTGTGTGTGTGTGTGTGTGTGTGTTTGAGTGTGTGTGTGTGTGGGTCACAGTTTTTTGTCTGGGTAGTGTGAGTTTATGTAATTTGTGTATCTGTATGTGTGCATATTCTTTCATCGTGTACATTTTGTATGAAAGTGATTTCATGAATGTACTTTTGACTGCCAGCCTCTTGCTCTGTTGTGCCAGTACCCTTTTGTCTTATTTCTGAGTGTATGGGTGTACATTTGGCTACACATATGAAGTAGTGGGATGAATGTATGCCTTTCCATACAGCAGCACATGGGTGTGTGTGTGTGTGTGTGTGTGTGTGTGTGTGTGTGTGTGTGTGTGTGTGTGTGTGTGTGTGTGTGTGTGTGTGTGTGTGTGTGTGTGTGTGTGTGTGTGTGTGTGTGTGTGTGTGTGTGACAGAGAAAGAGAGAAACTGCACTTTCATCAGTTTCAGCCAAATTTTACAAGTTTGGAAGGTCAGCTTGCTGGGTGGAGTTCTATTAACAGGGAAAATTGAAAGAACAAATAAACTCCCTCTGAACCAGTTTAAGAACGAGATGACTTCCAAACGTGCATGTGTGTGACTGTGTCTCACGCTCTCTCTACCTCTCCATCTCTCCTCTCTCTCTCAGAGGTCATAGAAGGTGTGACGTGATCACTTCAGTCATCGGCTCGGCTCCACTCTGGCTGGATGGATTGAATTAACTTCCCCCTCCTCCTCTCTGTCTCTCTTTCCCCCTTTCCCTCTCTCACACACATTCTCTCTGCCTTCCTCTAATCTCGTCAATTTAAACAGTCTTCAGCTGCATGCTATGCCTGTCTCTACCTAAGTGACATACTCTAAATCAGTCCTCCAGAATTTAACTTCAACAGTAACCCTACGGCAACCGTGGTAGTATCATTCAAATGGTTTTGCTTTGAAAGATCAAAGGATGTCAAATGGTAACATTTGATATGCTAAACATTTGTTATCAGTTAAATCATTATGTTGAAAATGCCAGACACGCTAACCAAAGTAGTGTGGGTTTAAAAAACAAAGACAAGTTAACTACAAAGCAATTACTCAAGTTATTATGGATTCATGAACTTGTAGAAAAAATATACATGAAAATGAAGTGCTTCTGTCTTCCGGTCCGTTCCGTTGTTTCTTGATTTGTTTTTCCAAATTCTTTGCCTCTCTGTTTGAAAGCATTTTAATATGACGATGACAAGGGCTGAATAGAGAGGCAGACAGCAGTGAGACACACACACACACACACACACCCACACACACAGACGCACAGGAAACCGTAAGCGATGCATCAGAAGGCTGGAATTCAAATGCAATACATAAAAGCGTCTGTTTTTCAAAAAAAAGTCAGAATTTTTAAAACCCCACCGCAATTCTAACTTCCCTGTCCTTGTCTTTTCACTGGTGAAATTAATATACCCCTGAGGATATTTATACATATTCCCTTTCTGTTTAATTTCCCAAAACGTCTTGCTTTACTGTACATTTCGGCTTTCCTAAGGCAACCTTCAGGCAGTATGTGTGTTATTGCACAATTTCACAGGTCAAGGCGCTGTTATCAGTGTTGTAACACTTTTCCTGTTTGCCTGTCTCTTCCCCCCATCTTCCTCCTCTGCTCCTCCTCTCTGCCCCTCCCCACTCGTACCCTACCTCTACTCTCCTGCACCCTCCAAACCTTCCTTTGCTCTCCTACCCCCTCCTCTCTCTTTGCCTTCACTATCGCCCCACCTTAATACTACCTTCCCCTCCCCTCCCCTCCCTACTCCTAACCCTATTACTGCTCCCCTCTCCACCCCTAATTCTATCTCTGCTCTCCTACCCCCCTCCTCTCTCTCTACCTTCACTATTGCCCCACCCAAAAATGACCTCCTATCCCCCCTCCCCACGCCTAACCCTATTACTGCTCTTCTCCTCCCCCTCTCCACCCCCCCCCCCCCCTCCCGCTGTCTCCCAGGTTGCGGGGCGTAAAGGCTTCCCCCATGTGATCTACGCCCGACTGTGGCGATGGCCAGACCTGCACAAGAACGAGCTGAAGCACGTCAAGTTCTGCCAGTTTGCCTTTGACCTCAAGTACGACAGCGTCTGCGTCAACCCGTATCACTACGAGAGAGTGGTTTCCCCTGGCATCGGTAAATACCTACTCAAGTACCTGCCTATGCTAAAGCATTAGACATGCATATAGAGACACAAAATGTCATCTGAAATGTGGTGACATGTTTAATCTAATGTTTTTACAAGGAATTTTTAGACTGTATAGCTAGCCCATTGTCACCCTGGCGTCACTGGATTTGAGCAGAATATTTCAAAAGCTTATTTTTATTGCATGTGTGTGTGCATCGATGTGTGAATATATATGTTATATACGCACAAAAATGTACATACGATCCATATATAGGGCATAGCTATATAAAAAGGTGATTTGATTCTGGCTATATTACCCTATATTATATTGCTGCACCTACAAAACTGTGAAAAGACATGCTTATGCAGTTTATGCATATTTATGAGGATGCAGGATCCAAATGCAGCTAATGGTTTTTGTTTCTCATCATCCCTCTCCCTGTCTCTTTATCTCTATCTATCTGTCTGTCTCTTTCTCTTGCTCTTCCTCCATCTCTGCATTTGCCTGCACATCTAGTTGGTCTCAGTATCCAGAATACAGGTATGGCCCGTGAAACGCTGTGGTGGTGGGTGTCTCTTATCTCTTATCAGCTCTCTTGTCTGCAGAGATTGAGTAGGCTGTAAACATCATTTAAAATAATCCCAGCAATATATTGTGATTTACAAGTAATATTTCTACAAAATGAGAGGTCAAAAGTACTTAATGGATTAATGACACAATTTGCTTAGCCAGAGGAACGATAAATTGTGGCACCTGAATGGTGTAATGACTTGTGTGAATAGGTTAGCTGTGTTTCAGTGTAGCATATGTGTGTATTAATTGTGGTGCCTGAATGGTGTAATGACTAGTGTGAATAGGTTAGCTGTGTTTCAGTGTAGCATATGTGTGTATTAATTGTGGTGCCTGAATGGTGTAATGACTAGTGTGAATAGGTTAGCTGTGTTTCAGTGTAGCATATGTGTGTATTAATTGTGGTGCCTGAATGGTGTAATGACTAGTGTGAATAGGTTAGCTGTGTTTCAGTGTAGCATATGTGTGTATTAATTGTGGTGCCTGAATGGTGTAATGACTAGTGTGAATAGGTTAGCTGTGTTTCAGTGTAGCATATGTGTGTATTAATTGTGGTGCCTGAATGGTGTAATGACTAGTGTGAATAGGTTAGCTGTGTTTCAGTGTAGCATATGTGTGTATTAATTGTGGTGCCTGAATGGGGTAATGACTAGTGTGAATAGGTTAGCTGTGTTTCAGTGTAGCATATGTGTGTATTAATTGTGGTGCCTGAATGGTGTAATGACTAGTGTGAATAGGTTAGCTGTGTTTCAGTGTAGCATATGTGTGTATTAATTGTGGTGCCTGAATGATGTAATGACTTGTGTAAATAGGTTAGCGGTGTTTCAGTGTAGCATATGTGTGTATTAATTGTGGTGCCTGAATGGTGTAATGACTAGTGTGAATAGGTTAGCTGTGTTTCAGTGTAGCATATGTGTGTATTAATTGTGGTGCCTGAATGGTGTAATGACTAGTGTGAATAGGTTAGCCGTGTTTCAATGTAGCGCATGTTTGTGTTAACAGGGATCCCCTCACCTCCGCTGCCGCCGGTACACCTGGGCCGGCAGATCAAGGAGGAGTTCATTCACGACTGCATTCAGATGGACATCCCGCCCAGGATGGCGCCCCAGCTGGA
The DNA here is from genome assembly GCA_029718625.1 of Synaphobranchus kaupii. Classification (NCBI taxonomy): domain Eukaryota; kingdom Metazoa; phylum Chordata; class Actinopteri; order Anguilliformes; family Synaphobranchidae; genus Synaphobranchus; species Synaphobranchus kaupii. The sequence continues at coordinate 70,218,878 of CM056382.1, read as the reverse complement.
CCACAACCTGAAGCTGCACCCTCCCGAATGCTACAGTCAGCCCCTCCCGCCTCTGCAGCTGCCCCCAGAGCCACCCCACACCCCCACGCCCGTCACTCTCTACCCCAACATGCCCCTCTCGCCACCCGGTCAGTACACGCGCTGCGCTTGGATGCATACTCGACAGGGCCATAGTGTATTATGTGGATAGTGTATCATGTGTACAGTCTAATGCAGACGGTCACTCTGCACCAGCTCCTCTGTGTGCCTCAGGCTACCAGTGTTATCCTTACATCCTCATTACTGAGAAGGGTGGTGTTTTACCAACATCTGATCATGATTGTAAGATGGGTTTTGTGCCCTCACAGTTTTTTCCCGATGGCTGGCTTTCTGTAAATACCGTACCAGTGCTTGTGTCAGTTATGGGGCACTCCTAGTGCAGACTAAACAATGGCTTTGTACACAGTGCGCAGATGTGCGAAGCCCAGACAGGGGCCAGCGCTTTACGATTTCAAACAATGTGAACGTGTTGTTTGTTTTTTTTTACACCAGCAAAACAGAGAAGTGCATACCCGTGAGGTCGGGTCGGCCTTCACACAGTCAAAGCATGGGCGAATGCACGGCAGGATATAGTACTTCACACAGTCAAAGCATGGGAGAATGCACGGCAGGATATAGTACTTCACACAGTCAAAGCATGGGAGAATGCACGGCAGGATATAGTACTTCACACAGTCAAAGCATGGGAGAATGCACGGCAGGATATAGTACTTCACACAGTCAAAGCATGGGCGAATGCACGGCAGGATATAGTACTTCACACAGTCAAAGCATGGGCGAATGCACGGCAGGATATAGTACTTCACACAGTCAAAGCATGGGAGAATGCACGGCAGGATATAGTACTTCACACAGTCAAAGCATGGGAGAATGCACGGCAGGATATAGTACTTCACACAGTCAAAGCATGGGAGAATGCACGGCAGGATATAGTACTTCACACAGTCAAAGCATGGGAGAATGCACGGCAGGATATAGTACTTCACACAGTCAAAGCATGGGAGAAAGCACGGCAGGATATAGTACTTCACACAGTCAAAGCATGGGAGAATGCACGGCAGGATATAGTACTTCACACAGTCAAAGCATGGGCGAATGCACGGCAGGATATAGTACTTCACACAGTTAAAGCATGGGCGAATGCACGGCAGGATATAGTACTTCACACAGTCAAAGCATGGGAGAAAGCACGGCAGGATATAGTACTTCACACAGTCAAAGCATGGGAGAATGCACGGCATGATATAGTATCGTTTGCGTCACGTATTTGTCTTGGTGGTTTCTCGCGTAAGCTTTTTGTGCACTTGCCTCTGATTGGCCCGGGTCACCTCATTGGACGCATGCATCAAAGTTCTTAGAGAGCAAGAGGAAAAGCAACTGAGAATCTCCTCCTGCACACAGATGGAGTTAAATAAGAGAACTCGTCGAACAGGATGTGGGATGTCCACAAGACGGCCTACTGCTGAAGCTTATTAGGCCTCAAGAATCATTACATAAGTTGAGACAGCTAAAATACCTTTAAAATGTTGCTAAGCAATAAACCATAGTTCTAGGCGTAGATAGTGTTGCCAAAAATGCAGGCTGCATGCGTCTGTGTGCCTGTGCATGTTTCTGTGTGCCTAATGTATGTTAATGCATGCATGTTAGGTTTAAAAAATAGTATATGGCCCTCGAAGGGGAAGAAAGGTTTGGCTGCCCCTGATATTGAGCATGTCAGCTACCCGGTTTTATTGTGCTCTGTGATAAAGGTAATGTCATTGTAAGTGTATAACGCTGAGGATATGGAGCAGCATACCGAGAGAGGCAGGGAGAGATGCTTGCCCAGGGGACGTAGTCGTAGGAGGAATGGCACACTCTTCCTGTGAGTGAAATTGCTTCAGAGAGAAATATGCTGCTTTACTTGTTGCAAGCTTAGATCGTTTGGTGATTGATCTCCTCTCTGTTACAAAGTGCGGATCCAAATGCCTTTTCTCTTCAGTCTCTGCCACGCTAAGCTATATGTATAGGATCTATCGATGCAGGGCCGCCCACAGCTGAGCACAGATAAAATTAAATAATCAAAATTATTTTCCCAGTGATACAGTTGGAGCTGTATTCAAGAAATTACTCGAGTGAAGATAAGGATTTTAAAAAAACAGACCTGCAATCTTTTAACTTAAAAGAATATATCATTTATACTACAAACCCATGTATGTGAATGAATGATTCTGTAATTTCACGTTAAAATATTTGTGCCGAATCATCTCATGTCCTTTGTCCAGCGTAGAATCTTTACTTGGTTTGTTCATTGGCATTAAGTTCATTGGCATTAAGACTAATTGCATGAGACTAAATGGACAAAAGTGTGAGTATTGGACGCGAAATATAATCTGCCGTAAAGTGGCCCTTATCTGATGAAAGTGTGAAAACATGGAAACTCGGGAGTGATAGGGTGAGAACCGCCTACGCAGGTATGCCTTCGACATGTTTGCGTCTAAGTTCGATGAGGCTTTCTGTCTCCCCGCAGATTAAAGGGTTCCTCTTGTGACACAAAGGCACCTTTTGACTGAAGGGAAAGTATACAAGGGGCTGCAGACAAACCTGATGCGTATGAATGAATCACTGACAATGAAAGCTTCACTTTAGAGGAGTGTGGGATCCACTGAAGGAAGATTTGTCAGTGCATAGCAGAGTGTAAACTTGGGCTCCCTGCTGCCGTACAATTTGTTGCATCACTAACCAGTTCTCCCTCTCTCCGTCTTTCTCCTGCCTTTCTCCCTCCCTCTCTCTTTCTCCTGCCTTTCTCCCTCCCTCTCTCTTTCTCCTGCCTTTCTCCCTCCCTCTCTCTTTCTCCTGCCTTTCTCCCTCCCTCTCTCTTTCTCCTGCCTTTCTCCCTCCCTCTCTCTTTCTCCTGCCTTTCTCCCTCTCTCCGTCTTTCTCCTGCCTCTCTCCCTCCCTCTCTCTTTCTCCTGCCTTTCTCCCTCCCTCTCTCTTTCTCCTGCCTTTCTCCCTCCCTCTCTCTTTCTCCTGCCTTTCTCCCTCCCTCTCTCTTTCTCCTTCCTTTCTGCATTTTTCCTTCTGTTTTCCTGGTGTCATTTCTTCGCTCCTCTTGTAACGACCACTTGTGTTTTCTTCCTCCCCATCGCTTCCTCCTCCCCTCCCTCCGTGCGATTGCTTTTCTCGTTTCCGCTCGATTGTGCTCGCCGTTGCGTCTCCCCTTCATCCCCGCTCTCGTCTTGTTTGCGCCCCTCCCCTCTGCTCTGCTCCTCCTCTCCCCTCTCGTAGCCAGCGGCTCCATGCTGTCCATGCAGGGGAGACACGGCGAGGGTCTGCTGCAGATCGCCTCCCCCCACGGCCACGGCGTGGCCCCCACGCCGGCCCCCCTCCGCCCCCGTTCACGGACCCCCCCAGCACGGCAGCTCCAAACACGCACAGGCGCTGGGGACCTTCCACAGTGAGCGCCCCCGCGGCTGCTTGCTCTTCATCAAGGCATCTGTGTACTTGTGGCAGTTGCTTTGATATTTTTAATTCTCCTTTTCTCTGTGAAAATTTTCAGCTACATGGACAGGCAGCAGCACGGCCGCCTACACCCCCGTAGGACCCCAACAGAATGGCAGGAGCCACCCGCAACCACCCCTTCACCACCCCTCCCACTTCTGTATGTCTGTCAATCGTGCTGCCAACATTTCCTCTTAAGGTTTACCCAAATTATGTTTAAAAACCCTTGATCTGAATGGACACTTAATATATTCCTGTTTTTCATTCATCTTCTGCCTTAAACATTGATGTCACCAATTAGGGTCTCAGCATCACAGCTCCTCCCCCTTCCCTCCACCTGTCTCCAGTCATCCAGGTAAATTCTGCAGCCATCTCACATCTCACACAGGTACTCCAGTGGTCCCCAACCCTGTTCCTGGAGATCTACCGTCCTGTAAGTTTTCATTTCAGACCGAGTTTGGCACTCCTGATTCTACTAATTATCAGCTCAACAAGATCTCTAGCTGTTGAATGAGGTCTGTTTTGTAAGGGTGGGAGTGAAAACCTACAGGATCTCCAGGAACAGGGTTGAGCCACTGCTCTACACACCTAGACACATTCACAATGCATTTTCTCTCTATGCTCGTGTGACACATTAGCGTGTGGTGTCACCTGTAATCGTAGCTGATTTAAGGACTGCACCCTTATCCGCAGGCCCGGAGTTCTGGTGCTCGATCTCCTACTTTGAGATGGACGTGCAGGTGGGGGAGATGTTCAAGGTTCCGGCCAGCTGCCCGGTGGTGACAGTGGACGGGTACGTGGACCCCTCGGGGGGCGACCGCTTCTGCCTGGGTCAGCTGAGCAATGTGCACCGCACCGACACCAGCGAGAGAGCCAGGTCTGTCAGTCACCGCTGCTGATTGGCTGTCTGTGTGTCTGTACCCATCCACCTGTCTGTCTTACTGTGCATCTCTATGTCTTTCAGTTTGTATGACTGATTGTCTTACTGCGTTTGTCCATCTGCCTATCTGAGTGTGTCTGTCTGACTGCCTTACTGTTTTCTTATGGGTTGTATGTATGTCTGACTGTATGGCTGTCTAACCATGCATGTGATTGTCACTCTTGGCCCTTTTCAATCGCCGTTCCGCACCGTACCGTGAAACCGAGATCACGGATTGCGGATGTTACCATTGGCAGCAGAAGCCTACCATATAGCCTATAGTTCTTGGAACTAAATTTTGCTACTCCAGAGAGGTACCAAACAAAGGTACCAGGAACTATAGGGTGTAGCTAGCAGTTCTGTACATCGCTGATTGGTCAAACACAAACTTCCTGTTAATCGTCATACACCGACAACACCAACCGCCATTTTTAAATACCCGGTAGCCATTTGCTAAAAACATATCTATCGACAGAGAGAAGCTGCAACAAACAACTACTGGCAAACAACAACTATCAAAGCCATATCAGCATCGTGGACCAACCACGAGGTCCAAGCTCTCGTTGGCATTTGGTCGGAAGATATTATTCAGCGTTGTTGAGTGTTGTTGTTTAGTTTACACTGTCACTGGCCAAAATGACATCAGCAGTGCAACCATCACTTTTTTTTGTCACTTCCTCCGAAATTTTCATTGTTGCGGTTCTCGAAGTTCGGTGAAAACAGAAAGAGGAACCCATTCCTGGGAACTACCGCGGTTCCAGATAGTTCCGGATTTGGACGGTTCCTGAACGGTTTCCTGTTTGGTGCAATGGAAAAGGGGCATCTGATTCGATGTGAATGTGTTGGTGTGTCTGTGCATCAGTCACAATGTGAGTCTCTGTGTCTGTAAGCCCTTGTACATACACTGAAAAATGTAGGTTGGATCATTTTTCTTCTGTAAGTGGGAAAGAGAGGGAAATGTGATTTGGGTTCATGTATTTGGGGAGGCCTACGCCCTAGATCTGGGCTGCTTCTGAGGCCAGTCCCCCTGGTGTGCTCTGTGAAGGTGTGAGAGATGCGCATGGGGAAAAGCTGAGCTGATAAATAGCTACCAATAAGGTTATATGCAGTTTGGGATTTTAATACCTTCAGAAATTGCTAGAAGCATTAAGTGATTCAATGGTCCATTGAAGAAATGTGCACTTATAATGACATTAAAAGGAAAAGATACAGTGGATTTACCATGGCTGTCCTTGCAGTAAGCACTTTTTTAAATGTAGAGGGAATGAATGTGGGATTTTCACACGCCGCAAGAGAGTATCTGACAAAAATAAAGTAATTGCCGGGGAATGAACAATAATATGCTGACAAAACAGATCAATATGCAGCTCAGTATTGTTGCTTGGTGGCTTAATGCAATCTATTAATTCAGGGTGTTGTTTACTTCATTGCTGTGGCTGTGACTGTGAAATTGGTAGAGCTTCATATGCATACATATGTCACTTGAGAAAGTGCAGTGGGTGAGCCTAACTTTCTCTATAACATCGCACAATGGGGTTAAATGTAAAACTCTCTTAGTTTCTGCCAGTATCCACCTGACTGTGTATCTGTCTGTCTGTCTGTCTTACTGATTGTGCCGGTCTGAAGATGTTTGCGTCTATCTGTGCCTCTGATTATATGCCTAAAATGCCAGCATACATGTGTGTGCATTTAACTGCCTTTTTTTGTGCCAGGGTATCTGTGCTGTCTGTGGGTTATGTAAGCCAGTCTGCCTGCCGGTTTGTGTCTGTTTGTCAGGTAATTATCCTCTGAGCGTGACCAAATAAACACAAGCCTGATATGTCTCTTTTGCTCTTTCTGTCGCTCTCTTCCTTCTCCTGCAGGTTGCACATTGGGAGGGGCGTGCAGCTGGAGTGTCGGGGGGAGGGCGACGTGTGGATGCGCTGCCTGAGCGACCACGCCGTGTTCGTGCAGAGCTACTACCTGGACCGGGAGGCCGGGAGAGCGCCGGGGGACGCCGTGCACAAGATCTATCCCGGGGCCTACATCAAGGTGGAAGAGACAGGCTGAGCAGGCCATTAGGGCCAAGAGAAAATCAGTGTATAACAGAGAAGCACGCTGAACGCAGCTGAGGTGTATTTTTAACCGCTGAATGGAGAGGGTGCAATGAAAGCAGGGTTCCCATGCATCCTGGAAAACCTGGAATTTTTTAATGGTTTTCCAGTCATGGAAAATGAGAAAATTGCCTAAACTTCCTGGAAAACAATTAGTTGTCCTGGGAAATATTTTTAGCTTACCGTTATAGGCCAAAACCACAGGTGCCCCGGTCCGGGTCCGCAATCCACCCCCTCCCCACCCCCCCTGTCAACTAGTGCAATCAATATCACCACCCCCCCCCCCCCCCCCCCCCACCCCAGTCTGTGATCGCTACTGCCCCCCGGTCCGCGATTGCAATCTCCTCCTCTGTGTATTACAGGTGTCGTTCACATAAAAATGTCCCGGAAATGTCCTAAAGAATAATGTCTTGAAAACGGTGGGAACTCTGAAAAGGAAATGGTGGGGAAAGTAAAGCCTGCTGTACAAAATGGAGGGAAAGGGACATAAAGGGAAATGGTGAACGGGATGCAGAAGGTGTAATGCGTTGGCGCCCTGTGTCTCCTGCCCCCCCAGGTGTTTGACCTGCGCCAGTGCCACAGGCAGATGCAGCAGCAAGCCGCCACAGCGCAGGCAGCGGCGGCGGCTCAGGCGGCCGCCGTGGCGGGGAACATTCCGGGCCCGGGCAGCGTGGGGGGCATCGCTCCCGCCGTCAGTGAGTGTCCCCGCGGGGCTCTCTCAGCGCCTCCTGTCTGTCTGCTGCTGGGGAGCTGCTCCTCCTGGTTCTCCTCTCTCTCTTACCCACTCATGCCTGTTCATGAGGTTCATGGTTTTATGCATCGACTCTTCAGCAAATGAACCTTTAATGCCCTCCGTGTGTTACCCTGCTCACTGTTTTGAAGCAATAACTCCCGTTTGTTTAGCTAAGACTGTGGGCGGCCCTCCTTTACGTTGTCGCTCCATTTCTCTCTCCATTTATTGTCTTGTCTCCTTGTTTGGACCCCTCTTTCCCTCCCTCCCTCCCTTTCCCTCTCTTTTCCTCCCTCCCTCCCTTTCCCTCTCTCTTTTCCTCCCTCTCTCTCCCCAGGTCTGTCAGCGGCAGCGGGGATCGGCGTGGACGATCTGCGGAGGCTGTGCATCCTCAGGCTGAGTTTTGTGAAGGGCTGGGGGCCGGACTATCCCCGCCAAAGCATCAAGCACACCCCCTGCTGGGTGGAGGTGCACCTGCACCGGGCTCTGCAGCTTCTGGACGAGGTTCTGCACACTATGCCGCTGGCCGACCCCGGACCCGCCAATTAAACGGCAGGAGAGAAGCGGACCCCGCAATGCTGGATACGCTCCTAGAGATATCTGCCACTGGACCACCGTTTATATTCTCACCTCACACCATCAAGCACCTGAACTTCAGCCCTCATTGGATCAGAACTGAGATTGGGACCGTGATCTCCGTCCCGGTTCCCCGCAGCAAAACCCAAATGCAGTGTCCCCACAGAGAACCGAGCTCCTCCCTTCAACAGATCTTGAAGATAAGTTTGGACACCTTTGTATGTGGTGTAGGGAGGAAGGAGTCACTCTGAACCAAGAGACCAGAAAAGAAAGGAAAGAGCTGAGGTCCACGTGGCTAGTTCACACAGAATGGACCCTTTTATGAGTGCCAACTCAAGACTGAAGAACGGAGATCAGTCATTGGTTTCTAAAGCCTACCCCTGATAGAGAAACACACAACTGCTCAGGCCTCAGGCCCGTGTGAGCTCTGCCCTCCTACAGAGGAAAATGAAGTTAAAAAAAAACCTCATTGTCAGCTTCCTCTAAAAGCTCTGTTTTTCTGCCGTCTTCATGTATGTAAATGTCATGCATTTGAATGAGCTTTTCATGTCCTTCTCCCTCATGTTGAATATTGTACTCAGAAAGAGTGAAAGCTACCAAAATAAAAAAAGCCAAATAAATGGATTTAAAATGACGTGGATTTTAAATTACAGTAAAGCACAGTATTTGCCAAAAAAAAAAAAAATTATTTAACATATCACCGAAGCTAGGATTCCTGGAACACACGGGTGAATCCACTACCCAAACCTCTGACCTCCATGACCTCTGACCTTTGCTTAAACCGTGTCTCGCGTCTTTGGGTCGACCGCTAGAGGCCACGCCCAGTGGTCTGGTCCTCTGGGACAGGTGCTATTGTAGTTGTCCTTGAGGAAGCTCTAAATTCTCTCTAAATTGCAGAATATAGGAGTAAAATATGTATTTGTAACCAATGAAAGTCAGTAAATGAAAAGACAATGGTATCTTTTAAGAAAAACTGACAGTAATTGAATGCGGCTAATGTGATAGGATGGTCACCATTGAACACAATATTTTTTAAATGCCATTATACCAACTGAGCCATACTCTGTGTTCTACTGCCCACTATTGAGCAAACTAGGGATGTAAAACTAAATGCGATTTGTAAAACCAAATGGACAATGGACTTTTACCTTTCTCAGATCCATGGATAGACAGGTGAAACCCATTCATTTTGCAAAGTGTTGGAATTGGAAATTGTAACGTTTTGGTCCAGCAGAGGTCTTGTTTTAACCTGTTTTAAACCAAAGCTGTGTCATTTGAGCATTAGAGCATCTAAGATTAGGGCTGCTCCTTTAACAGTTCTTGTTCATCATCTATGGTGCTAGCATGAAAGTGACTTAGTGATAAATCAAGTGAAATGACCACCCTTAACCAAAAAGTAGAAGGGCAATAAAATGTAATATTTTGTGTTAGTTTAAACTAGCAGAGTCGGGCCTTTTGACTGTCACCGTTTTATTAATTGAGTATTATTTATAACATAATTATAATTGGTATGTATAAGCCATCAGACTTGTATGTCGTAAGAAATTTAATTGCACCCTCAGCGGTTAGCTGGGTGAACTGTAGATGGTTTCTGGTCAGAGATCACTTTCAGATAGTTGGTGACCTGTTAGAGGTTCTCTCTGAAATAGATGAGTGCCTTTTACTGTGATGTACAAACTTCAAATTGTAAAAATACATTTATCCATTTGTTTAAAAGTATTGCACTGAATGTCAGTCTGTGGTAACATAACCCACTACATGCGCTTACTTTCTGTGGAGAAAAATATATACTTGCATATCTACAGTATGTCTGCTAGCATATTTTGACCGATCAGTCCACAGGGCTGACACCTAGTGATCGTGTTAGGTACTACATGCTGACACAGTTCTGTATTTTTGTAGAATTGATGTTTTATTTAAGTGTGAGGTAGTTATAAATACTGATGTTGATTGAAAGTGGTACATTTTGACAGAGCAGATGTTGATATTTCCATTTGGATGAAAACCCATGGGTTATGTGGTTAAAAAATGGGGTCAGGTTTACTTGATCCTTATCATGATATTATTAATCAATTGATACCCAAGACTAATTTGATATAATGCAATACATGGTGCACGCAATGTATACATTTTTATTCATCATGAAATACAACCATGTTGTATGATAGTTTTAAACTATACAGTTCTCTGTTATTATGAACTATATTGGTATATATAGCTATATATTTATAATAATTAAATACTATGTCACAGTTGATCAGCACTGATTATGTTAACATTCTTTTCTTAACTATGTATACAATATATAACTCATGTAATATAAATATATAGTTTTGTAATATTGACTGAGAAGTATATTGAAAGATTTATGTTGATTAACAGCCATTTCATGGAAATGCTTTAAAGGGATGGTTCACTTTCTGGGATATTTAAGAATGCTATTTCAGTTTTAGTGTTCGGTTTTGATTGGTCTTGACAGTCTTTGTGAGCAATAAGGATAATTAATGTATTTACATAAGTTTCTGATGAGCTGCCTGCTTTATCCCACAAAAGCTGGTATGTGCCATTTGAGGTTTGTTCATGTAACTCTAGTACAACAGTGCTATGCCCCCAGAGGTTGTACATGTGTGTATTACGTGATTATTCTTCAAAAGTAATGTTTGATACTATTTTATATTGGAATTATTTCCTATGCCACATGTCCGTACAGACTGCTTTTTGGAGTAAAACTGATTTTATTGCTTTAGACCACAAACCGCCCATACTGGCCATTGTAAAACTGGCAGGTTATCAGAATCTTCTGTATATATTTTGAAATATCCTTCATAAGCATACACTAAAAATGTAAAAAACAAAAAGCCTAGAAAGTCTACAGCCAATTACTTAACGATGAATGCTGTCGATGGTGCAGATGAACATTTGGAATGTTTCATTTATAGTTAATCCACCCACTGCACCCATTTCTGGGGTTTTCTTTATTTTTACAGCAAGCCTATTTGTTATGTAATGTTATCTAATGTCAATTTACTCTATGTGGCTGTTTTAAATTATTTTCTGTTTTTGTTGATTTGTTGTTAGAATTATGTTCATTATTATAAAATTTAGATGCATTTAGTTTACTGTGCAACAAGTTGATTGTACAAATAAAAAATGTTGTTTTCCTATAATATGCAGTGAAAATGTGTTTTTTGGTGGGTGTCCATTAACAATGTTAACATGAAGTTATTGATGTTTCGTGATGACGCTGAATTCAATATTTGAATCCGCACTCAAAGATGTATATGATATACTCGCATTCATAGGTGTCTTGATTTATTTTTATTTTTTTAGTAGTAGTCTGATGACTGCTTTCCTTCTTTATTGTGAAATATAAATAACTCAATGAGCAATATAGCTTCCCTGATATGTTGCATATTCTAGATCCCAGGATGTTGGTTGTTTAGTAGGACCATAAAACAACATGTCATTCTTGATCATTATACTGTATGGAATATATTAGACATTTACTTCTCATGTACTAAAGAAGTATCACAGTTCACCTTTGATAAGCAGTAAAGTCTTCCATATTCTTGAACTGTGCTTCTATGCCGCAGCCTAAATTTGCCGCAGTTTATTTACCCTTGAAACCAATGACGCCCACCAGCAGAACGTGGGGTACTCCTTTTTGCACAGAAAGAAGAGATGCTTGTATTATATTGACATATAAATGAACAAAAGGATGGGCAGGTCTGTCATAAAGCATCATTTGAAATGTATTTTTGTGGATTCAGCTCATCTCTCGAGAGTGGTGTGGTGCACAGGAGGCCCAGTATACAAACACACCTCTTCTCCTTTGCAAAGTCTTTCAGAAGACCTATTGAAATATCTCACCTGATCACACGAGGGTTGGCTGTTGCAGACCAGCTCTTATGACAGGTCTTAGGTCTTCTCTGTGGTAAGAGTTCAGGTGGAATACTTGCACGTGGCCATAGTTTAGTTGATCCTCCGTTGTGATTGTGAATTGGATAAATCAATGCAGTATTTGACAAGTGTTCATCCTACATTGCATTCTTTACAATACATAAACCTAACAGACACTCTCATCCATAGCGACTAACGAAAGTGGTTACATCAGTGTCTCAGGAATCTGAAAGTTCAACATCAACAAGAAGGCATACTAACATTGGTGCCTGAAAAGAGTTTCCAATCTACCGGTGAAAACAGTTATGCACCTTCTCATGCTTTGCATGGAACAGCTTGACCTCATTCTGTAAGGTAGCAGAAATTCTTATTACAGTGTCATTTATAATATGAATAATAATAGTTTGGATCATGTTGTAGATCCTAATAGTGGAAGAAAAATCTGTATATATTTTTAAATATCCTTCATGCACCAGAGATCCGTTCAAATGCAGAGTGGTTATAGTATAGCTTGTAACAGTACCTGAAAATAAGATATCGAGAGTCTTTTGATGTTGATGGGTCACAGACTTCAGGAAGTAACAGCATGCAAAGGATATGCGACCAAATATGAAATATGATACTTTAAAAATACATTAAAGCAAAGGGTATGAATACTTATGCACATGAGAGATTTCAGTTTTTGATTTTTAATGCATTTGCAAAAATTTCTAAAAACATGTTTTCACTGTCATTATGGGTTATTGAGTGTAGATTGATGGGCAAAAATTTCAATTTTATCCATTTAAAATTAAATCTACAACACAGTAAAGTGTGCAAAAAGTGAAGGGTTGAATAATTTTGAGTGCAACTGTGTATATATATATAAATTAATAGGCCTATAATCAACGTATGTATTATATTGATGACTAGCATAGTTGATTTTTACCATTTATTGTTCAGAAACAGTCTTAAACAAGATTAAAATACAAATTGGTTACGTCGTTTCCGTAGAACAAGGGATCAAAGGCTTGGGCGCGGTCTTCTGGTGGCAATTATTCTTGGTGGGCGGGAACACCTTTGATGGACACATTCTTGGTAATTGAGAGATAGGCTTGGCTAGAGTGATTGACATGTACAATTCAGAAACAGGGCGTAGTTGCCTTAATTTGCAAAACACACACGCCTCACTCTGGGCGTGTTTATGATTTCTGACACTCCACGTGGGCGGAGCTGAATTCTCCTCTCTGTCTGCGAGTACCAGTCTCGCGCTGCAGCTGCATCCCAGATTGAGCATCACTGGGCTCGAACGAAAGAAGCACAGAGCAAGCAAGAACGCATTGTTGAGACCTTCAGCCATTATCGCTCCTCTAGGAGAAGGATTGGAAGTTCTTCGCTCAGACAAAACACCGACGAAAATAAATATAAAGGGGGAGAAATTGTGCTACATGGAAATAAAATAGAGAAGTGACATTTTCTTTTTTTCTTTTCTTTTATTTTCTGACAGCAACGCACCCTTCGTTGAGTTTCAAAATGGCTGAGATTACCAATCTAAAACCAGAATATGGTGAGTAGCTAGCTATGTTTATTGCTGTAGCCTATGATACGAAAATTCTATAGAAGTTGTTATTATTCAATATTTTACAGTTTGTACCATTTTTTATTTTAATGGAAGATTTATTTTTTTATAAATCTGAGCTGCGGAAACACAAGAATGTAGGCTACTGTGTTTATAGCCACCTGGTAGCTAGCTGGCTACAACGATTTCTGCTGCTGGGTATCGTCATTTTAACAATTCATTTGGCCAAGATAGCATATGTTTTGTTTAAATGTTGAGTGTTTTGTACTTAATTCCTACTAAGTTAAAACATGAACTATACATTAAGTTGCATGACGCTTCGATAAATATGTCGATAGCAGACTGAATTTAGCAATACGGATTCCTTCGGAATAACCATATAAAATATAGATCTCCATTTTTATCATAATATGGGTAACAGTAGCCTACAGTACATTATAGCAGAGTAAACCTGATGCACTATTTAGTCGGTTATTATTATATAGGCTATGCCTACACCCTGTCTGAAGCTGGTAGGAGGAACGAAGAGTAGCCATAACATTTGAAAAACAGATTTGTTGTTTGGAAACAGCAAAATGTTCTGAAACATCTTGCTACTGAACAATGTGCGGTTTTCTGCACGAATAATACGACATTTTAAAGTATCCATCTGTTTCTGCTTGTTGCCACTTGCTTCGTCATTTGCGCACTCTTAGGGAGTGGGAGAAAATATTGGCATCTGTTGGGGCTGCGGCTGGTGGGGGCGCATCGAAGGAGGTTTGGAAAATTTTCCGTTTTATCTGTTGAGTAATTAGATGGAATAATCATATTTTTATATTTTTGTGAAGGAAAGAATAAATACAACGGTGTGGCCTTCGCTGTTTCCACTGACCCCACTTTTTCTAATGGCGTTGGCTGCGCGCGTGCGGTGGGGTGGACGAGTATGACGTTATGTCTATTCCTAGGAAGGCATCGCCTTTCCCCGTTTATCTGTTGTTTTTGTTAAAACAACCTGCTCGGATCTCGCTTTGTGTTTGCGCTCTTTTATCAAAATGTATGACATCTTTGATAAGCGGCCATTGTAATGCATAACGTTTTATTATTGGGCTCGTAATAGTTATGGTCTTACAGCTGATACTGTTCGCAATAAAACAGAGCAATACTTCTCCGAAATGTATTTTGACATAGAAAGGTTTTGATTGAAATTTTTTTGCGTTGAATGGGAAAGATTAATTGTAGAAAAAGCTCAGCCTCGCAACATACTGCATTGAGAGGTGCTACAAACACATAAGAGAGGTAGAAAGGATGTACAGAATACCAGGTATGGGTGCCTCCTTTATGTGCCAGAAAGGCATGGACATAACAAGCTTAATTTCAGGACACCGTTGTAAAATAATGAGACAAAATAATTGAGTCATAGCTTCTCACAAAGCCCAAGTATCCTTCAAAGTCCCTCAATTTGTAAAGAATCTGAAGACTTTTGTGAGTGGTGGGAATGGTAATATTGTGTTTATTTGTGACTGGAGTTTAAGGTATTCATGAACCAAAAAGGTGATGAAAGTGAATAGGACGTATAGGCTACTATTTTTGTATCCATTAGGCACCTGGACTTGTCGATTAGCATGTTCCATGTCATCCTTTTCTATTGAAGAGTGATTTGTGCATCATATATTAAAATAAGTAATTCCAATGGCTTTGGCCTGAAACCCTGAGCGAGTAGGTGGTTCTTTGAAAACTGGCAAAAGTAAGTTACTGAATTAATCACCTAATCTCAAACTCAATTACCATGCTCGCGAACTTGATAAATGTGTGTATTTGTAACAAAGTTATTTATGTTTGGCCTGTCAAATGTGTGCTCAAAACTGCTGGATTATTATTACAGCAATATGAAGTCACGTATAGCTGCATACTGTACCAAAAAAAAAAATTTGAGAATTTGAGAAATTGAGAAATTCTCAATCTCTGACATACAATTCTGATCTACCAGGTGATATTTCTGCCAAAAACAGAGGTACCTACCACTGCACTGCAATAATATTCGTAGTAATACTTATTTGATTGATTTAGTTAATATGATAATTAAAATACAAGGGAATTGCACATATATCTGGAGGCATGGTAACAGGAGGAGAAGGAGATGAAGTGAGAGGCAGTGCAGGTCAATACTGTGCATTGCAGTTCATTCATCATTAACTCCATTAAAGGTTTCACAGACTGAGATTTTCACTGTTCCCAGAGCAGGATTTCAGGGTTAAAATTTGGATCCCTGTTTTTTTTTAACTTTAGAGTACATTTTATAGGGGTTTTATTATAGGTGCTAAACTAACAACAGCACAGTACTGGAGATTTATTTACTCACAGACTATAATTAGCCACATTTATCATACATAACTCGAGATGGTACTGTGTTCCCCACAGTATTATTTCATATTTCATATTTCAGAGCAATGGACTGGGCTTGATATACCCTGCTATATTCTAAAGCAGCATTTAGCAGGTTTGCAGGGTCAAAACAACAAATGTGACCTCTTATGATGTGTCGCAGGGGGGTTAAGTGTTGCCAGACTTGCTCGGCTGAAGGCAGATGTGATTTATATGGTAACAATTTTTGACAGGCTCACAAGCTTCTTGCTGTGAAAGACAGTTGCCCTGTGACATGACAGGACGTTAGCCGATAGCTCATATTTTACGTAGCCATTGTAAGCAATCTACAGCACTTCCAATTAAAATGCACACACCCCAGATGACAAGCTTCTGTATATATAAATGTACAGTATAATTATGGTTATCAAGTGTTCAGTACTAGAAAGTGGGAGAATATAAAATAACTTGTTACAACAAGAGCTGCATTGAAATGATGGCAACTTCACAGTATAATTGTGTGCCTCCATGCATGCTGGCTCTGCGTGAATTTTCACTGGTTATCGACGCCACTGATGAAGCCAGTCGATACTCATCTGACTTCTTTAGGCCCGTGCCATTTCCTCCTAGTTTGTGTTGTCACCAGCAGTCTTTTGTCAGAACCGCGTCACGGATGAGGCGTGTGGACAGCCTCCCACTCCCACTCTCCCGTGCTTTGTGTCTCCTGTGGGCGTCCGTAGAGCTGCGTCACTTTGCCGCCGGCCCCCCACGCTGTACGCCAGCCGGCCCCCGCGCCTCATAGCCTACAGTCTCCCCTACCTGCACACCCCTGCAGGGGATCTTTCAGTCTGTATGACGCATTACATGGTCTGTCTACATCCCGCGCCAGATTGGACTCAGACTTATTTTAACTTGGAGGCCATAAGATCATTTTTTTGTCAGACAGTAATGTGCAGAAGGATATTAGTAGGCGCCTAGGATCTGCCTGGGAGCCAGAGAGTTCTCTGGAGTTAGCATTAGCGTAATTTTAGCGTAATTTCTCAGGTGCATCCAGCCTACCTGCTGGGGAGCAGTTGGAATACAGCAAGCCTCACTGTTGGGCAGGGGCAGCGTTTTCCGACATGCACCTCCTGCTGTCCAATCACGGCTCTTTAATCCAGGAAGACTTGGCAGAAAGAGGGCATTAATCTAGCTCCAGTACATCAGGGGCACTCTCAAGGCTGCACTCCCATCTGCATAACCATCGCACGCTGTCAAGCGCCTGTCAAAAGCGTCTACGCCCACTGCCTCGGGACTGACTGGAATCTTAAAACCTGCTCTTTGAAAAGAGATACTGTAGGTTATGTAGATATATTGTATTCAGCGTATACTAAGAGACAGTTTGGAAAATTAAGCCACGGAATGTAGCTCTCAGTTATTCATGTGAGTGGTAAAGCCTGGAAAAGCTGGACAGCTATTTAAAAAGTCTGCACCAAATGATAAATGCAAACAATTTCATTGCTATTTACAGTTCTAAATAACAATTAAATATATACTCATATTCAAAAGGAAAAAAGTAAAGCCTGGTAAAGCCTGGTAAAGCCTGTAAAACCTGGTAAAGCCTATAAAGCCTGGTAAAGCCTGTAAAGCCAGGTAAAGCCTGTAAGGCCTGTAAAAGCCTGTAAAGCCAGGTAAAGTCTGTAAAGCCTGGTAAAGCCTGTAAAGCCTGGTAAAGCCTGTAAAGCCAGGTAAAGCCTGTAAAGCCTGGTAAAGCCTGTAAAGCCAGGTAAAGCCTGGTAAAGCCTGTAAAGCCTGGTAAAGTCTGTAAAGCCTGTAAAGCCTGTAAGGCCTGTAAAGCCTGGTAAAGTCTGTAAAGCCTGGTAAAGCCTGTAAAGCCAGGTAAAGCCTGTAAAGCCTGGTAAAGTCTGTAAAGCCTGTAAAGCCTGTAAGGCCTGTAAAGCCAGGTAAAGTCTGTAAAGCCGGTAAAGCCTGTAAGGCCTGGTAAAGCCTTTAAAGCCTGGTAAAGCCTGTAAAGCCAGGTAAAGCCGGTAAAGCCTGGTAAAGCCTGTAAAGCCAGGTAAAGTCTGTAAAGTCTGTAAAGCCTGTAAAGCCTGTAAGGCCTGTAAAGCCTGGTAAAGTCTGTAAAGTCTGTAAAGCCTGTAAGGCCTGGTAAAGCCTGTAAAGCCAGGTAAAGCCGGTAAAGCCAGGTAAAGCCGGTAAAGCCTGGTAAAGCCTGTAAAGCCTGGTAAAGTCTGTAAAGTCTGTAAAGCCTGTAAAGCCAGGTAAAGCCTGTAAAGCCAGGTAAAGTCTGTAAAGCCAGGTAAAGCCTGTAAAGCCTGGTAAAGTCTGTAAAGCCAGGTAAAGCCTGGTGAAGTTGGACAACTATTTAAAAAGTCTGCACCAAACGATAAATGCTAATAATTTCATTGCTATTTACAGTTCTAAATAGCAAATAATTATATACTCATATTGAAAAGGAAAAAAGTAAATATACATTTTAAGATTAACAGATCAGGTGGAGTCCATTTCATTGTACCTCCGCTGGTGTAACTCATCAATAAATTTCATATAAATTTGAAGGAAGAGATTATTGCAAAAATATTTTCAGTGTTTGCAAATTCGGAGGGACAGTTTGATATGGTATATAAACCTGACCCCCCCGCAAACCCCAGAGTTTTAATCAGTATTGCAGAAGGAAAAACTGATATGTATTCACAGTTGTCAGTGTTGGAATTACAGTGACTAAAAAGTACAATATTAATCATTTACCAAGGTGAGCATCCAGTGCCTTTCTTGGTCAAAGGTGAGGATGCGTAAATGATGAATTGTTTGGTGTGGTCATGCCACTGTGGATTTGAAGAAATGGTAACGGAGGGATGGTGTGATGATCCAGCGGAAGGGAAGGATGAAGTAATGGCTTGGGTTCTCTCAGGGGATGTTTCCAAGCAACTGGAGCAGCTGGGTGCATCTCAAAATCTGATGTCAGCCTATCAGAATTCCCATCAGGCCTCCAGGAACTAGTGGCTGAAAGGGAAGGTTAGAGTCTATGTTGAGAAAGGGAGAGAGAATGAAAATCCAAGCGCAAATTATCACCGTCCCAGTAAAAGCAAGAAATGAGCAGCACACAAGCTAAATAATAAATATTTTTAAAGGACATTGCTTTTATTAACCTCGGCCATATTAATTGCAACTCCCCTTCCTCATTTAAATAGTGCATTCTGTTGCCACAGTAAAAGAATCAGGATTTTATTAGCTCATAAAAAGTAAATGGTATTCTGGTTGCTACTCTTTAAATTCCTTGGCAAACATTACATGATTCACCCTACTGTTTATCCTTATGTGATTGTAGGATTGTCAGTTTCAATTGTCCAAAAATGTGAGAAGAACTCTCTCCACTAATGGCTTGTGTACACTACACAACTTTCACAATCCTAACTATGGAGAGTATCTCACATTTAATGACCATAAAAATCTCTGGTATTTCCATCCTAGGAACGCTCACACTACAGGCGTAGTCACAGGCTATGGTCACAGGGTGTCACACACTACACAAGCCATGCCCAAAGACTTCATCAGAAGTGATGAAATCAAATCAGTTTAGCTTAAACACTGCACCAGGAGAGCTGCGATTGAGTCTCTGACTGTCTCACATTAAACGACTGTTGGAGGCGGGTGCATGCAGTGAACTCGCGAAGACTGGGGATTTTCTTATGATTTTATTAAGATCTTGTGAGTTAAACTCCTTTAGTGTAGACCAGACATAACAGGCATTCCACAAAAAGGATAAAACTGAGCTCAATAGAAATCACATGAAGGACAAAACTCAATTAATTTCATTCAGTTGAAGAGAGAGAAAGAATAGAACCCAAATATAAAACAAAAAACATTACAGATTGTAAAATAAGCCTTAGAATAACCAATACACATCCCAATGCTTTCAAGGGAACCACATTCCTGAGGTAAAATATTACATCATTTCTAGCTCAAAAACATCTAGAAGCATCTGCACTTTCTGTATTCGGTTACCACGGTGATGCCATGGACAGAGATCACTGTCGATCTCTTTACCCTCTGGCACTCTCACTGAGAGTTTGCAGATAGAGCAAAAGGCCCTTCCATTATCCATATACTTTACTGTCACTCTGTCATCTCCTGCTCTTCCCCCTGTCACTCTCGTCTTCTCTGTCCCCTCTCTCCCTCTTTCTCTGCACTATTGATCTTTGTGGCGATCAGTGGTGGCGTGCTCTTGTGACGGTCGTTCCTGCTGCACGTCTCTGGTGTAGATGAGAGCTTTGCTTTGCATTAATATGGTTTTTAACTGCGATCAGTGCTGCTCAGTGGGGGGAGATCAGCTCGCTGTGAGAGCCCGGTTATCCGTGGTCAGCTTCGCTGAGAGACAGCCGTGCGCATCCAGCACTGCCATCAATCTCAGCAGGGACCCAGGTGTTCCGAAGGACCTGCATTCTTGCCGAGGTGCTTGTAAAGTCCCCTACAAACGCCTCTTATTCTGAATCATTGTAACACTGGTTGCCACTGGATACTCCTGAGCCAATTAGGAGCTGGAGCTGAATTCCAGGCTGGGTGAAGCTAAATCTTCACCATTCGTCTGACCTGGACCTTTGGGACCTATTTGCTCGTTATATGTTACAGTTTATAACAGCATTTTCCTCCTCAAATTGAGAGGGGAGAGAGATAGAAACTTGATGTGGTGCCAGGTCCATGCCGTGTTGACCAAGCTGTACTTGTACAAGGTGTGTGGTGTATTGTAGTGCTGCAGTGATTTAGAGTAGTAGACCAGATTGAATGTTGCAGAGGGCACAAGGCAGCCATGCACCCGTTCTCTCAGGGCAGGCAGGGGGATTATCTACGCAGCCTGTGCCCTCTTCACTGAAGTTCCATTACAGCCATAGTCATAGTGGCATTACTCTCGGATTACAGCACCTCCTATTATCAGAACAACACCACCCGCCCCCCCCCACCCCCAACCCCCCGAGACTCCCTGGGGTGAAACAACGAGGAGGGCTGGATACCGCAGACCTTCAGGTCTTCTTTGTCATTGGGCCCAAGCTCTAATTGGTCCTGGTCTCCACGGCAACCGAGGCAACCGATCACGTTCCTCCCCGGCGTTCTTCGCCCGCGTGTGGGCTTCTCGTCTCGGCACCTGTTTTTCTTTTGTTATGCGTGCCGGTTATTAATCTTTTCCTCCTGGTGCCACATTGTCTCCCCCCGCCGAGCGAACGGGCTGATTTATATGCGGGCCGGTGTGCGCGGCTGTGCTCAAGGCCCCCGGGTGAGACCGAGACAAACACAGAGCCTGACGACGGCCAGATACTACCCACCACTGCCACATTCTCCTCTACCGAGCGCAGTGCACGCCGATTAACCTGTGCCGATAGACGCCATCTGTACCGTACTGAAATGCTACTGTTCATGCATCATAAGCCACAGGTTTTCTGTGATTAGCATCGTGCGTCAAAGGACGTCAGCGCTACATCACAGTTGAAGTGATTCACGTCACGTGACAATGGTTTTCTACCACCCGACTGGCATAACATAATTCCGTGGCAGCATAAAGTTAAATAAGATATACTGCGGGGCGGTTATTACATTGATCGTGCTGTTTATAGTGCCGGCGGTGTAATAAATTCCAGACCATGTTGCTGTGGCGATAGCAGACGCCGTACTGCTCGCGCTCACAGTTATGAATTTTGCAGAAATTAAAGGGCGGGGGAGGTTACGGACGTCTCTGGAGCAGCGCAGTCACTACAGAAACCCCCTCAAACCATTCCTCTCGCTCGACGTGTTTGAATTCAGAATCTAAAACAAGCTTCATTGGCTTAATTGCCAGGAAGATTCCGAACAACCAAATGGCAACCAAAGAAAAAAACATAAAACAACAAATGAGGTGACTGAGAGACAGAGAAACACGGGCAGCGGAGACGGTTAAGAGCTAAGCCAGAGTCTCCTTTGTGTCAACGCCCCCGGGACCATGAAACCCCCTGAATCAGGTCAGCTAATTAGAGAGAGAGAGCTCCCGACCCCTGGCACGCCACACTTCCCGTCTCCATTCTCCGCTTTCCATTTGAAATCCGCCTGCTGTGATTCTCATGCCCGGCAGGGGAAGATGGACATTGTATCCCACATCAGCTACAGCAACCGCACCGTTAGATTAACAGTCAAACAGCATGAGGTGGTCACATTTGTTCTGCTGTTAGGCAATGATGCAGTCAATGGTTCCCCTTTTCTTACAAGTGCCTGCAATTGTAAGACATGTTAATGTCAGCAACAAAATACTCTGCAAAAAAATAATAATAATTGGGACTTGAAAATGAAAGGTTTATGGCCGGGTGTAAAAAGGAATCTCTCTCATTACAATTAGGTTTTTAAGTATTTTTACGTGTTCTAACAGGATAGCCACCCCACACTGTTAAAATAAAACTGCTGTCACAATGACACCCGTGAAACCTTCCTCAGCCTGGAACATGGTTCCTGAGCCTGGAACATGGTTTAAATTTTCCCACTGAAAGAATAAGAGCTGAAAGAGCCGAAAGGCTGCCTCTGACCATTAAGACATCTCTCACCTCCCTGTCGCACGCCTGCCTACAGCACGGGGCCCGGTTACAACAGCAAAAAGCAACCTGCTCGTACATGGCGGTGAGGAAAGGTCACTGTTCGTGTACGACTGGCTGAGACTCTGTAGCCCTCAGCTCCTCACTCCCTGTGTGCTGCTTCACCCTCCCTCCACCCCCACCCCCACCCCTCCATGGCCTTCCGCTCTGCCCGGCCCCTTTCCCCTGATGTGTTCAGTGTCTGCCTCAGTAAGCAGCCATTGGGCGTACATCCCCCCTCCTCCCTCGCTCAGCGGCTTTCGCTCTCCCTCTGTGACCTGTCCCTGTTTAACTTTGCTGACACAGACAGAAGCCGAGAGGCTCCGGCACCCAGGCCTCGGCCGTTAACAATGCCCTAATCCACACTGACAATGGCCTTTGCTGAACTCTTATCCACCCCCTCACATTCAGGCGTGATAAAAAAAAGGATATTCAGACTCGGTCGTGTAACAGTTTCTGCAAATGCAGCGGTGAGCTTATTAGTGGGCATGTTTTGTCTTCTCTGAAACACACAGTGAAGAATGTCAGGTCCACTGAGACCGAAATGTCACCATCGAAACACCCTGAAGAGAACTGTTACTTGTATATGTGTACATTACAAATTTTGTGATCAAACTTTGGTCCACCATGGTTTGTGCTCTATAAATTACATTGTCGTGCTTACTAGCAAAAACCTTTGTGATTCTTACTGTACATGGGAAATGTGTATTAGCTCAATACACACCACCTGGTTTTGTTTTCATATACGGATCGGTCAGGCTTTGGCTGTCTCATCAAACTCTTTGACCTTTGTTTATCTTTCCAAGGATTTGCTTTGCCGTGTTCATTAGTAGATCTGTCTCTCTCTCTGCATTCTCTCTGGTAAAGTGCTAAACTTCTTGTCTAATTTCTAACGGTGTGTTTCTCTGTCTCCGTCTCCAGATGTGTCTCCAGTGTTGGCAGGCTTCATTGGGGCGGGGGTGCTGGTAGTGGTGGTGGTGGTGGCCGTCTTCCTGTGGACCTGCTGCCAGAGGCGCTACCGGCAGATGTCGGGCAGCTACAAGCTCCACGGCGCCCACCACTGCGACTCGGCCAGCGACCCGCCCTACAAGTTCATCCACATGCTGAAGGGCATCAGCATCTACCCCGAGACGCTCAGCAACAGCAAGAAGATGGTGAGGGTGGCGCGGCGCCCGGGGGGTCGGGGCGAGCGCGACCGGGAGTGGGGCCGGGTCACCGGCGGCAGCGGAGGGGTCCTCCTGGTGGACGCCGCCGAGAACGGCCTGCTGGACCGCCCGCAGCTCCAGATGAACCGCCTGGTGGGTGGCGGTCAGCCCAAGCTGGAGCGCGACCTGCCAATCAGGGCCGACTACTGCTGCCTGGACAGCAGCTCGGCCAGCAGCAGCGGGACCAACAGCACGGCGGCCAGCAAGACGGCCACGCCCTTCACCCCCGCCGACGAGCCGGGCCTGGGGGAGCTCAGCCTGGCCGTGGACTACAACTTCCCCAAGAAGGCGCTGGTGGTGACCATCCAGGAGGCGCGGGGCCTGCCGGCAGTGGACGAGCGCTCGGCCAGCTCCGACCCCTACATCAAGATGACCATCCTGCCCGAGAAGAAGCACCGGGTCAAGACCCGCGTGCTGCGCAAGACGCTGGAGCCTGTCTTCGACGAGACCTTCACCTTCTACGGCGTGCCGTACAGCGCCCTGCCCGAGCTGGTGCTCCACTTCCTGGTGCTCAGCTTCGACCGCTTCTCCCGCGATGACGTCATCGGCGAGGCCATGGTGCCGCTGGCCGGCGTGGATCCCAGCACCGGCCGGGTTCAGCTCACCCAGCAGATCTGCAAGAGGAGCATACAGGTGAGAGGGGTGCAGACAGCACCATGATACACTCAAATGTCCCCATTAGCTCCCCATAGCAAAGCAGGCCTTTAAATTTCACCCACACACTGGTGCTCACGATGCCCACGGAGAGTGACTAAGTGTGTATATGAATGACAATTAATGGACAATGAAGACGTCCATCTAAGAGGGAAGGAGGATGCAGTGACACTGGCAGCAGCTGATCTAGGTTCTGAGACTCTTGACCAGTCCGCTGTGCAGCAGATGGACCTCCATGACTGGAGGTGTGGCAGCTCCTCAAGGCCAGTCACGGCAGAGGCTGTTTCACACCACACACACACAAGCACACACACACAGGCACACACACACACACACACACACACACACACACACACACACACACACACACACACACACACACACACACACACACACACACACACACACACACACACACACACACACACACAAGCAGGCATACACACTTTATAGACAACGTGATCAAAGCATTACTGCGGAGGATAGGTTTATGCACACACACGTTTCCCAGGCGGGCAAAGCCAAGGAGAGTGTTAATCAGAAAGGTCACTGCCTCTTTGGGTTCTGTCACCATTAATATCTTAACTGCAGACAGACCTGAGAGCTGAAATAAAGCCCTGCTTTATCTCCACCTACAGCCAGGCATCAATTAAAGCCAAGTGCAAAAATTAGACCAGATAAGAGCGTCGCTATCTGCTCTCTTCCACTAGCACTGCGAACACCAGGCCTGAAATGGTATTGACACAGGGCCAGAGTTTACTCACGTGCCATTTAGACCGGTCCAGGCTATTGCTGTTCTGATGTAGCAGATATATCTATCTTAATCGGTGAATAGGACACACGGACACATGCACAATCGCTGAAAAGGTTTGTAAGGACAAGGAGTATTTCACAGCTGGGAAGCGACAATTGCAGGATGAAAGTGCTTTTGTACTTCTACAGGAAGTTATTACACAGAAAAGGGATCAGAAAGAATCTTCCAGTGAAAGTACTAAATTGGTCCAGACAGTATTCCATTAAGAATATAGAAGTCTTATCACTACAACCTCTGATAAGCACGACGGCCCAGTGGCCACCCGCTGCTCTCTCTACACAACGACCGTTCAAGCCGCCGTAGCCGTTTAATGCAGGGTATAAAACATGGAAGGCTGTCCACCAAGGCCAAACTAAGCAACAGAAAAACACATCTGAGCGCCACCCTACTATCTCAACCTGCCATCTCTCACTGCTTCCACACACACATGCACATATACACTTCCTTCCTGATCTAATTAGTAGACTGCCTTTCACTGAATGCCTCCCCCACATTTTTAAATGGAGTGGGTTTGAAAACAGTGGAGAAATCCAATCTATTTTCCTGTATAAGAGACATAAAGCACAATAACTTGGAGTAGGTAAGAGAAAGAGGTAGGTTCATGTGCATGTTTTATATAGGGACTTTCAAAGTGGACAAAAATGTTTGAATTTCTGAATTGAAGGTCTAAAATGTCACAGTCGTCAATATGAATGTATTTTAGCCTTGGGACCTATAATTTAGTACCAAGCAACCAACCAAGTGACATTTTTATGGGTCTTATATAAAATATAGATTATTATTCAGTTACATATCTAAACGTAAAAATGAGAATGGTAGAAGACGTAAAAAGTCTTGTCTATATTTTATCCTAATGAAATCATGCTTGACATTAAAGCTGATTGATTTGGGCCCTGTATCAAAGACTACATACTAAATAATAAACTTATATCATGAGAACAAAAAGATTAAGGGCCTGTGTAATCCATATTGTGACATAACATTTATAGTATGGATTTATAGATATATTATTGGCCTACATGGACAAGTAGTACAACATATGCGCATATAAAATACATAGATAATTTGTTACCATATAAGTAGAATGCACACATACAACTGTAAGTCATCTGCCCGCTTTCTACTGTACTTTAAGATCATTTTGAGAAAATGAATACTTCTGATTCTGTTGCTGTATTTACCACAAGAGGGATTCAAGGACCAGTTTTAAACGGCAGCAAATGATTTATTTGTGCGGTATAAATCAGCTGAACCAGTCATTTTAGTTTGGTACTGGCATTAGAAAACCAATGTTTATAGAATGTCAGCACTAAAGTCAACTGATTGTGTTGCAGTCAATTGCTAATAGTTTCAAACACAAACATAAGGCAATGCTCCGAAGGCATAGACCTATACTGACATTTGTGCACATAAACTGTCCCGTGGTATTGTAGGAATGTCTTGCAGCTTCTCATATTAAACAACATGCAAATATATAAGGCTTTCACAATGTTTTGTTTGCTAATTTAGGAGTGTATTGTGTCGCTATCATGGTACAGAAATCTTGTAAAAATGATGTGTGCAGTGCCGGTAACACATAGCCTTTAGCACACAGAGCCTCATTCCTGAAACACATACAGTATATTGTACACACCCATGGGCCAGCATACTAAGAATACTTAAGCATATGCAGACAAACCACCATTCATACATGCACACAGAGATACATGCATCTCTCTCTCTCTCTCTCTCTCACACACACACACACACACACACACACACACACGGACACGCACACGCACACGCACACACACACACATACACCCCCCCCACACACACACACACTCACACAAACACGCACAATGCTACATGACGTAATGTGGACTGGGCTGTAACAGTAGGTCACGTTAGTCTTAGGCCTTCTCTAAAGATCAGCCTCAGCCACAGGCTGCCTTCGAATACATGTTGCCATGGCGATATTCAGTAGCGGCGTAGGAATCTGCACACAGAAAGGGAAAGAGAGAGAGAAAGAGAGACAGGAAACCAGAGGAGCGGAGGTTCAAGGGGTGTGTGTGTGTGTGTGTGTGTGTGTGTGTGTCGGGGGGCGGGGGGGGGGGGGGGCAGTACTGCAGAAAGGGAAAGACTAAAGTGGTAATTTAGTGAATTTATGTTTATCACCTTTTACTAGAAATATTATGTGTTTATGCATCTGTGTGTTTGTGAGTGTGTGTGCGTATGTTCGTGTGTGTGTGTGTGTGTGTGTGTGTGCGTATGTTTGTGAGTGTGTGTGTGTGCTCCTGTGATAGTTCTGACAGGCTGTTCTCCCTGCAGTGTGTAAGCAGGGGAGAGCTGCTGGTGTCTCTGTCCTACCAGCCAGTCACACACAGGCTGAGTGTGGTGGTGCTGAAGGCCAAACACCTGCCCAAGCTGGACATCACTGGGCTGTCAGGCAGTGAGTATCAGCCACTCAAACACACCCAGTCTGCACTGCACTGTCCTCTGTCTCTGTGGAATCTGTACCCATTATGTTCTGATCCTTCATTGCATGCAATGCTGTTGTCACTGTAGCCTGTACAACTTACTGAAGTGCAACATGTATCTCTGTCTCTCCTCCTCTCCCTGTTTGGCCTGTTCCACCGCAATCGCCCGCTGACCCTCCCAGACCCTTACGTGAAAGTGAACGTGTTCTACGGCCGAAAGCGCATCGCCAAGAAGAAGACGCACGTGAAGAAGTGCACGCTCAACCCTATATTCAACGAGTCCTTCATCTACGACGTGCCTGCCGAGCTGCTGCCTGACATCTCCGTGGAATTCCTGGTCATTGATTTCGACCGCACCACCAAGAACGAAGTGGTGGGCCGGCTGGTGCTGGGCGCGCACAGCCCTTGCTCCTCTGGCGCCGCCCACTGGCGGGAGGTCTGCGAAAACCCCCGCAGGCAGATCGCTAAGTGGCACAACCTCATCGAGTACTAGCGCCACAAGCACGCCCCGTACACAAATGATTCCGCGAAAATGCCCCTCTTATAGAGAGCGGTGCAAGCTCCCACCTCATACATTCTTATTACAAACAAGCTAATTAAAAAAACCCCTGGAAGGACTTGTACAGTGAACTGCTCTCATCAAAAATAATTCTGATGGTGATGATGATAAAGGGGTCGAGGTCGATTCTGAAAGGACTTTTTACAATTGTATCCTTGAAAAAATCAGCATTCACATGCAAACATCCACCTCCCCACCCTCTTGTGCACTGATAAACACATATTCACACACAGGCACAGGCACGCACGCGCACGCACGCACGCACACACACACACACACACACACACACACACACACACACACACACACACACACGCACACACACACACGACTGTTAGAAGTGTTGAACTGGAACTGTTGTCTCGGGGTAAGGATGTGCAGGGAGGACAGAAGGGCACAGCCACCCCACATGCACACACACACGTACACACACACACACACACACACACACGCATGCACACGTACACACACCCACACACGCACACGCAGACCCACACACACGCACACACACACACACACACACACACACACACACACACACACACGCATGCACACGTACACACACACACACACACACACACACACACACACACACACACACACACACACACACAAACTGACCCGTGCAGATTCACAGCCTTCCCGTTCCCTCTACCCCCCCCCCCCCTCCCTTTGGTTGTACTACGGTGGTATATATGTTCATTGTATTGCATGTTTGAACAATGAAAAACATTGGACACAAAGAAGTGCATATTGCTGGAACTCAGAATGACAAGTACTTTCTTGTGTTTCTAACCCTAACAGATGGGTATTCATGACACTTGTACTAATACTAGTGAATTTTAAAAAGAGGTCGTCCTAGTGTGCTTTGACATCTCCTTGGGGTGAGGGAGAGGTCACCGGCAGAGATACAAGGCTCCTTACATTAATATCTTCCCATTAAATAAATATATCTCAAATATATATATATATATATATAAATATAACATTCACTAAAAGCTACCATATTTAACCATTTTCATTACCCCTCATAAGGGTCATGCCAGCTATGAAGTCCATGACACTATAAATGTAATGGTACATTGTGGACATTGCAGACATTTCAGTGTGATGGTTTCAAACATTTGTAAAAACAATTTGTCTGCACATAAGTTTCCCCCTCTGTTTACAAATATTGACTGCACATATATAATAAGAGGACGTTCTCACCCAAGCAGTGCGTATACAGATAAAACATATGTGTGCCACAGGCCAGGGATGATGTTCAGCTTTTATCTGTGAGATTTACAGGAAAGAAACATTGCTATTAGCTTTGAAATGAATAAGGGGAGTTCACATTTTTTCCATGACTCAGATATGGTTGTTGGTTCCAACTCCATGTGTGGTTGGTGAAGAAGTCATTCCAAACACTCTCAGAAAGACCTGCACATTCAATTTTATATTTGCCAAAGATCTTGAGGCTTGATTATTTCATGTTCGTTTTACAGTAATAATTTCAGATACATTCCTAATTGGAGCTCATTTGGCTGAAAAAGTGAATTACATAGGTACATTGAAATGGCATAGAAAGTGCTATATCATGAAAGCATTTGATGGTTCATAATGTAACATTCATATTCATTATATTTATGCTTTGGTGATAATACAAATAATGCATTTGATGCACATGTCCTGTCCCACATGAGTCACGACTGTTTATTGTTCAGTGTGTGTGTGTGCGTGTGTGTGTGTGTGTGTGTGTGTGTGTGTGTGTGTGTGTGTGTGTATGTGCGTGCATGTGCGTGCATGTGCATACGTGTGTGTGTGTGTGTGTGTGTGTGTGTGTGCATACATGTGTGTGTGTGTGTGTGTGTGTGTGTGTGTTTGCAGTATGTGGGTGCAGGTGAGAAAGTGAATCAGTTTGTAGAATGACTCAAAGGGGGTAGGGGTGTACATTTGCATTATAAGTAATTTCTTTCCTTTTTTTCCATATTTGCATTTGTCATAATCACAGTGCTGGTACATTGACCTTGCTTGGGGATTCCTGCACCAAAGTTGCCTTTGAAAGCTTTTAACTGTGAGTGATCCACACAACATGTTTCTGTCAGCTGCAAGGACAGAGAGTGTTACTGTAACATCTAACTGCTCACTTTAAACACAAATCATCTATCGAGGGTTGGCCATCAGACACTTAAAACAACCCAGTGAGATGGACTGATTTTACAGCTATGAAATGTATTCCCCAGTCTATTTTTCATTGTTCCCAATGCAAAAATGGGATAATTACACCCAATACACTGACTTAAAGTGTGCCAGTCTGTGTGAACCATTGGAACTGTGGCTAAGTTTAGCTAAACTGCATTAGGCCAATGGTATCTTGGCAAACCAACTGGTGAAGAGCTTTGCATTAACCCTGAGCTGCAGAAGTGGATCTGAAATAGTCAATCGCCTTGAGTGCAGTTCCCTTTCTTTTGAATTTTTTTTTTTACAGTCAAAGGCTTCTCAAGTAAATTTGGTGCAACTACCTCTTTACAATGTATCTGTGTACATTAATACACAGCGAGACTGGACATGTAATGGTGAGGCACTGTATGGACTGAGAAGATAGGTACATCAAAGGATTCGTTTCCTGTATAAAAACACCTTAGCAGCTCACGCTACTACAGTATAAACTGGCGGATGTAGTGTAGTGCCAGCCTTTTTAAACTGTTTTATTTATCCCATCTGGAAAGCCTAAGAGTTTGGTTAAATACATCTTTCACGATTAAAGGTGTGGTAGACATCTGATATTTCAGACTCAAGATAGTATTTAATTTCTGTTTCACTGCTCTTACTGTAGGGAGAAAAATGGTAGATTGTACATATTGTAATATAGGAGGCTGAAACCTTGCTATTGGTTTTTTTTTTTCTTAACAAATTGAAATCTAAATCTAGAGACAAATTGGGAATAATGAAGAGTAATGTCCTGTAATCTAAGCATGTGCTTTTCGTTAATATGTCCCCACGTGTCTTCATTCTCTCTCCATTAAGAGGCGACAGGTCGCAGACAGATATCAACATGAGAAACATATCATGGTTGTGGGCAGGCAGAGCAATTGGATGCACGTTATCTATTGTCTGTTGTTGTCATTTTGCAACATTTGCATTTTTACGTGAGGAAAACACTGTGGGCAAAATCCTTCCCGTTAATTATCTTGTGCAGAAGAATCCAATTTTGTACTGGGTTGAATATGGGTCTCTTGTACTGAAATATGTGAGTTGGTTCATTGTGAAAAGCTTTTACAGCATTAATAACTACCAGGTCAAAATATGGTAAATACTGTATTTCTGTGTAACGGTGTACAAAAAAAAAAAAGGAAAAAGAAAAGGGCCGGTAAATGGTATTAGTTTGAATTTTTGTATAGCTCCTCTTGTCTTATTAAAAGATTGTCAGTCTTCATGGTGATTGCAATAAACACACCTGGGAGCTATTGAACGGCAATCAAATACAATGAGCTTTTACTCCATATCTAAAGCCCATATGTGGTCTGATGTATATGTACGCAATCAACTCCACCAATGCTGCTGCCTGTTGGGGCCCCATGTGTTTGATTATGATAATTACTTGACAGAAATATGTTGTCATTTTTAATCTGAAATGGTGTAGCGTGTCAGAATCTCAAGAGGGAAGCTCGCTTTGTCAGGCACTGTTTGAGCACATAACACAAAAGCAGACCTAAAACAGGAAAAAAAAAAAACTATTTGCCATTTGCGACACATTTTGATAGGGGTGTTAAAAGACAGCTGACTCCCACGATGCCATGCTGCAGGCCTAAGATGACCAGGGATCAGTGTGTATGTGGAAAAAACAGGGCTCACCCAGTGTTAATCTGGCTCACGACGCCGTGTGTAGCTGCTGAGTGCAGGTTGAGCAGCCTGGGTGAGCCCTCTGTGGACGGCACTGTGTGTAGCTGCAGAGTGTAGGTTGAGTAGCCTGGGTGGGAGCCCTCTGTGAGCCAGTAGAGAGGAGGCTTAAAGGGAGCGCCGATGGGCTGGTTCACCTGGAATCTTGGCCCTGTTGAAGTCCAGATGGACGAGGCATGGAGGTGGGCAGCCCCCATGGCTCCACTGACATTGGAAACTTTCTCCTCTTCCCCTGCCCTCCTGTATTTCTCCTGTCCTCCTCTACATTCTGTCCAAGCGTATCCTTCTGCCCCTTTCATTTAACTGCTCTGTCCCTGTCTCTCCCTATCTCTCTATCTCTTCCTTTCTCTCTATCTCTCGCTATCTCTCTGTCTCTCCCTATCTCTCTGTTTCTCGCTCTTTCTCTCTCTCTCAATTCTTCCACCCATTTCTTCCAAACACCCATTGCAAACCTTGATTTACGGAAGGGAGCATCAAATTAACATTGATTCTCTCTTCTTGAGAGGAGGACAGAGAATAACGTTGTGTCTAATTTATGCTTTCTGGCTACGGAACATTTTTGCTGTTTCAGTTTATTAAAAAAAGAAGGAGAATACTTCTGTAGCTCTGCAGTCTCTGTGATGAGCACATAGCTGTGTGGATATATTTGCTCCCTCTCTCGAGTGCAGCCAAGATTGAATTTAAACTGGTGGAGGCTTATTCAAAAAATAAAAATCATAAAAGCAAAGTTGTATCCGACAGATGTGGTTCAGACGCATTTTTGTTGACTTGGTACTTTGTTGATCTGCGGTTCTCAAATACTGAAGATGGCCAGTAAAACAGAGGGTGTAGCTAACAATAGAACATAAGTCCCTATAGCAAACTCTCAGTACAGTTCTGAACTATTGCCTGTTACTTATCCTCTTAGCCTTGGAGGTGATTCAAGCTCTGTTACCTTTTGTTCATTTAATTCAAGGCTTCAGGCAGCATTTTCCCCCTCCACTGTCTGCATACTGTTGCTCAAGGACGTTAGAGAGCTCCCTGTAAAGTATGTATACTTCTTGAGTGCCCTTGCCCAGTTACCCCACTCTGGCTTTCTCTGATATCCCATGTCTTGGTTTTGCTGTCTGCTCTCTTGTACATTGAACTGGGGACGATATATGAACGGTCAATAAATTTACTGTAATAGAAAGAATGACCAATGAATATTGAATTGATATCAATCACAATTCAGACAAAATAACTTTAACGTGGAAAGACATGGAGTAAAAAAACCTTAACTGTGTAAACTGCATAATGCCATAAAGTCTATGCTAAATATATTACACTAATGGTAACGTCTATGTTGAATTTGTTAATACACATTGAACGTGCAAATAAAAACTGATACACCAGTACTTTTCAGACTATGTGTCTTTTTCCCTTTTGAAGCCTACTATATTCTCCTATACCCTCTTTACTCAGCAAACCATTTTACAACGTTTCACAAGAAAAATGTGTGTATTCATATTACTCATCTCTAGATTAGTAATGTTACTGACAAAGAGTCATGGCGCTGTAGCTGACATTACGCCTGTGGAGTTTCCTAGTAAAAACTCGGTCACAGCTAAAAAAAGAAAAGAGGGAGATGAACTTTGCTCCCACTCACTCCTGTTCTGTTCATTTTTACAAGTTGATGACATTCTGCACCCAACAGTGCAAACCAGTTGTTTCAAGAACAATATTATCTCAAGTCTCACAGTTAATGTTTGGCATGCATTTCAGCACTTTCAACTTTGGATGTAAAATCTGTACAACCAAATTTTACAGAGGAAAAAAACACATTTTCTGTGGAAAGTGCTATTAAATATTGAGGGAGGATCTGTTTTGTGTCTGAGTGATTGCGAACATTTGATCTTACTCTTGAAAAGAAGGCAGGGATAACGGCTCTTCAACAGAAGGAAGAAAACTGATTTAGGTTTACAAGTTTCATTAAGTTCTTCTCCAGTTTTTGTGGTGAACAGTAGGCTAATGAATTGTTTGGATATTCACTTTGTCCCTACTTTTGCAGCTAACTTAAAAAACAACACATGTATCAAGGGTTTATATTTATTACTGGTGTTTGGTGTGAATTGTTAGAATTGTTTGATGTTGTGCTTCACTTTAGTTTCAAATACTATAACAAATATATATGTGAAGAATATCTTAAATGTACTTTTTTCCAAGTAGTCATTGAACAAATACTCAGTAGGGCGATGGTGGGGATTCAAGATTCTCTCAGTTTTCTCCCCATAATGTCCTCCCCATTTGGGTGACGCATGATGTTGGCGGTGATGTCTTGCCCTGTGGGATCCCTGACCACAGTTGGCACAGTCACAGTGCTGATTTGATCTGGACCATTGTGTGTGTTAGTGCTTACAGCAGCTACCCATGTGAGAGGCGCATTCCTTTACCTTTCAATGGTACGCAGGCACAAAGACAAATGACAAATCGCCTTGCCAAGCTTTGGGTGCTTTGAACTTCATTTGGATTTGGATTCCGTTTCAATGACATCATTTTGCATTTTGTTGCAGCTCAGTCAGGTCAAAATCAGATCTTCCTCTATCATCCTTTAAAGTGCTTTTCTTGTTTCCTCAGAAGAAATTTAAACTAAGAGCAAGATTATGGGCTGAATGCTAAACTACTGGACAAGGTTAACATGATCTCCACTTCACTCCAGCTAGCCTATTGCACTGGCCATGTACTGTATATCCTAACAATCATAGTTGTAAGCTTGAGGTACTAGAGGTTTAAATCTAATGAAACATGATACATAATTTGTGCAAAGAAAGTTTGTTTGCTTCTGTAATTTTTATTGCTAATGGTTCATGTATATAAGTTATTGGGAAGTGTGAGTGATGGCTGTTGCTCACTGTGAAATCGGTCTAGCAGGAATTAATACTGAAGATGACCGAATAGACATTTTCGCATACTGATTTGATACGTTCCACATATCAATCAGATCATTTCCAGACTCTCTTTTTGCGTCATTTCCACATGAACCATGCAAATAAAATAAAAACATTTTAGGTTTATGTTAGGTGCTGGTGGGGGAAGGACCCAAACGCAGGCAGGAGTACAAAAAAACCGAAGTTTAATAAGGGGCAAGGCAGCAATCCATGGTACAAACAGGCAGGGTCGAAAAACCGGGGAGACAGGCAACGATACAAAACACAGTCCAAAGAGTAGTCAAGGAACAGGCAGGGGTCAGAACCGGGAAGGCACAGCAAAGGCACAAGAACAGAATCCAAAAAAAGGGTCGCGAGAACACAGGCATGGGTCAAAACTGGGGAGGCGTAGGAGGAACAAAAAGAAAACAAAACAGACAGAATACAAAACAAAAACAACAACAGGCAAAAAACTAGGGATAACAAAAACTAAGAGACAGATACTAAGGAAGAAACAGAAAACTTAGGCAGATACTTGGAGGATACTCGGAAAAACAGAAAGCAACATGGAAGCAAATAATTAATGAGGAACTCACAAAGACAGACGGAAATAACAGGGTTTTATACACAGGGAGAAGATTGCACAAAATTAATCAGGTGTGAAGAGGAGGGGAAATGGGAGAGTACACAGGTCAGAACAATGAGGGTTAACAAGGACCAATAATACAATAAACATAAGACACGGACTGGAATACACATAGACACAATGATAACAAACGGTCTGGGGTTAGCAGGTAGACAAGTGCACAACTCAGAGGGGAGGAACGCGAAAGTGGACACGTGCAGAGAATGCGAAATCAGATAGATACAGGGATAGGATAACGAGGAGGGAAATGACAGCTGCAGGTAGAAACTCAAGATGAATTAGTAATTAGTAATGTTAGTAGCGAACTCTAAAACCCTAATGTTAGTAGGTTAGCTGGTTAGTATTATATACACGTTAGTTTGTTAGCAGGTTAGTATTAAATCTAATCTAACAGTTAGTATGATTAGTACATTAGTATTATATACAAATATTAATAAAACCAGAAGGAAGAAGACGAGATACGAAATACAGAGGAAACCCGAATGTTCCCAAAATCACCCGAATAGTGCAATGACAAAGACAGGGAGTGGAATCTCAGAAAACATGGAATGCAGACTGACAATCGCGAGGGAAATGCAGGAAAATGGGTAAAAGAAATCAGGAAAAATAATACAGAATAAACAGACAGACAAATTACAGGATCCTAACAGTTTAATCCTCTACATTGACACTACAACAATGGCTTTATTTTCTAAATGTAATATGTTTTTCAATTATATAATTGCATTCAGATGTTTACTTTATGTTTCACAGACATACATTTTCTAAACTAATAACTATTAACTAGCATACTTGACTCATTGTCCGCAATAGCAACAAATAATGAAGTTCTTTTTAAAATCTCATGTGACTAAATCATAATGTTTTGCTAGTAAATACAATATTTAACAGTGTCACACTGTCTTTCAACATATTTTATAGAAGTCTTGATAGAAGATTGATAACGTGTGAAGAGATTTTGTGGACCTAAAGTCAAGATTTGAAGGTAATTTGTGTATCTTGTCTATTGAAAAACTGAATGTTTATGTGTGTTCATTATGGATGGCTTTATGACAAAGCTTGGAAAATTGATGATCCTAGTATTCCTAAAACCAGACATTCAGACATTACTTGCTTCACCACTGTTCAA
Source organism: Synaphobranchus kaupii (assembly GCA_029718625.1). Taxonomy (NCBI): domain Eukaryota; kingdom Metazoa; phylum Chordata; class Actinopteri; order Anguilliformes; family Synaphobranchidae; genus Synaphobranchus; species Synaphobranchus kaupii. Next base: position 70,182,426 of record CM056382.1, on the reverse strand, counting down.
AAAAATTGTCACACAGTTGAACAGTTTTTCATTTTTGTTTGTATTGAGTGCAACACTAACAATCTGTCATGTACGGTATGCCTTAAATTATCATTTTTAAGACCTCTGATTATTAAGACAAGGGGCCCTATCTTGGCGATCTTGGCGCTTAGTCTAAGCGCATGGCGCTAAGTCCATTTAGGGCGCGTCCAAGTCCACTTTTGCTATTTTAACGGCGTGTTTTTTTGGCGCTAAGCACGGCGCATGGCGCAACTGGGCTGAACCTAGTCGCTTCATTAATTATAGGTGTGTCTTGGGCGTGACATTCAATAAACCAATCAAAATGTCATATCCCATTCCCTTTAAAAGCCTGCTTTTCCACCTTGGCGGATTGCTTATGATGGCGAAACAGACATGCTCGTGCGTGTTTAGTGTGATCAACGAATAGGCTAAATGGAGTATGATCAATATTATTCGGACTAACCATTAGCCTATGAGTTCCCGGTAATTCCAGACAGGGCTGTTATTTTACTAAATATGTGCGGTTAAATTTCGTTAAAAGGACCTGCAACAGCTGAGAATAAGCTATCAATGGCTTTAGAAAACGCCAAATTAGCCTGCTTGTTCAGCGAATTTCGTTTGATTATGCAATGAAAGTGTCAAACATCAATTCCAAGAGGCTGTTCTCATGGAGTTCTCGAAGTTCAAGCTTCATCCAAAGTTCATTAGGCTACCTGCATAGTAGGCTAATATTGATTAATAACATACATACCGTTATTTTTGCCTTAATGATGACACTAAATAGCCATACAATAAAGCTGTCAGGTTCGCAACCCATAAGTTCACGCATATTTCCCCTTGTTTAATAATGTCCTGTTTATGGAAATGTGACCAACCTGTTTTACTCGTAGCGTAATCCTTTAAAACAATCCACTTTCCCAGGAAGACCGTTAAACGTGCAGAGAATGGCATTAAAATTAATTGTGAATTAATTGTGTAACGTGCTGCAAATTTGTTTTAGTTTCTAATTAGACGCTTAGTTCTCTTTAAAATCGTTTTGTTCAGTTAAGGAATAACGGGTGAAATCAGCTGGGTTTTAAACGGTGAGAGTATGGAAACCTGGTCACTGTCATTTAAAAAAATATGAAGGACGAAGAATAGCTAAGGTTACAATTTAGTTAACATGGTGACATCTCCGTTTTTTAACCATAGGCTATCGAAAAAACCTTATGCACAGCGAATTCGCTGTAGCCTAGGCTATTTGAAAAACAATAAATGCAATATTCACTGGACAAGGTTTTGAACTTTTTTCAGTCACAAACCATTCTATTTACTTACAGGCTGTATTCATAGATAAACAGAGCTGTATTGTAATGACATTTGAAGCGCATTTTCAGAACTTAAATGTCCGTCTATTGCCGTGCGCGAGTTTTCCATTGAATGACAATTCACGCATTAGGTGCAAAGACAATTCGCGCATTAGGCTTGATAGCTATAGGTGTTATCAGCTCCTTTTTAATGGATAGCCATTGTCCCGTACCATCGCACATCGCCTGGATGTTGATGGAGTGGGCTGAGAGCAATGTAATGTGGCATTGTTTCCCTTCGCTGAGGGAAAGGTATGTGGACCTATGGAACCTTTTATTATTATGCATTTTTGATATAGCCTACACAATAATAATATTTCACATTGTGATCTAGATATTTTAGTCATGCCTGTGCACGCCCCTGTGTGTAACAGACAGGAGGGTATGCGCGTTGTGCACACACCTATGTAGACGCACTTATATGCGCCGTTAAAATAGCATGTAAACAACTGCGACATGACTTTAGACCAGGTTTGTGGTGGTTCTAGCGCAAACGCTTTCTGCTGGCTCAAGATAGCAATACGCCAAAAATAATCCTGGCCACTCCTCATCTTAAGACCAACACGCCCAGTTCACTAATGATGGCGCAAGAGTTACGCCGTCAAACATGCTAGTTTGACGGCGTAAGCGTTAGGCGTTATTATGGACCTAGCGCCGGGTGTAAGATAGCAAAGACATTTGCGTTTGCGTTAGCGCCGCTTTGCGCCGGGTGTAAGATAGGGCCCAAGGTCTGTAACAGCCAAATCTTTACAGTGTGAATATGTGCCATGGAAGATGAATAGACAACCATCTGCCTTTTATTTGAAAATGAAAACACTTGTTTGTGCAGTGTTTCAATTTGCAACATCACTGAGAAAATGTATTTGCTGTCTTCCCATTCCTGCAGAAATAATTTATCAGTTGCACCTCTGAGAGTTCCATCAAAATGCCTCCCTGAGCACCAGACATGCCTGTGGAGTGTAACAAAGTTTATGAAGGCTCAGATTCATTCAGTCATGTTCTGCCCTATACGTACACAGTTGGCGTACTATGGTAGAAAGGGTTAACAAAAATACTGGACAGAACATTCTCCATTTCTCCATTCTGTGTCATCTTCCCATAGTCAGAGTGGCCAACATCTACGCCAGTGTGGGGCTTTGGACCAGCTGGAGAAGAGGGACCCCATCTTGCAGCAGTCTGTTCATCTGTTGAGGAGGTGGGTGCACTGTGCCATGGTTCCGTGTCACTCGCCCGTCTGTACTGCTGTGACTCATCGGGTGGCCTGCCCACAATCCGTTGCCCCTACAGCTCCTCAGACCCCAGTCTGAATGAGCGCTATACTCTCTCTCTCTCTCTCTCTCTCCCTTTCATCCCTCTGCTTTTTACATTTCTCCAGCCTCAGTTCCACCTTTCCTTCACCCGGATCTCACACCCTCTCTCTCCCGTGTATCCCTCTTGGTCTGAGAATACCATTTAACGGAGTGAAAGGTGTCTCACTGCAGGCTGTTTGACGATCACTATTAAATTGTTCATAATGCTGGGAACGGGATAGAGAGGCTGGTGGAGGGGACCCGGAATACCTTTAGGGTCTCACTGAGGATAATGAGTAACTCCTTTCTGGGGACAGCCCTGGCCTCTGGGTTCAACAATCTGCTGACAATCTGCGGGTATAAACAAATTGGTTTCTGTGTAGTGTGAAGAATTAGTAAGAGAGTAGTAAGAGAACAAGGTACCATATACTTTCCTCCTGCATAGCAGATACGTTTAGTGTTATATTATGCACTTGTGCATTGTGTAGTATTGATAATGATGTGTAGTATTGTAACCTTAACACAGAACACAGTGTACTATTGGTCCCTTAGTGTAGTGTATAGGCTATAGCATAATAAATCTAAATCACAGTAAAATACACAAAGTAATTTCACTGCCAATTGCAAGATTTTTTGATTAATACATAATTTTCCCCATAAATATGGATTTCTGATATATGATATATGCAAAAAGAGCAGCTTGCATGAGTGAGCTTCATTTAGTCTGCCTTATGGAATTCACATGGAATGGCCTGTATCACATATCACTGCTAACAAAAAGTAAATATATAAGATTTCTAATGTTAATTCTTAGCAGAATGGGTGGCCTATATAAAGCCAATGCCCTGTGCCTATGACTATGGCAGGTGATATTTCCCCAAGATGGACATGCTGACAGCAAGTCATGTTTTGGCCAATAGCTTAATTGTCTCATCAGTTTGAATAATAAATTATTAAACATTATACACTCAACTGTTTGTATGTCATCCACTTCCGTTACCTGCTCTCTTCTGACTACTGCACTTGCTGTAGACACCGCTCCTGTCCATCTCCAGGCTACTAGTACATTTTGTCCTGAAATGCATGCTGCTCATTCTTTTCAGCCTATACTCCACAAGAGTGGCACGGTTGTTGCACAATTGACAAAGCTGACACAGCCAGACGACAGGCACCCTATCATCCGCAGGAGGGTTGCTAGGAGGGTGTGATAAGAACAATCTCTCTCTCCCTGCGCATTGCTGTGATATAATTACAGTATGTCAATGAAACTCCTGGCCATGGTAGTATCTTATACATGATTCAGACTTGAATGCAGTCTGTGGGCTTCAGATGGTTACTCAGCTCAACAGTCCCTTTATCAAGGTAGTCTCACCACTAAATACAACTGCAACTAAGCATCTGGTTGCCTGCATAAATTAAATTACATTTAGCGATTTCTTTTTGTAAAAAAATATCCTCATTATTGTAGTTAAGTTGTAAGAATTCAGTCAATATTCGGCCGCCGTTCATTTTGAATGAATCAACCCCTGGGCATAAGCACACTGTTAAAAAAACTGTAATGTACAAATTTGCAGGATTTCAGTGTTTTTTCAAAACACTGTCAAAGAATAATGGCAATCACTCATTATGTAACAGCCATCCCACAAAATAATCTATATATATATATACACACACGCGTTTTTTACAGTGCACACAAACTTACGGTTTTTTTGCTGCGTAGATTATGAATAAATCAATGAAAACGGGTGCAACACTACTTAAATTAATTTTGGAGAATGATCAGAAAATTTATTTAACTGAACAAAACTTGAGTTTTTTTTTTTTACCCTTAAGGCAAAGTTCTTATACTGCCCACTAGAGGATAATATTAGTATTGGTCTTTCGGATACCATGTACTCGATGTACTAAATTTAAATATTCATGCAGCTAACGAGCGCTACATGGCATGTAGTGCTCGTAAGCAGCATGGAGATTTAAATTTCAACCAATCATCAGTGTGTTTGTTTAGTAGGCTGCCAATTAGACGTACATTTGAAGTGAATATCCGTTACAGAACAGACATGCTTTCAGACAGTTTCACCGTTAGGTGTCACCCTCCAGCTCTCATGTTCAGTAATGAAATGTTTTACATCACGTTATACATCACGTTATAATTGAGCTGTTTGTGCATCTGGAAAAAGTAAGTGTGCTTATTTATCTTGTTGTCTAATGAACAATTAAATGTAAGACATTCAGCTTGAATTGTATTGAGCTTCACAATCGACAAGCTTTGCTGTAAACACTTTCATGATTTACACACAAGAGGGCAATGTTACACTGTAAGTACCAGAGCCATAGTTTACCTCGAAGTTCTCTGGCTCAGTATTTGTCCACTGAATTACAGGAGCACAGGAGCAAGATTGGTGTCCAATCGTATCTGAAAAGTGCTGGTGTGGATGCTGGTTTTTGTTTTACTCCAGCACTAAGATTCTACCTGATTCTACTTATCAAGGTCTTGTTTAAATACCATGATGAGTTACATGTAATTAGTTGAATTGGGTGTCATAGTGCTGGGCTAAAACAAAAACCTACACCGGCCATTTTCAGATGAGATTAGACACCCCTGGTTTAAACTCAAAACAGATATTTATAAGGGTAGCTACCACACTTTTAACTTCATCTTGAACTAATTGAAACTGAATGCAATACTGATTCCAGGAATATTTACTTATTCCAGGAATCATTTCAAGAAAACAATATGCAGGTCGTCTGTTAACTAAGTCTCAACTAATCTAAGTCTGTTACCTACGGGTTGCAGTATCCCAGGTGGATAAGGTATTTAGCTAGTTTAGTAAATAACAAGGAGCATACATTGATGCTGCCCAGAGTCCTTCTTGATAGGACTGATTAGAAAAACTGGGGGAAAGAATGTATCTGACACTAGTGATGATCCAAGTGTCAGTGAAGTGTCAGAGATGAGATGGTACTAGACTACTGATGACTGCTCTTTTAGTGTGCGAGAGTTTGTGTATATGTAAGAGTGTGTATACATGTGTGTGCACATGTGTGTGTGTGTGTGTGTGTGTGTGTGTGTGTGTGTGTGTGCGTACGTACGTGTGTGTGTGTGTGTGTGTGTGTGTGTGCGTGTGTGCGTGTGTGTGTGTGTGTGTGTGTGTGTGTGTGTGTGTGTGTGTGTGTGTTTGAATACAAGTCAGGAAATTAATCACCCATGTCTCTCCCCTTTTATATTCTCTCTCCATTTTCCATAGATTCAGAATTTAATAATGCACTCATTATTTTATCTCACTGTCCAACGAACAACATACAGTCTCAACTGGAACCCTGTTAACAATGAAGGTGTTTTGGTCCATGGAATTTAGACGTTCAGGGGTTAACCCTCCTATTTTATACCATTTTATGACACCTTTCATGAAAATAAAATGTGACGTAAAATGTCAGCAAAAACGTTTAAACCGACACAAAATAATTGAAATATTAATTATTTTGCACTTTGTGTGTTGCCTTCTTAATGTCTGCCAATTGACTTGCCTTTTATGCCTAAATATTTAAAATCTGTGAAAAACTTCTCAGTTTAGAGCCGGAGGTAAGTGAAAATTTGTGACGTTTAAAACCTGTATGGGAAAGAACTGGTTTATAATTGACGTCAAACACTGATTAAGGTCAAATGGCCCCCAAAGATAATAGGAGGGTTAAGAACAAAATGCTCCTTTGTTCGTTATTCAATATTTAGTCTTCTTTTATTTGGTTATTTACAGAGGTCTCTTGGGATGTTGTCTTTAAAAAGCTTTTGCAAGGAAAAAAGCACAGTCTGGAGAACATGACATCATTGGAGATTGGCTCAAAGCCATTTTCTATCAGTTTGATAGATTTCAGTGTTGGCATTTGCAATCAATTTTTCAAATAGTATCAGCTCTAATACTTTTGTTACTCTGTCAGTAAAAAAAAAAAGAACAGAGAGCTCTGTCACTTTTAATGCTTTGGCTAATCTAGGACTTTACCTGAAATCAGTGTGTGTCAGATTATATAGTAGTAGTAGTAGTAGTAGTCGTTTATTTGTTCCCGTGGGAAAAATGGATTGCAGCATTATCACAAGACATTTAAAGGATAAAACATAGTACACTGACAACAGCGCAGACACAGATAAAAACAGACATCGGCAGATATGACAAGGGGCATATTTTGTATGTTTTGTACATATATGTATATATTTTACAACAAAACCCCAGAGTTGAAATTACTTTTATAACAGCTTTTTATTGCTATCATGGGCAAGAATCATTCTTAATTTCAATCCATCATTAGACTTCTCTCCTACAAAGGCTTTCTACTTGTCAACCTCTAATTATGTTTCTTCCCTTACTGACTTCAAAGTTATGAAATGAGTTACTGCAGCCATCATATTTGCTGTGAATCACTCACTATTTTCCAAAGCTTACAGATGTTTGATAGGCACTGTGAGGTTTATAGTGTGAAAGTAGGTAATGTTTCTCTTGTAGATTATGGTATGATACCACTAGGGTCATGTAGTACATTTTTTAGGCTCCATGTACCCATTGGTATGACAAAGAACTTACGTCATAGAAGTAAATGCTTGTCCTTGTATGCCTAAAAAAACTAAAAATAAACTGGCAGTGTATGCTTATACTTTGGCTCTGTCTGTTTATCATCTTTATGCAGCTTTTAATACATCTTGCCTTGACAAGTCGATCTGGATAAAATAATCTGCCAGTTGATTGAATAGTAATGTGACTTTGTGGCATGAGGTTTATGCTCTGGCTGACTGTTTCTCTGTGCCCTCAGAGTGGGAGCTGGAGCTGATGATCCAGCAGTATGAGGAAGAAAACGAGGAAGAGAAGCCCAGGATGTGGACCCGTGTACATAGCCTGCTACTCTGTACCACTGAGCCCTGCTGCTGATGGCTAGCCTGCACTGCAACCCTGGTACCACAGAGCCACAGGGTCTGCTGGGCTTTTATTTATATCTTAGAATCAGCACTCAATTCAGACCCAAGGTACCAGGTAAGGTGAATTAGCTGTGTAATGAATTGCTTGATTTAATTAATTAAGTGCAATCGCTGCGGATTTTCCGGGACCAGGGTGAGCCACCCCTGAGCCAGCATCATGTTCCCCAACCCCCCCCCCCCCCCCCCCCCCCTCACCGCCTCCCTCCCTAAAGCTGAGCCACTGGCCACTGTACTTTATATGCACAGCAGGTGCCCTTATTCTGGGCCACTTCCAGAGCTCCGTGTCTAACATGCTGTCGGTTTACACAGCTGGCTTTTGCACTGAGGCAAATCAGGTCAAACACACGGAGTGTATGGGTACAAAAACCCATGGGCGAATCAACATGGTAGGATACAGCGTGAAAGCCTCGGTGTCTCTGTACGAGCTGTATAATTCAGTCTCATTGTCCATAACTTCACATTTGAAGAGAATGAGGTGTAATATATATTCATATATTCAATATATATACTGAGCTAGACGGTGATGCTTTCTGAGTACTTATAGTCCCATGTTCAGCTGTACAGCAGTTTCCATGGGATTCACACTCACCACTAAAGCCAACTTGAGTGAAATAAACCCAGTAGCACATTGAGTCTAATCTGTTCAGCTTTAAAAGTAAAAAAAATAAAATAATAATAAAAATAAAATGTAAATTATGCTGCATTGTAAAACAGACTAAACTAAAATATTAGAAAGCTCTAAGTAACTATAGAAATGAATGGTATTGGCCTCACTAATCTAAATATTGATATCCACTTAATAACGTTAAACAACCTGTTATAATTAGTTTGTCGTTAATGACACGGAAAATCTATTTTTTACACTCCATGTACCCATTGGTATGACAAAGAACTTACGTCATAGAAGTAAATGCTTGTACTTGTATGCCTAAAAAAACTAAAAATAAACTGGCAGTGTATGCTTATACTTTGGCTCTGTCTGTTTATCATCTTTATGCAGCTTTTAATACATCTTGCCTTGACAACAAGTCGATCTGGATAAAATAATCTGCCAGTTGATTGAATAGTAATGTGACTTTGTGGCATGAGGTTTATGCTCTGGCTGACTGTTTCTCTGTGCCCTCAGAGTGGGAGCTGGAGCTGATGATCCAGCAGTATGAGGAAGAAAACGAGGAAGAGAAGCCCAGGATGTGGACCCGTGTACATAGGCTGCTACTCTGTACCACTGAGCCCTGCTGCTGATGGCTAGCCTGCACTGCAACCCTGGTACCACAGAGCCACAGGGTCACAAGTCCCCGGCTGAGTGCCGCTACGTTGGAGTTCACCCCGGTGGGCGAGAGGGTCGCCTCCCTGCGCCTAAGGGTTATGGGGGGGAAAACTCTGACTGTTGTCTGTGCTTATGCACCGAACAGCAGTTCAGAGTATTCGGCCTTCTTGGAGACCCTGAATGGAGTCCTACATGGGGCTCCTGTAGGGGACTCTGTAGTCCTGTTGGGAGACTTCAACGCACACGTGGGCAACAATGGAGAAACTTGGAGAGGCATGATTGGGAGGAACGGCCTCCCTGATCTGAACCCGAGCGGTGGTTTGTTATTGGACTTCTGTGCTAGTCATGGATTGGCCATAACAAACACCATGTTCGAACATAAGGGTGCTCATAAGTGTACATGGTACCAGAGCACCCTAGGCAGAAGGTCGATGATCGATTTTGTTATCGTATCATCGGATCTGAGGCCGTATGTATTGGACACTCGGGTGAAGAGAGGGGCAGAGCTGTCTACTGATCACCATCTGGTGGTGAGTTGGGTCAGGTGGCCGGGGAAGCCTCTGGACAGACCTGGTAAGCCCAAACGTGTAGTGCGGGTGAACTGGGAACGTCTGGAGGAGGCCCAGGTCCGGGAGACTTTCAACTCACACCTCCGGCAGAGCTTTTCTGGCATCCCTGTGGAGGCTGGGGACATTGAACCAGAGTGGGCAATGTTCAAAGCTTCCATTGCTGAAGCTGCGGCTGGGAGTTGTGGTCTCAATGTCTTAGGTGCCTCAAGGGGCGGTAACCCTCAAACACCCTGGTGGACACCGGTGGTCAGGGAAGCCGTCCGACTGAAGAAGGAGGCCTTCCGGGATATGTTATCCTGGGGAACTCCGGAGGCAGTTACAAGGTACCGACAGGCTTGAAGGACAGCAGCCTCAGCTGTGGCAGAGGCAAAGCAGCGGGTGTGGGAGGAGTTCGGAGAAGCTATGGAGAAGGACTTTCGGTCGGCACCAAAGCGGTTCTGGAAAACTGTCCAACACCTCAGGAGGGGGAAACGGGGAACCATCCAAGCTGTTTATAGTAAGGATGGGACGCTGTTGACCTCAACTGATAAGGTGATAGGGCGGTGGAAGGAACACTTTGAGGAACTCCTGAACCCGACTAATCCACCCTCTGTAGTAGAGGCAGAGCTGGAGGATGATGGGGGATCAACATCGATTTCCCTGGAGGAAGTCACTGTGGTAATCAAACAACTCCACAGTGGCAAAGCCCCAGGGGTTGATGAGATCCATCCAGAAATGCTGAAGGCTCTGGGTGTTGAGGGGCTGTCATGGATGACACGTCTCATCAACATTGCGTGGAAGTCGGGGGCAGTACCTATGGAGTGGCAGACCGGGGTGGTGTTTCCCCTGTTCTAAAAGGGGGACCAGAGGGTGTGTGCCAACTATAGAGGCATTACACTACTCAGCCTCCCCGGGAAAGTCTACTCTAAGGTACTGGAAAGGAGGGTCCGGCCGATAGTCGAACCCCAGATTGAAGAGGAACAATGTGGATTCCGTCCTGGTCGTGGAACAAAGGACCAGCTTTTTACTCTCGCAAGGATCCTAGAGAGGGCCTGGGAGTATGCTTATCCGGTCTACATGTGTTTTGTGGATTTGGAGAAGGCTTATGACCGGGTTCCTCGGGAGATATTGTGGGAGGTGCTGCGGGAGTATGGGGTAAGGGGGTCACTACTCAGGGCCATCCAATCTCTGTACACCCAAAGCGAGAGCTGTGTCCGGGTTATCGGCAGTAAGTCGGACTCGTTCCCAGTGGGGGTTAGCCTCCGTCAGGGCTGCGCCTTGTCACCTATCCTGTTTGTGGTATTCATGGACAGGATTTCAAGGCGTAGTCGTGGAGGAGAGGGGTTGCAGTTCGGTGGGCTGAGGATTACATCGCTGCTGTTTGCAGATGATGTGGTCCTGATGGCACCATCGGTCTGTGACCTTCAGCACTCACTGGATCAGTTCGCAGCCGAGTGTGAAGCGGCTGGGATGAGGATCAGCACCTCTAAATCTGAGGCCATGGTTCTCCGCAGGAAACCGATGATTTGTCTACTCCAAGTAGGGAATGAGTCTTTACCCCAAGTGAAGGAGTTCAAGTATCTCGGGGTCTTGTTCTCGAGTGAGGGGACGATGGAGCGTGAGATGAGCCGGAGAATCGGAGCAGCAGGAGCGGTATTGCGCTCGCTTTACCGCACCGTTGTGATGAAGAGAGAGCTGAGCCAGAAGGCAAAGATCTCGATCTACCGGTCAATCTTCGTTCCTACTCTCACCTATGGTCATGAAGGGTGGGTCATGACCGAAAGAACGAGATCGCGGATACAAGCGGCCGAAATGGGTTTTCTCTGGAGTGTGGCTGGCATCTCCCTTAGGGATAAGGTGAGAAGCTCAGTCATCCGTGAGGGACTCGGAGTAGAGCCGCTGCTCCTTTGCGTAGAAAGGAGCCAGTTGAGGTGGTTCGGGCATCTTGTAAGGATGCCACCTTGTCGCCTCCCTAGGGAGGTGTTCCAGGCACGTCCAGCTGGGAGGAGGCCACGGGGCAGACCAAGGACCAGGTGGAGGGATTATATCTCCACGTTGGCCTGGGAACGCCTTGGGATCCCCCAGTCAGAGCTGGTCAATGTGGCCAGGGAAAGGGAAGTTTGGGGCCCCCTGCTGGAACTGCTACCTCCGCGACCCGACTTCGGATAAGCGGTTGAAGATGGATGGATGGATATATTCAATATATATACTGAGCTAGACGGTGATGCTTTCTGAGTACTTATAGTCCTATGTTCAGCTGTACAGCAGTTTCCATGGGATTCGCACTCACCACTAAAGCCAACTTGAGTGAAATAAACCCAGTAGCACAGTGAGTCTAATCTGTTCAGCTTTAAAAGTAAAAAAAATAATAATAATAATAAAAATAAAATGTAAATTATGCTGCATTGTAAAACAGACTAAACTAAAATATTAGAAAGCTCTATGTAACTATAGAAATGAATGGTATTGGCCTCACTAATTTAAATATTGATATCCGCTTAATAACGTTAAACAACCTGTTATAATTAGTTTGCCGTTAATGACACGGAAAATCTATTTTTTACATTGGAAATAATTGAAAGCAATGGTTTCCAGATGGGAAAATGGGTGGATTAATTTGACATCATTATTCCGTAGGAAGAAGACAGAAACATAGCCTGCCCAAACAAGAATAAGAATAGCGCACAGCATAAATGCTTCAGATGCAGAATGTAATTTTCTCTGAGACTGTCACATTATTGCGCAGTCAGAGGTACTAGTCCTTCCATGTAAGCATCTCGCTGCTGTTCTCCATCCGATTCGAGGAGCCAGACGCCCGTTTGACAGGTCACGAGCCACATCAGCAGAAGCTTCAGTTGGAAAGTCTGAGACAGCCTTTTTAAAGCAGCCAGAGCTGTAATGAGGAAATAATTTTCACAAGTTGACATTTTTTGGACTATAATCCTTAGAAGAGAAAAATTCCCCATGATTAACTATGTATTTTTAACTTTTGAGGCAGCTGTTTAGTATAGCATATTATAATGTGTTGCATTGTGCACTGCTGTGTAGCAACACAACACTTTCACTTACTATTTACTACGCTGCAAAAAATGTCTGTCTTAACAATTGTTTTAGTCTTGTAATGAGAATTAAACTCTTATATTTTTCTCTAAACTGGAATATATTAGCTTGTTTTAAGTTACTTTTTGCTTGACAAGTAAAATTATTTTACCCACCAAATCTTGAAGTGAGTAAAAAATTTAAAAACTATCTCTCTGCACTGGCAATCTTTTTGTCTTATTTAGCAAAAAAGTTTCTAAAGTCGAAATATGAGATTAAAATACTTAATATTTGGTTTTTGCAGTGTATTAATACTTACTATTTCACTATAATAAGTTATTTCATTCTACGTTCATCGTTAAATATGAAGTTTTATAAATGGATTGGTTCTGGTACATAGTATAAATACAGGATTCCATCCAGACATGGAAGCTGTATAATGCTCTGTCATTCACAGAGCCCAACAATGTGTTACTTATAGTTCCTGATATGTGTCCAGCAGGTACTCAGGCCCTGTTAGCAGCATCTGTTTAAACATTCCTCACTCTTTTAACTTTTATCTTTCCGCTAAAGAGGCTAACATCTCTGCTTAACCAGTTACGTAAAAAATGATCAGAAAAATGATCAGAATTTGGCTTGTTCACTTGACCTGTCCATGAGCAGTTTAAGTGGGTGTGAGATAAATTATGTAATTCTCCTGTACATTTCTCCTTTTCAGAATTCGGTTTACATCTATAGCTATAGTCAATGTTTCTGTGAAAGGCTCAAACATCACAAACATTTTGAAAAATATATTCATAGGCTCACATTTTATCTTATATTCTATATTGCTATTTTCATAAATGTTGTTTTGGAGGAACCTTGAATTTCTAAATGCAATACAACAACTTTAATTTATTCTTAAATCTGTGTCAGTTGTACCTATTTTTATATTTTCACATACAATTTTAGCACTTCATCAAAGCATATGGATCTGCCCATTATCAGTGTCTTAAGAGCTCCATTACCATGTGTTATGGATAGTCTTTCAGTCCTAAAATTGTACAGAGGGCTACTAATAGGCCCTTGTTGAATTTATTGTTAATGAGAAATACACAAACACACAAAGAGAAACATACTCTGCTCTTCTACAGGTGAAGTCATGGTAACAGACCACAAAGAACTTGTTCTGTGGTGGTTTCATTAATAGCTGACTGTATTCTGATTGGATAAGGGTTTTGTTGATTGTGGTAAATGACAAGTTAGATGTTGGCAGTTCTGTGACAGCAGATTTCCTTCTTTCCTTTTTTTGTTTTTTCAGATAAGAGCAATGTCTTTTTAGCAGAGCCAGAGGTATGTTTCTCATACCGTTCACTCATTTTCAAGCATAGAAAATAATAATGAGGAGGCCAAAATAAACCTTAAAAAGTGAAGATGGTGGTATTCAAAGCCTGGAGCTCCATTAGTCTCCATACCCACCATGTATTTCCTTTGACGGAGTCTTGAAGAACAAAACATCCTTCCTCATTTTAACTCCGTGTGTTTTGGAGTGAAAATAGCAATGCTACGTGCCCCGCACCATGACTTGGGCAGTCAGATGGCCCCTGGCACTCACTGCACTTCCTGTCTACATGAGCAGACACAGGGCCTTGTCTTCAGAGAACACGACTCAGCTAATTAAATGTTCCAGGCCTCGGTCCCAGGGGTTCTGGCAAAGAGAAGGAGGGAGGGAACCCCAGTGTGGCTCCCACTCCTTATCTGAGAGAAGAGGGGAGATTAAAGATATATGGACAGGTGACACGTACTGTATATCCCACAACAATTCTACAAGATACTGGTAAACATACTCATTGTATGTTCTTATACCCTCGTCATACATATCCCTTTATTTGAAGGACAGTGTATGAAGATGTATCGATACAATTGGCCACCCGTGTTCAAAGTGTATGTGTATGTTCACTTAGTGAAGCTGTGGGAAGATTTCAAAACATTAAGTGCATGCATGTACCCCTGTTAATATTTCTCAGCTAGAAGAGTGGGAAAACATTCAAAAGACTTAGCTGGCTATAGGAAATGTTTTGAAGCTGTAGATTTGCCAAGTATCTGATAATTACTAACTGACCGGGTGCCCAAACTTTTGCTCATGCAATGTTCACTTTGGTTTATTATTTTAAGTCTGTAGTAAACACAAATAAATAGTAATCAAGCATTAAGATTTGCAGAAAGATGTCACGTTTAGAGGTCGAGCCAAGCCAAAGAAAACGTGATATGTTTGTCTTCATCCAAACATCTGCATAGAGCCATAGATGTGAGAGGGGAAAGAATGTGTGATTGTTTGGCCTGATAGGGCAGCAGAGATTGAGGCTGTGCCCTGCGGGATGCGGGCCTACGTGAGGCCTGGAGCTTACTGCTCCGAGACAGAGACTGAGAGATAAGGAGTGAGCAGCTAAGGGCGGAGGCAGGGGCGCACCAGCTTGGACATGCTGCCCAGAAAAATACACGTCTGGTTTCAGGCTATGGGGCTGTGATTTGCAATAGTCTGTGGAAATTTGTTCTTATTTGCTCTCATAACTTCCATTTTCTGAATAGGTTTTAAGATTAGAGGTATTACGTAAGAGTAATGAATGATAGAAGAAGAGGTTCTGTCTTTGACGGAGTGCTGAAATTACCTCCAGCCAAACAGCCTTCAGTCAGTCCTGATTGAGCCTTACCTCCTGTGTTCTTTAACCACCTTGAATCAAAGTCTAATTTAATTCCTCTTGTACATTCAAATGTAAGGCCACTTGTTCAAAGCCACGGTGCTCTGTGGGATTAAATCCATTTGGAGGTGTTAGGATAATGGCTCTGTGTCATTAGTCTGCCCTTTCGCACAGAGGCAGACTGTAGTGTCAGCATGTCTCGGTGCCTCAGGGGGTCTGTGTGACCGGGGCGAAGGCCTGATCTGTGGGCTCATTATACAGCACCCAGCAGGCTCTGCTCTCTCTACGTCCCTGTCCCTGTGTTGCCTTTGTGGCTGCCAAGCCACAGGTAGTAAAGATCCAGAGCTGGCCTGGTTCCCTCTGTTTTATCTGACTCTCCCAGACAGCGGTTGTCAGTGTCAGAGACTTGGCAGTGAGGGTGACAGAATATGGAATGGGTGGGGATTTAGGTACAGTTGTTTAAGCATAATTCTTATTTTTATTTATTCATTAATTTTGACAAATGCCATTATACAATGCAACAGACTGAGTATTAGTGGAAACAGATGTAGAGTAAATGGCAAAGTACAGAAGTACAGTTTATAAAGCAGTTTGTTTTGGATTGTCAACAAGTCCATCCATCCATTATCTAACCCGCTTATTCCTGGTCAGGGTCGCGGGTGGGGGGGCTGGAGCCTATCCCAGCATGCATTGGGCGAAAGGCAGGAATACACCCTGGACAGGCTGCCAATCCATTTGAGGGAAACACAGATTCTCACTTAAACCAGATTTGTGTGAGACTCACCCCTCTCCCTGTACCCTTTACCCATCAGTAAATGGGCTGCCAGACAAGGCTGACTTGTCCCAAGCAAGGCATTTTGTGATGTTCTGTTTAGGAAAGCACTGCGAATTGTGCTTTTGTAGCTGATTTTGTTCCAAACAGGGAGTGTACCATAATAAATAAAGACAATATTACATCATGGTTGATTATGAAAGCTATTTTAATGATTATTTGTTTTCTGTATTTGTTTTGTATTTGTGATCATTTATTTGTTTATTTCAACCATTATCCTTTATTTTAATTTTTTTTCCAAATTTGGAAGGACCAATTGTATTAATAGACTGGTCATTTTAACATCCTCAATATGGGAGAGGACAGTCAACATGGAGTGTCTTGTTTTGCCATCAGGAAAGACCGTTTATGGCAGTTAGAAAATGTCTAGCTCGATAAGCATCTTAGCTTCTCCTGTAAACACTACAAAGTACAGGCAGCTCCCACCATGCAGGAAAGAAAATAGTAATAAAAAAAGAAAATAGAAACGAGAGCGCATGGATTAGCCTGTTTATTAAATTTAAAAGTATCTATTATTTTAAATATATATATATTTATAGTTATATATGTATTACTGATCTAAATCTTAAAGGTCCTCTGAAATTACATTGCCTTCCCTACTACTGCTACATGTGCTGTTTATTGAGTGTGCTGTATGGACACATTTAATTTTGTTCTTCCTACTAGTGCAAGTTCAGGAGAGAAACATTCCTCTAGGGTGCACTGACCTGCGTTGTACTTTAAGGAATGATAATTAGTTCCAAAGAATTACTCATCCTGGAATAATCCACAACCACTGGCTTGATTTGAAGAGGGTTTCAGACAACTTTAATCACATTGCCTACGCTACACACTACATTGGATCGGCCTACATTAAACAATTTCCCCTTTTCATTAAACCTAATAGATAGACATGAGTACTGCATCATTAGGTACATAGCTATTTAAAGCACTTCCGTCTTCCAGAGACCACCTGTGTGGAGGCCCACGTGCATCATTAACCAGACTTCTATGTTACTGGTGTTCAGCACCCTGCTGTTTCTGCGATCTGCGTGATGGTGACCCATATAATGCCTGTTCTGTGCCCTCATTATACAGCACCTGAAACAGCTCTCTGCCCATCTTCTGATGTGAGGAGTCTGTCTGTCACGTTGGTATTTGGAGCTCCAGAGCCACAGCATGAGACTGAGGCTGAATCCCGCTTCACGCTGATTATACAAGCAGGATGGAGATGAGACACACTGTGCAAAACCTGGGAGAATGAGGGATCAGAGAGGAGTGTGTGTGTGTATGTGTGTGTCTCTTTGGTGTGTTATCTCTGTGTTTCTCCTTTACACTTACCAGATTGTGTAATGTATCCAGTTCAACATTAGTCATTCATACATTCATCCCTCTGTGAGAAATACGATATATGAATCATCTGGTTTGCTGGTGTTGTTTTCGCATTAATTAAAGTCATCTATGGTATCACATCTATGATTTCCTGCAGTATGATGGGCAGTGTTATGCTAAATGTCGGTGCCCAGTGTGGAGCTGAAAAATCCTGCTGTCGCAGGTGGGCAGCTGTGCTGTAGGTAGATGGAACCGGCAGGTGTGTGTGTGCGTGTGTGAGTGTGTATATAATACTGCAGAGGACTAGTAGCAAATTATGAGAATCAAGGGCATGAGAATAACTGCCTACCATATCAATTTCCCAGAAATGGGTTGTTAGCAATCCAAACCCAAAAGACATGCAGGTTAGGGCGTTAACAGAGCGGTGCTGTAAAAGAGCATGCGTGCTCAGTAAACCTACCCTATTTAAATAAAGGTAAATAAATAAATAAAATAAATAGTAATCGGGGAGGAAGGCTATGGCTAGGGTTATCCCACTTCAAAGGCACTCATTAAAAATCCTGCAGGTGCTCGGAAAGGTGACGATCAGAAACGTGACTCTGCACGAGGCGTTCGCTGACAGTACCTGCCTTCTGTGTCCCAACCAGACCGCCAGCTGTCACCGTGGTGGTGTGATTTCGTGTCACGTTTGTTGCCACGCCGCTTTTCCCTTCTCACCAAGAGCCTGTACTGTTATGAGCGGCGCAGAAACACCAGAATGCCTATCATTTTATCCGACCTATTTTCTCCATTAAACGAGGGGCCTGGCCTGGGCTCTGGAAGTGAGGGGACAAAGAAACGCCACCTGAAAGATTGCTGAGGTAACTCAGCACCAGGGCAGTGTGTGTGTGTCTGTGTTTGCCCTTCTGGCTGCCGCACTGTGGTGTCTCACTCACGTGCCCAGTTTTCAACTTGCTCTTTGTCTGCCCGCTATTAATTAACCTTATTATGGTGGAAAGGAATTTGATTTCACATTTTGGTTGCAGGTTGTCTGGAAAAAGGAGGAAATTTGGGTCAATATTTTCTCTTATATACTGTAGTTTGAATGGATCTGACAGTGCTTTGATACAGCAGTGTGCTGCATTCACATTATAATGCCTAAACATGACATTTTATGCATACTGTCTGCAGTTCAATAGCTTTTATATGTCACTATCTCTATTTGAAACAAGGAAAACTAAAAATTAAATAATAAAGAACATTCTTGACATAAGAGCAAATCAAATCTTTTAATGGCATTCTGGTTAGATGAAATAAAAAGAGATTGTGTCCTATAGCAAAGCTTTAGTTACTGAGGCTTATGATTGGCTGGGATTTGGGTCAACTAGAGTCCTCAGATTACTGCACCCTGCAGAGTCATATTGACTTGGAGAAAGAGAGGGAGAAGAGGGGTCCTGTTAAATGAGGACACAATGTCTGTGGGCAAGGCCAAGTCACTCTCTATGCTTGCTTCATTCACAAATTCATTAATTTCCGTAATTGTACAATACTTCAGTCAATTACTGCAGCTGTGATTCTTTTTGCAGATGCGAGCTTCTGAGATGCTGCTCTGTAGTTTAAGGATGATCACCTG
Source organism: Synaphobranchus kaupii (assembly GCA_029718625.1). NCBI lineage: Eukaryota > Metazoa > Chordata > Actinopteri > Anguilliformes > Synaphobranchidae > Synaphobranchus > Synaphobranchus kaupii. Next base: position 70,163,541 of record CM056382.1, on the reverse strand, counting down.
ACACTCATCCAGTTGCACAGAGGAATCCTACACCAGCTAGCTTCCCACACAGTTTTCTGTACTTTGCACATGTTGAGCCAATGAAAAATGAGATCTTTGCCTCTCTCTCTCCCACCTCTCTTTAACAGGTGGGTCAAACCCAGCTGGTGGAGGCAGTTATCCAGCTTCCTCAGCAACTCTTGGCTTTCTCTGTTGCCCGAGGGCACCAGCTAGTGGCGCTGAAGGATACGATAATAAGTCAATCTCTGTCGAGCAGGGCAAGGTTAGGCCTCGCAGTGTTCCTGAATGATCTGCATGAGTTGGGCAAGATCCTCCTCCAGCTGCTGATCAACACCACACCACTCTACACCATGGTGAGGATCCCACTGCTGACACCACAATCATCATTATATCATGTCTCTCCTTAAGATGAGTTCTGTGTGTATGTACATATTTGAGTTTCCTGTGTGTGTGTGTGTGTGTTAATGTTTGAGTTTGCATGAAAATGATTCCCCTGTGGTTGTATATTATGTCAAGAGTTCACATAATCCAGGGTGTACCATATTACACACTTCATCATCAGAAAAACATTTTAAATAAATAAATGTTTGTAACTTTTCAGTATCAACGGTTTTTGAATAGCTATCTAGAAAAAACATACAGTATCTTGTTTTTCTCTAATTTAAGAGGTTTAAGTTATCATCCGCCGAAGGTTTCTTAGTATTTTTAAATGAAATTGTGAAAAGTAAGTAATGTTCAGAAATAATGCAGCAATCACCTTGACTTAAGCAGTAAGCTGGCCATTCAAATCTCTTCACTGTGGAGCTAACGGCAACGCTGTCATTCTGTGGCAAAGTATAAAAACATTCAGCGTCTACTTTCACCTCCTCACGTGCCTCTCCTTCAGCGACTTGGCTAGCAATAGAGGCTGGCCAGGTGTCGAGTCGGGTTCCTGACGGGGGCTGTTGAGTGAGAGTGACACCTTGGCCAGGTGTGTAAGAGAGGAGAGAGGAGGGTTCTGTGTTCAGCGGCTGTGACCTGTGTGGCATCAGGCTTCTGAAATGCGTGGAATGCAAAGAAGACAGCGTGCACAGAGCACTCATCAGGATGTCAGGAATGCCCAACTTTTCGCTGCCATCCAGGAGACGCTTTTTCTGACTTATTAAAAGTGAGACCCTTGTTTCGGTCCGGACTGCACGTCTCATGCCCTACGCCTCTATGTTAAGAGCGGTGACCTCAGCGGTCACTGACGGTTAACGGTTGCCCTCCCTGCTCATATGTTAACTCACAGTCCAGAGGGAGATATGTACACTGATGAAATCACAACCGTGCAGAAGAGGGAAATGCAAAATAAAATGCATTAATTTCCATTGTGAATCATAGCTAATAATAATGCATGCATTTTTTTCAAACACTGATACCGCATGCAGTTAGACTCACTGATTCTGTCAGAAGTCAAAGGGGCACCGATAGGCCTTTCTTAGCACTTATATATGTTGCACAAGTAACTACATTTTTCTCGAACTGAATGGTTTGGGTGAGAGTGAAAGGCGCCTCCGAAATACATATGAAAAAGAGACTTGAGCCGTGATGTGAGGGGTAGGTCCAGTATGTTCTATCAGTTAATGGCATAGCACACGGGCACTCTAGGGGACTGGCATCATGTCATGTGCCCTGTGGTGAGATTCTCGTCTTCCAAAGCACACTTACCTCAGCCTATTTCAGCAGGGGCTATTTTGCGCTCAGACTTAAGACTCTGGGCAACAGGTTTGCTATTGACAAAGCAAAATTAGAAATGCTGCTTTGTCAGCTGCTCTCTTAGGGGTCAAGGAACCAGTTTTAGAGAATGGTACCTATGTGAGCTGGAGTTTCTTTTCTGTCTTCTGTAGAAACACTTCTCTCTCCCTCTCTCTCTCTCTCTCTCTCTCTCTCTCACTCACTCTCCCTCTGTGTGTGTGTGTGTGTGTGCGTGTGTGTTTGTTTACGCTCATGCTTGTGCGGGGGCAAGCTGGAGATGTGTGATCGGAATGATAAGAAACGTGTTTCCCGGATTCCCATTGTTTACTGGCAGCCACTGATTTAATTTCCTTCAGGTGCTGTGAGATTGGTGATATGTTATTTGGATTCTGTCCCAATTCAGGAAGTGTGTACCAAAGCCCAGACAGATAAGAGGTCTTTCCACAGTCTGAGATGGGGCTTACAGATGTGATTTCCTCTACACTGGTAGAAGATATTTAGGAGATGGATGTAATGAAAGATCCATCTCAAGTCACTACTTGTGAACAGCTGGTAACCTTCCTGGTGCCTCTAACCAGAAATATCAATGATTTCTCCCCTTTACAAATTAAGAAAGTGAGGAATATGCAACACTCCCATAAATGAGTTATCAGACAGGCCAACTTTAAAAAACAGCTTAAAAAGGTCATGCTACCATATTTAGGCTAGTTAGCCCTCTTCAGGGCATGATTGTTACAGTGACACACTGAGTCACAGCTGCTTGCAATCTATCGTACAGATGCTGGTGAGCCATGATTGGCATCATTGTAATGTTTGGCCATTGCATAATTGGTACAAAATGTCCAGTGTTAATTAAACTCTTACAGAGTACACAAAAGTCCAATAGGGACCATACTCTGTAAGAGTTGATTTAACACTGGACATTTTACCGTGTGCCAATTATGCAGGAAGAGGATGTTTCAAATATTTGCAATATAAACTATAAAAGTAGTGACATTTTTTTGGGCTTGGATTGGCATCTGATTTTTTTTTTGTAGTGCCTGATTTATTGTTTCAAGCCTTTAACCATGAACTTATAAGACATCTGTACTGTGTGTGTGTGTGTGTGTGTGTGTGTCTGTGATACGTGTGCCAGTGTGTGTGCATGCATGTGTCCATTGTTTGTGAGTGGCTGTCTACAGCGAGACAGTGCTGAGACAGAATTAGAGATGACATGGTGGCAGGATGCCCTTCCTGTCTTATTTAATAATGGAGTGTCATGAGCTGGCAGTCTGCAAGGACTCCTGCATAATGCAGTAGAAATGGAAGATTACAGGCTATTCCTCCAATAGATAAGGGACGGACTTCAAGGGTTTTTGGTTTTCTGTCATTCAAATGAAAGATGCGCTTTATAGGGAGGGCCGTACTGGTCAGATTCTCAACCCTAGCACTGTAAAGTTATGACATTAGTCGGCACACCATGTATCCTCAAAGATTGGATACATAGTAAATTGGTTATCCTTTCAGTAATCAGCATTAAGGATATACGTAGATTGATCTCACAAGCGTTTATATCAGGCTGTTTTTCGCCACAATATGGGGAAAGGTACTGATTCTGTGAGTCACCTGGGTTCAACAGCAGACACAGAATGATGAAAGGTGATTCACCGAATGAAGATGAACCAAATCAATGGAGGCGGTTTGACCTTTAAGAAAAGATGGCGTATAATTACACCGATCATGGCCTTCGGTCGACATACACAGAGTATAAAGCTGAACACTGCAGTCGTGTGCGTCGGATGAGTAATTAATTTCTCATTATCAACACCATTAGCACTCAACTGCCTATGCTATACATATGCTCAAATTAATGTTCATTGAGTAATACATTGAACTGGTGTACTTCCAGAGACATACGCCATGAGCACTTGATTATTCTGCTTTCTCGCCCTCTCTTGTCATTGCCATTCCATTAAAGGTTACCCATCAGGACATTTTAGCTGCACCCTAAACTGGAACTATCCTGCATCGGCGACAAGAACCCTTATCTTCTAAGCCTTAAATCGCCCTGATGTAGAAACACTTACTTACTTGTTTAGCTATGATTTTCAGTGAGAAGGATTGGTACAGAGTAGGGAACAAATGAGCCTGGACTGTAATTACTATTTAGTCATCGGAATGAATGTTTCTGTCTCTCTCTATCTGAAGGATTTTAGCAGGAGTACGTTCATGCATCACAATGCCCAAACGGTGGCTCAAAGTGAGTGCAGCACACTCTTTTATACACACACACAACCCTATGCAATTTGTCCCTAAAACAGCTGCTAATGGGAACATTTGGACCTCTCTTCATCCTTTGCCACCCTCTTTGCGGCAGGTGGTTTAAATGTGCGCACACGGGCTGCACAGTCTCTGTGCACGTTGTTCTGATCCTGTTCGGGTCTGTTTAGGTTATTTTCCACTCTGTGTATTTGTATTAATTGTGCTCATCATTATTCAAGTGCATGGAGAAATACAGAAGATTTATTGGCTTAAAACTGATCTGGCATCCATGTTAGGAGAAATTCTCTGTGATATTTCCTCTCTTCACCTCAGTGATGTCCCTGTTATCCACTGTGTGACTCTCACCTTCATCGGGTCTCAAAGGTGTCCTCACACTGCATATCCCTCTCCGCTTTCACCTGACTCTTATCCCTCTCCGCTTTCACCTGACTCTTATCCCTCTCCGCTTTCACCTGACTCTTATCCCTCTCCGCTTTCACCTGACTCTTATCTGCACCCCCCCCCCCCTTATTTCTTCACCTGTGTGTCATTTCTTTATATTCATACTTTCTCTGTTGTTTTCTGTTTTCTCTACTGTTTGAATCCTTTCTTCCCTCCCTCTGCCCTCTCCTCATCTCTGTTCCATTGGAACAGCAGCTGGAGGACTGCCTGAACCAGGATGATCTGTCTGAAACCAGTACCCCCCGCCGCGGCTCCATCAACAGCCTTCTCTGAAAACGCCAGACGGCCGCCCCCCCGCCCCCCGCCGCCGCCGGACCCTGCGTGCCCGCTTCCGCCGAGGCTCGTTCATCACCAACCCCCTGAAGCAGGACGGCCTGCCCGCTGCGCCCCCGGAGATCCACACCCTGGCCGTTCCCTCCACCAGCACCATCCACCGCCGCTCCTCCGCCACCGAAGCCCTGCTGGCCCCCATCAAGCAACTGGTCTCCCAGGGCCAGCGGGCCTTGGCGTATCTCAGCCCCGCCCCACACCAAGAGAACACAAGACCCCCTGTGGTGGGAACCTCAGAGCACTGAGCCCGAGAGTGTGCGCATCCAGGCGATCCAGTACTGAGTTTTCCTTTTTAAATACCCTACCATTGATAGTGTATGTGAAGTATAATAAATATGCCTAGATAACAAATACATTACTTTAGCTAAGAACTGGAATGAGTGACCCAGAAATCACTGTTGGGCATTTCTATATTTCTGTCTTGGAGCTTTGTAAGCCACTGCTCCCTCATGTATGTGAGAAGGCAGTCATGTTTAGATTCTTACTTGGTTATTGGCCCCTGCCAAGATATAAATCTGTAAAGTAGTAAAGCATCTTCCTCTGGAGTTAGGGTCATTTGGTGTCCCTTGTGATGCCTTATTTATCCTTCATCCACAGGAAGTGACTTTTCTGTACTCGAAAATAGAATAAATTGGCCTATATTTTTAGATTGTGATTAGAGTAAGAATCCGTATAGATGGTAAATGCAGTGTCTGTGTTCTTACCTCTTTCGATTCCTCACATAGTTTGGCTCTGACTCACAAGCCTAATGAGCACCGGATGTACTGCTGCAAACAGTGGTACAGCTGCATTTACACTGGCAGGAGCCTGTGTGATTAGGGCCCCTAATTTAGACTGTATGACAGTTATGAGCTTGGCCTTTGTCCCCATGTTCTTCGAGCCAGTCCCCCCAGCCCCTCCCTCCATGCCTGTACAAATCTTTCCATTTTAGTCTGTCAATTAAAATACAAAAAACAAATTGGTTTCAGAGTGCAAATGGGAACAGAATGGTTTGGAGATCCAAACCATTAGGCATCCTCATTAGAAGAAATGCCTTTTCTCCACTCCTCACTGTTATGCCTTTTCTCCACTGTGTGGCTGCACTCCTCTCTCCTCCTATTTCACTTGCCCCATCCTTTCTTCATCTGGTTTTCATTGTGGCCTCAGTAATTCATATCGATGCCATCTTTTACCTCATCTTACCATCTATCTTTTTCTGTCCCTTTTGCACACCTCTCAGAAAGACATTTTACTTCCATGGCAACGCTGCCTTTTTTATAGTTTGGGGGGGGGGCGGGTGCAAAGGCAATGAGAAGCATGTGTATGAGCAAATAAGACTCAATAAAAACATTGGAAAGGTGCACAAGTTAGTACGCTTGTGCGGTGAATCCTTGATTCAAAGTCCTCGTGTCACTCATAATGTGAAGATTTCATGTCTGAGTCAGGATCGGTTCCCAGGACGCCATCCTGCCGCATTTCACCCACTCGTTCGCCTGCCTCCAGACCAGCGCAAGCGATGCCCAACACGTCTGAGTGTCCGTCATGGATCTTGAATATTCATGAGATGCCTTTTATGTCATTGTTAAAAAGGAGCGGAATTCCGTTGCAGGCCCCGTGTGTCGGAGACACGTCGGCGATGACACCAGATCGATCAACAGTAGTACAGATAATGAGAGGCAGAATCCACGGCTGTGTGCGTAGCAACAACCACCCACGCTCCTGCCCACGCAGCAGGGAACACACAGAGTACAGAGGAAGAACAGTGACGTTTTCTGTGGGTTTAACCTGGGGTCTGTCGCTGTGTCGGTTACGTTTGATCTTATATTGATCACTGTGAGGGAGTACGATTTGCCAGTCTCGCCATCACTGGCGTGAAAACCACTTGTGGTTTAAATGGCCCTAGAGAAGCACAGGCAGACATGAGTGGTTATGGTATATGGTAGACCCTGTCAGTATCTGTCTTGCTCATTGGTAGTTTGAATGGTTCCAGCTTTACAAATTTGTGGGCTAAGTTACATTACCTCACGATTTATACAAGAGTCTATAAGCATTTTAGAAGTAAGGATTTAAGGTTCACCTCTGGTCTGAAAGAGTTGTTTTTGTGAACAGAACTCACACGTGAAGTAACTGGATAGTAACATGGGTGGTCTGCTTGGGATTGGAATACATTCATTCATCATGATTGATCATTGAACATCTTAAAATGTTCTCCAAAAAAAGAAAATACAAAAAAACTTAACTGGACAGACATGTAATGTATTTATGTGCAACAGACTATGAATTCAAATTTACTTTCAGGATGTTTGAAATGTATGCGTGTTGCTATGCTTACTGAAGGTTTGCCGATATTGTGGGAGAGAGAATGGGTAGTCTGTTTTTTGAATGAAAATGTGGTTGACTTAATATTATATGTACTATACAGTTCACCTTCTTATGCATAGGGATTGGGACGGGTTTTAATGTTAAAAAGTAATCAACTCAAGTTAAATAAAATGTATATTGATATATTTTAGAAGTTAGCTTATCACAACTATAATCTTTAAATTCACATTCAATTCCTAATGCTTACCATAACCATACCTTCACTGCAATTTTTGGTCATATTTTACATATTTGTATTCTCAAATGTATTTTTACGTAGAGCAGTGGTGTCCTCTGAAGATCCAGGAGTTTCTGTTTGTTTATTGGTCTTATACGCAGGCGTGCTGCACATCACTTATGAACAATTGACTATAGGACCTTGAGTTGGTTGTCACTTTAGGGGCCCTATCTTACACCCGGCGCAAAGCGGCACTAACCCAAACGCAAGTGTCTTTGCTATCTTACACCCGGCGCTAGGTTCATTATAACGCCTAGCGCTTACGTCCTTTATCTACCATGTATTCTTGCGCCCGTTGCAAGTGAACTGGGCATGTTGGTCTTAAGATGAGGAGTGGCCAAGATTATTTTTGGTATATTGCTATCTTGAGCCAGCAAAAAGCGCTTGCGCTAGAACCACCACAAACCTGGTCTAAAGTCATGTCGCAGTTGTTTACATGTTATTTTAACGGCGCATATGGTTTTAACGGCGCATGCGTCTACATAGGCATGTGCACTACGCACGTACTCTCCTGTCTGTTACACATAGGGGCACGCACAAGCATGACTAAAATATCTAGATCACAATGTGAAATATTATTATTGTGTAGGCTATATCAAAAATGCATAATAATAAAATGTTCCATACGTCCACATACCTTTCCCTCAGCGAAGGGAAACGATGCCATATTACATTGCTCTCAGCCTACTCCATCAACATCCAGGCGATGTGCGATGGTACAGGACAATGGCTATACATTAAAAAGGAGCTGATAACACCTATATCAAGGCTAATGCGCAAATTTTCATTTGCACCTAATGCGTGAATTGTCATTCAATGGAAAACTCGCGCACTGCAATAGACTGACATTTGAGTTCTGAAAATGCGCTTCAGATGTCATTACAATACAGCTCTGTTTATCTAGGAATACAGCCTGTAAGTAAATAGAATGGTTTGTGACTGAAAAAAGTTCAAAACATTGTCCAGTGAATATTGCATTTATTGTTTTTCAAATAGCCTAGGCTACAGCGGATTCGCTGTGCATTTTTTTCGATAGCCCATGGTTAAAAAACGGAGATACGTCACCATGTTATCTAAATTGTAACCTTAGCTATTTTTCGTCCTTCATATTTTTTAAATTACAGTGACCAGGTTTCCATACTCGCAGCTTATTAAAACCCAGCTGATTTCACCTGTTATTCCATAACTGAACAAATTATTTTAAAGAGAACTAAGCACGTCGTTTGCAGCAAGTTACACAATTAATTCACAATTAATTTTAATGCCATTCTCTGCATGTGCGCTGCATGTTCTCTGTTTCCCCTGCTGTAAGTCGCACGTTTCACGGTCTTCCTGGGAAAGTGGATTGTTTTAAAGCATTATGCTACGAGTAAAACAGGTTTGTCACATTTCCATAAACAGGACATTATTAGACAAGGGGAAATATGCGTGAACATATGGGTTGCCAACTGGACAGCTTTATTGTATTTAGTGTCATCATTAAGGAAAAATAAGGGTATTTATGTTATTAATCAATATTACTATGCAGGTAGCCTAATGAACTTCGGATAAACTCTTTTGAGAACAGCCTCATGGAATTGATGTTTGACACTTTCATTGCATAATCAAACGAAATTCGCTGAACAAGCAGGCTAATTTGGCGTTTTCTAAGGTGAGACTGAAGCCATTGATAGCTTATTCTCAGCTGTTGCAGGTCCTTTTAACGAAATTTAACCACATATATTTTGTAAAATAACAGCCCTGTCAGGAATTACCAGGAACTCATAGGCTAATGGTTAGTCCGAATAATATTGATCATACTCCATTTAGCCTATTCCTCGGTCGCACTAAACACGCACGATCATGTCTGTTTCGCCATCATATAAGCAATCCGCCAAGGTGGAAAAGCAGGCTTTTAAAGGGAATGGGATATGACATTTTGATTGGTTTATTGCATGTCACGCCCAAGACACACCTATAATTCATGAAGAGACTAGGTTCAGCCCACTTGCACGCTGCGCCGTGCTTAGCGCCCAAAAAATACGCCGTTAAAATAGCAAAAGTGGACTTGGACACGCCCTAAATGGACTTTACGCCATGCGCTTAGACCAAGCGCCAAGATCGCCGAGATAGGGCCCTAGGTGTCTGTCAGCTGCTGGGTGAGAAACAACAGCATAGACTAGTTAGGCACCTGGATTCACAAACAGAAGGCTGTGGACTTGAAGCCTGGGTGGGACACTAGTATTATACCTATGAGCAAGGTTCTTGACTTGAATAGCTTCTGGAAACATACAGCTATATTAATGATTAATAGGACCAGACACTTTTGAAAAGCACTTCTGCCAATAATATTAACGGTATTAAAGTTGTAAAACCTTCTAGTCAGTGGACCTCTAGGTCCTGAAATGGACACCACGGTTATGGAGTGGTTTACAAAGAGGGCTTGTGAATTACCTTTATATTGTCGGACCTGATTTTAATCACGATTTCAATAAAAACAGATCTTGAATTTAATTCTTGGTGTGCAATATATGTAGTTCATAAAGTTGATTTTACGCTGTATATCTTACCACTTCACAACATTTATATAGTCCTATTGTCTCTTTGTCCATTCCCTGAGAACTACTGTACATGTATAGTGTTCAAATTCAAACTTTGTTGTGTACTCAAGTTTGGACCATTAAGGGAAAGCCAAAACCAAACAAATAAGACAGTTTCTTTTCCAACAATATTTATTTAGCAAAATAGTAGGAAATTAAATTTTTCATTTATTTCACTTTTAACAAAGTAATAAATCTCAGTCTAAGCAATAATGCAAAACAAAAAAAAAAAGTGAATCTTCATTGCGTTTTTAATACCTAACTGGGAAATATCTACTGGTGATAAACCCTGCAACGTCCCATAATGCCTAGGTGCATGAGCTCACACAAACTGCAATTCTTTCAGATTCACACACTGAAAATAAGCTGCAATTTATTTTTTTTGTAGAATAGTACAGTTCAGCTATCATCACATCCAACCATAACAGTGGTTTTCTATTGAATTTGTGCAGTAATGGATGTAACAATGGTAAACAGTTATTCCCAGTGTACTCAAACATACAAACCCCAATACTCAGTACCGGAGGGGGAGGGGGGGGGGGGGGGGTGGCATCCCGGTGCCTGAGCACCTGACCTTTTGCCCCAATGTTTTGATAAACAGTAGTTTATGCTTTATTGTTGGGGCCATTCATTTTCATTCATTCATTTTGGCAAAATATATATTCTGAACAATAACTGGGTGTCATGTCTTTCTAGGTTGTTGTGTCCTTTTCTCACTGAGCACCTCTGCACAGCCCTGCTCAGTACCATCTGTTACACAGCAGAATACATCATCACTGTAAAATGAGTTTATCCCAACGGAACATTTGTGGGTTTCACATGGTATATTTTTTCTCCTTAGAAGACCAAATGGTCATATTCCTGAGCACTGGCAATAGTGGCAACAGCAAACAAAGTTCCTATATTGCTGTTCAAAATAGTGAACTTAAGGGGAATCATTTCTAACCAAAGTTCAGTTAAGAAAGTTTGGTAATTTACAGTGATCTGAATACCAACCTGCACAGTCAGGCCACATACCATTAACAGAAAAGTACAGGTCCCATGTCCTAGGCATGCAGATGGGCCAGGCTACATACCATTAACAGAAATGTACAGGTCCCATGTCCCATGCATGCAGACAGGCTACAGGAAACCCCCTTCCCCATCCTTTAAAAAGTGCTACGTCACACTGGAGTTGGAATTACTATTGCATATCACTCAGATTGCCTTAATCCTTCAGTGTCTGCCACAACTTTGAACGATAGCCTATCGAGCTATATGACGGCCAATCGAGCTGTTATGAAATAACATCGGAATAATCTTGACACCTATAGTCCAGGCAGGATTCCTTTCGGTTCAACACACCGCCACCCTTTAATCTTCATTATGCCATGCCCACCCTTTGCTAATGTCAATCTGCAGCCTAACATTTCAAGTTCAAACCGTCCAATACGGTATGAGAGCACTGCTTGTAAACTGTACTCTGCCTTCAAACGTTCGAACTTGCAACCAACATAAAATCAATCCTCTCTGCCCACGCTCGACACGGGGCCACTGGAGCCACACGGCTCTGTCATCCAACAATTCAAAACAACAGCTCTGAAAATCACTCAACCAGTAGGGCATTACTGAACTACTCCGCACGTTTCCTCCCAAAAACCGCCGACATGCTCCTTACGATGCCCTTGAAGCCGCCCTTCTTAAGAGCCCTTGCCTCCCTGATGAGGTCGAACAGTTCGTGGAACACCAGCAGGACGCCGTGGTACGTTTCAGCAGCCGATATCTCAAAGAACCCACAGTCAGCGGACAAAGCCAGGAGCCGACCCTCTTCACTAGACACTGTGCGTCGGTGCAGGAGGTCGCGCTTGTTGCCGACGATTATGACGGGTGAAACCCCGGAGGTCTTCTTCGCTTGCCTGATGTGATGCACCTGTTGCTGCACCACGTCAAAGCTCGAACGGTCGCATATGCTGTACACCAGAATTAAACCGTTCGCCCACTGCAGCTGCTTTTCGGTGATTGATTCCGTAGTCTCACAGTTCTGGGAGAAAGAAATTGATAAATACCCACTTTTGTACCCACCATAAACATATAATAAGCGTTAATAATAATAAGCTCGTTTTTTCAGAGGAGCATCTTAGGGGACGGACTGAGGTGTAAAATAACATCATAAGTCATAAACAAATGTACCCAAAAATATTATGTTTTGTAATTTGTTTTAAGCTTTTTATAAACCATAACGGCTAACCTTGATATTTCCATAATGTTTACAGACAAAAAACATGTTTTTCTTACTTGTGGGTACAGCGAATCCCAGATGTTGAAAGAAATGTCCCGTCCGTCGATTTTCTCATTGTGATTGTATATGGATTCTGTGCAGAAACGAAAGAGTCCGGTTAATAACACAAGGAAGGATATCGAACCCAGCAGTAAAATTGGACAGATCAACCCACTGGTGTTTCCGCTAACTTACCTATATCGCCGTACTCGCCGATGAATCTCCTTGTGAGAAATCGCACAGTGAGGGCTGTGAACAGATGGACACGCACGGTAAATACCGGACATTACTGTAGCCTATGAAGTAAACGCACACTTGTAAAGACAGCTAAGCTGTAAACAAGTTCCAGGATTCAGCTTCGGCTGCATTATGATAAACACTAGAAACACATTTTCGTTCACGTGTAACGTCCCTTTAATTACAAGATACAGCCACCAAAATATGACAGTAATAGCTATAGGACTCACCTGACTTCCCCACATTTTCTGCTCCAAGCAGCAATATGTTAGCTTCCACTTTTTGCTGCGTCCCGTCCATTGTTTTGCTATGATTGGTGTTGGGCTTGACTTGAACCACCATTTGAATGCCTTGTGCGTCTGTTCTTACTGGAAAGCCTTTTCACTGTTATGTCCACATGCATGCGCAACTGAGCTTATATATACAGATGGGCGGATCCTATAAAGAGGCTGAACTTCAGCTGACCCAATGAGAGAAGCCTGTTGAGGAAACTCACAACAGAACAAGTGGCACGTTGAGAATTTCCATTTTAACCTCCCACCATGTGAGATGGTGACGTGAACTACTCCCCTGAAAGCTAAGGACAAGCTGTCTGGAGGAAATGTGAGAAAATGAACTGACTTGAACTGTCATTCTGTTTTGATGCAACAAATTAGTCTGGGTGTTGTGTGCCAGGCAAGGTGACATTCAAAGTTGACACAATCACCATGGCAGAAGTGAATAGTTTGAACCGCATTCATTACCACCAGGTTACTCACACTCAATATGCTTACATTTTACAAGAGAGCTACAGTTTAATAGTCTATTTGCCAGCCTATAGAGCCCTATTGTGAACCCGGAAATGTTGAGTACCCCCAAAGTTTTATGTTAGAAATGTACAGTATGGGTCCCCAGCATTTAGAAACTGCCGGATGCTAACTTGCATGTTGGGCAATTTGCATAATTAGCATTAATTAGCATAATCACCTATATGGACAATATTTCAGCAACTGCTTGGCCAATTTGGACAATATTGGAGTGGTTTTGGGGGTTATTGAGGATACTGAATCCATTTCTGACATTTAGAAAATTCAAAATGGCTGTTTAAACCAGAAGTGGCCATATTTCAACTCCCGGTGGGCAGATTTTGATGAAGTTTGAGTCAATTTAGAAGTTTTAGAGGACGCTGAATCGATTGGATTGGACAGATAACTTATGTATTTGAAATAATTGAACTAACTTCAACTTGGTTATAAATTGTATGATATTTATAACAGAATTATCCAAAAGATTCAGAACATGTACATTTTAATTCACAGACCATTACACTCTGAGGTGACTCACAATTGGGTATTGGAGGTAACAAAGGCAAGTACCATACCAAAGTAGAATAATATGACTATGGCTAAATAATATCCTCAAAAAAAAAAAAATAGAGAAGGGAGTATAATACAAGTTAAAAATATTTAATAGGTAGAACACATGAGTCCTGGAACACGTTTTAAAACACATGTATACCCAAAATTATCAGAGCAGAAAACTCTATGTGCACTAGTCACACAAAAACACGTAACAACTGGAAAACTTTCATCAAGCAAGAGCGCCTTGCACTTCTACTACTCTTCACTGTTATAAACCATATCCTCTTCATCTTCTTCTCCAGACTCTACATTCTTGCGGTCTTGTACATTTCTAACATAAAACTTTGGAGTACTCAACATTTCCGGGTTAACATTGCTGGCAAGTAGACTATAAAGCAAACTCACACATGTATACTTTACACTGACTACATTACCCATCTCAGACCTGATTCAGTAATTTATAAAAATAAATGTCTTCAATGGGGCAGATTTTAAATAAGATGGGCTAAAGCAGGGCTAGTCAAATAGTGGCCTGTATAAATACACCAAGTAGTAAGTAGAAATGTCCTCTGGTCTGATGAAACAAAAATTTAACTGTTAGGCCATAATGACCATCGTTATTTTTGGAAGAAAAAGGGTGAGGCTTGCAAGCCGAAGAACACCATCCCAACCGTGAAGCACGGGGGTGGCAGCATCATGTTGTGGGGGGTGCTTTGCTGCAGGAGGACTGGTGCACTTCATAAAATAGATGGCATCATGAGGGAGGAAAATCACGTGGATATATTGAAGCAACATCTCAAGACATCAGCCAGGAAGTTAAAGCTTGGTCGCAAATGGCTCTTCTAAATGGACAATGACCTAAAGCATATTTCCAAAGTTGTGGCAAAATTGCTTAAGGACAACAAAGTCAAGGTATTGGAGTGGCCATCACAAAGTCCTGACCTCAATCCAATCGAAAATTTGTGGGCAGAACTGAAAAAGCGTGTGCAAGCAAGGAGGCCTACAAACCTGACTCAGTTACACCAGTTCTGTCAGGAGGAATGAGCCAAAATTCCAGAAACTTATTGTGAGAAGCTTGTGGAAGGCTACCTGAAATGTTTGACCCAAGTTAAACAATTTAAAGGCAATGCTACCAAATACTAACAGAGTGTATGTAAACCTCTGACCCACTGGGAATGTGATGAAAGAAATAAAAGCTGAAATAAATCATTCTCTCTACTATTATTCTGATATTTCACATTCTTAAAATAAACTTGTGGTCCTAACTGACCTAAGACTGGGAATGTTTACTAGGATTAAATGTCAGGAATTGTGAAAAACTGAGTTTAAATGGATTTGGCTAGGTGTATGTAAACTTTCGACTTCAACTGTAAATTGTTCGAAATAAAGTTTATAATAAATAAAAGTATATAAGAAAAGTATTATTCAGATGTATTACATACAGTGAGCATATCCAAGTCTGCATCTACAATGTTAGTATACATCCCACCAGTGACAGAATAATAAATAATAGCCATGCTTATTTAATGCATCTCCTTTTATTACTAACAAGTACAATTCATATTCATATATTGCTTTACAGAAAGTACATTGATATTTTTGGCCCGTGTGCACCATTTTAAAAAAAACCTGTAAAGAAGCAGTTGAACAAAAACTGGGTGAGAGAAAGAAGATAAGAAAAATATATAGACCATGACTCCCTCTGGTGGAACAACCCCAATAAGATTATTCAACTCTGTGGAAATAAATGGTAGTTGCAGTAGCCTGGCAACATTTTTGCTTTTTGATATAGAACCATGCGGCCTTGCGGAGCAATTGACCTTCAATTACTGTCTCACAGAATGCACTGGGCATTCTAACATGATACATAACTTGAAGTTAAATAGCATTAAAGCTTTTATATTTCTGGTATATATTCATCATTCCATTACTTTGACTTTTTAAACTGGACATACTGTACACGTCATACAAAACACTTGGAGAATAATGGCACACTAATAAGGTAAAAATACTAAGTTGTGGGCCAACCTTCTACTTTGAGAACAGACAACCATATGAGCAGTTAAGAACAGAATACAGCTTCTGTAATATAAAAGGCACTTGTTATAGGTGCATCATGTGAATATCTTGGATTTTAAATCAATGTATAATTCAGAAAAATTTAGACAATTTTTATTCAATTGTTTTTCCAAAGCCACTTACAAAACATTTTTAAATGACTATAGAAAGTGTGCTCGTGCTTAGTCAAGTTTTTATTCTGTACAATAGCAAAATGCTCCCAAATTGTATGAGCAGCTGAACAGACAGCAGAGTGCAAGCAAAAAAAAAAATTACCTTTTAGGAGTGAGTTAAATGCATATAAATATATATACAAAAATGGATGATGTTAGTCAATATCAATACATTCCAGTTAACATTCCATCTATACCTGAGGATTCAAGACATTTTCATCAAGACCCCAAAGTAATACCAAACAGAAGAATTTTAAGTATACTTCATACATACTGTGCAACTTTCGCCAAATAATTTGGGAAGCCTACCATATGAGAAAACAAAGAGGCATAGGCCGTTTGACCCCATTTAGATCATGAGTATTGAATTCAAAGACAGGCTCTTGAAATTGGTTTAAATTTAGCATATATATGCTAAATTCATATTTTGTTATGGAAAGCCATATATAAATCCTTTCCCGTTTACGGTCTTAACACTTGAAGGTCCCTTTTGCTTAGGCAGATACACTGCCCGGCCAAAAAAAAAGTCGCCATTGCACCCGTCATGCATAGTGCCCACTGTACAAGCCTCTGGAGGCAGTGTTATGATCTGGGGTTGCTTCAGTTGGTCAGGTCTAGGCTCAGCAACATTATGCAGCAATAAAATGAAGTCAGCGAAGTACCTGAATGTACTGAATGACCAGGTTATCCCATCAATGGGCATATGCCAGGATGACAATGCCAAGATTCATCGGGCTCAAATTGTGAAAGAGTGGTTCAGGGAGCACGAGGAATCATTTTCACACCTGAATTAGCCACCAGATTCCTGACCTTAACCCCATTGAAAGTCTTTGGGATGTGCTGGAGAACACTTTATGGAGTGGTTCGACTCTCCCGTCGTCAATACAAGATCTCAGCCAAAAACCTATGCTACTCCGGATGGAAATAAATGTTGTGACATTGCATAAGGTTGTCGAAACAAAGCCACAACAAATGCGCGCCGTAATCAAAGCTAAAGGCGGTCCAACGAAATATTAGTGTGTGCGACTTTTTTTTTGGCCGGGCAGTGCATAATAGTTAAAACAGGTTCCCGGATACAAATTAAAAGTAAATCATAAAATACTCTGATTAACTGGGAACACAAACATAGAAGAGATGTACAGGAGCCACTCAGCCCTGATCATTATTATTATATAACAGTGTATCGTTCTGATGATCTACTCACAATAAACGGACAAAAATGACTGATCTCACAAACTACAAGAACTTCTGATACACTAAAATTAAAGCGTTGTACTCATCTACTCAACATCCAAAATCAAAGATATCTTTTTCCCCAATGGAATTTAAGTTAACATATTAGCAACAAAGATTTAAACAGACAAAGCTATTGCCTAGAGCCCAATATACATAGCCCAAGAACGGATCCTTAAGGGACACAAGTGATACATCCAGAAAAAAAACAAAAAACTTTCATTCCTATAATGAAAATATTCACCATTAATGTGGTAAGATGTATGCTAAATAGATACAATATTTGGCATGCCTGCTCAGTCTGACACAGCTCATTAAAACTACCATTTACATCAGCACCGAGGGGACTGAATTGTGAAATAAATTTGACCACTATGTGAATGTGAAGTTTAACATTCATAAGGGGCTCTAATATGGCAGAAAGGAGTGTTTTGTCCGGCAGGAGTAGGGTGGGCTGAAGTTGGCCAGGGGTCACCTGGGGTCACCACAACATTCATTCCTCCTAAATATCAGGTGCCACTAACGTTGGCTCGTTTAGTATGATGTGGCTTGAAGTGTGGAAAATAGGCAGTGGCTTGCAGCAGGAGAATTTCAATAGTGCATGTTCTTCAGCTGCCGTGCTCTGTGTGCAGTGTGTGGTGCATGTGAGGCACAATTGGCAATCCCAAATTTGGAAGAAAATGGGGCATAATACACTGAAATGCATACAATTATATGAATTATAAAAATGCCAAATCTTATGTAAAATTATATACTCGAGTATGAACTTCCAAATTTGGAAGAAAATGGGGAAATGCAATTATATGATTAAATTAGATAAATGCCAAATGTCATGTAAAATTATATTCTCCAGTGACAAACACACAAGGTCAACCCTCTGTCAAACGTTGCAGCCTGTATGCACTTAGCATGTAGTGCGGTGCATAATCTAATCAATTCACATAATTCCAAGGCAGTAATACTGTTTACAAGGTCACGCCGCAACAGAGCCGTTGACCAAAACTGCAAACGGAGACGGCGGGTTGCGTTGCATATAAATTCATTGTTCTCAATGGATAAGGACCTGAGGTAGATTGTTAGTTCTATGGCAGGACCCAGTGCAAAGTCAGTGCATTTATGGAGGGCTTTGGCCCTCTTCCTTAGGCTCCGCCTCTCCGCCGTTAGGCTCCGTCCCCTTGTCCTTACACACTTTCTTGGCCGGCGTCTGACGGTTTGCGCTAATGAACTCGCGCATCCTCTTCAGGGTCTCCCTCACTTTCCCCGTCGTGTCCTCGGCGTCGGGCACGCTCTCGCCCTCCTCCCTGCTGGGACACTTCAGGAGGGACGGGTGGAGTGCGTTCCCAAACGTTTTGCTCAGCTTCTTCTGGAAGTAATTCTGCATCTTGAAAACCAGGGCAGCATCCTGAGGCAGAGGCAGAGGCAGAGGCAGAGGCAGGCGTTAGGACAGATGCGGTTGTGCGTGGATTTCTGTTCCTGCACTGCACAGCACGGCATTTCTATGAAGCATCTGAGACGGTTGGTTAAATAAGAAATGGAACAGATGCATGGAAAATAAATACGTATTAAGACAGCAACGTGCAGGTTTCATACCTCTGAATTCTTTAACAGGGAGTCCAAGAGAACCCATATGTCAGAAATGAACTCCGAAGGGGTCCGGTACGCAGGAGACAACTTGCGAAGCAGACGCCCCCGAATCAGTGTGATGTCAATATAATGCGAGGACAGCTGAAGATTGGACAGAGGTTTAGAAGTACAGAGTTCAGTTAAACCCGTCGTGAACATGATAGTGCAATTCAGTAACTTTGGAAGGCAGCCCAATTTGTTTTGATTCTGCACGTATGCATTATTTTAAACTGCAAATATACACACCTCTACTTTGCGATATAGGACGGCGCTGTACTTCCTACACGTCAAGGAGAGTAGGAGATGCTCACATTTCTGTCAACATTGAGAGAAAGACCAAATAAAGATGGAACAACAAAGAACATGAACCTACATGAGCTTACCACTTACAAGGAGTCTCAGGAGCTATGCCTGACTCTGGGCCACTGTAAGCCACACTTGTGCTGTGGAACTACTACAAAACTAAATCCACATTTAAGAATCTGGGGCACCTCTAAAAATGATACAAGTACAGACTGTTAGCCAACAAGGGGCTCCTGTCAGGGAGAGGTGAGACCCAGGAGTCATAATGACCGACAGGGAGCTCAGCCAATGACAGCTCTTCTGCAGTTTTAAAGGTGGGCTCTGCTGTATGTGATAGTGTGCTGCTGTGAGCATAAATGGCAAAAGGTAGCGGTTTTTCTGAATGAATTCTCTCAACCGGCAAGATTGATCACAGGTATTAGAGTAAGACGTGCAGTGACAGACTGGATCATACCCTCTGATCAGGGAGGCCCAGCGAGGGTCGTTTCGGTCTCTCATCGCTGTACAGGTCCTCTACGTCCGACAGGTCCCGACACAGCATACACTGCCACTCCCCACTGCTAGTGAGGACAGAACCACAGACAGCTTTGCATCAATATAACGCAAGATGGCAAGATAAAGACTGGAGGAAGAGGAGGAACATGTCAGCAGCCATCAAATAACCATCAAATAACCCTCTTCAATGGGTTATACTAAATTATATTCTCCAGTGACAAACACACAAGGTCAACCCTCTGTCAAACGTTGCAGCCTGTATGCACTTAGCATGTAGTGCGGTGCAAATTATAAAACAGCAACTATACTAAAACAGCAAATCCTGTGCCAGCTGAGGCCCCACAGCAATTCTGATCTCTCAAATGTCACAATGGACCGAAAGACTACATCGACAAAGCTAGCTAGTTATTGACACAAAGTTATACAGTAGTAACCACTCAAGTTAGCTAGCCAACTAATCAATTAAAGCTGCAGTCATTTTCTAAACTAGGCACCTACACTACAGTTTGATAAGATCATAGTATGGCTGAAATGGCTTTACCATCTTTAAACGACATAACATTGGGAACTCAATATTATACCATGTGCAAATCAAACCTATAACTTACAGATGCCCTTGCTAGCTTGCCTGGGCAAAAACAACAAGGTTAGCACTGAAAAAAATAAGGGAGACCAGCAACATGAGTGTCCTACCTGGAGGCGGAGCTGATTGGTGGGATATGGCAGTCCCTGTGGAAGCCCTTCCCACACTGCACACACTGAGTCAGGCTCCCGGAAAGCTGGCAGGCGGCGCAGCGCAATTTCACGGCCTTGTGGGCGCGCTTGAGGCTCGAGTCCTCGTGCTCGGAGGTCAGGTCCAAAGAGACAGGCTGCTGGAGAGGAAGGACAGGAGGGGAAATTAACAACTGCATCGCAACAGCAGACGGAAGGATTTACAGGCTGAGAAGCACCCTCCACTGAAGGATACAAATCATGAACACATATACGCTGAAATCAGAGGAAAAAGGAATGTGCCTTCAGAGGATGAAAATGGGTGGTAGATCAGACAGAAAGTTATCAAGCACAGGTGAGGAGAAAAAGCTTTTCAGTGAATCGATGAATGGATGGCTTTTTAATGTGACAGCAGTTTGATCTACCTGCCAAGCAGAGCAGGGATTGGCTCTTTGAAGAGACATTCTGGGCTGAGTGGGGTTGGAAATGGGCCCTTTAAGCACGATCAGCTTTGCTTTTGACTGATCTGACAGATGTATAGCTGGCCTCTTCTTGGCAGCTTGAGCTGATTGGTTGTCTGGGAACTGAAGTGACTGGAGTCAAAACTCGACAAGTAGAGCCACGAATATAAGCACATGCGCGTACGCATGCCTTTACACACACTTAGCAGGGGCTTTAACAAGATTTTAAACCTTGAATAAGGTCAAGGGAAAGGTAAAATGAAGCATAACTCGCTCTTGAATGGCAAATGTGCATAATCTCCAGGCACAGCACAGTTCAGCGCAGGATTCATCCAGTACTACCTGGTCATCATCCTCAATCATCTGGAGCAGGATTTCGTCCTCAGTGACGCCAGGGAGCAGACGGAACTGAGGCAGCGGATGACTGGAGGGGGGAACATAGACAGGCAACCGCATCACAGAGACCAGGGGAAGCCAGTGCCTAGGACAGATCATAACATTAGGTGCCTGCAGTACGCACGCACGGACACACCAGGGCTGTCACTTTTTTGAATTTGAA
The DNA here is from genome assembly GCA_029718625.1 of Synaphobranchus kaupii. NCBI lineage: Eukaryota > Metazoa > Chordata > Actinopteri > Anguilliformes > Synaphobranchidae > Synaphobranchus > Synaphobranchus kaupii. Next base: position 70,142,185 of record CM056382.1, on the reverse strand, counting down.
CAAATATCTCAGGAGATATATATCTGAGATAATATCTCAGTTTGAATTTTCTACCGTCAAAATTATTATGGCCCAGTTTTAAGTTCTCATTAAATGTGTAGCTAAATAGCTTAAATGTGCTAGGCTATAACCTAGAAATAATGAACAGTATCTGTACGTTTTATTAAGCAAAATAAAACTAGGGAAGATCATAACAATGCCAATGCTGCCATTCACAGCAATAGAATGACATAGATCTTTGCTCAAATGAAAAATTAGAATGTCGTCCATTATTAATTCACAACAATGGCTTAAACTAAACTGAACAGGCCAATCGCCTTTTGAGGGGAAAAGAAGTGTCAGCCTGTGGAGGGTTAGTAGGGCAGTTACCCCTTGCATACCTTGCAGGTGACTTTCTCCAAACTTATATTTCCAAATGGAACTCCTGAGGTGCAGTGGAGTTACAATTTTTCTTGGCTCCTCCATTTTGAATGTATAGTCTAGAGGCTACGCGGATAGTATGACCCACACACACTTTAGGCTACCTAATGGTATACCCGCCAGAGAAAACAATAACATGGCTTGCTGTTTATTGGTCTCGTTGATATTGAGCGGTACCATGATTGCAACATGGATGAGCACAGAGCAGTCCTTATTTCACCTAGGCAGCAGGATTACAAATTCGAACCCTCAATTACATATTCGAAATTAGAAATTTTCCTGAGATGCGATCAAGTTCAAATATTGAACAAAAAAAAATGAGAGCCCTAGCACACACACGCATGGATATGGATGCACACACAAACATGGATACGGACACACACTCGCACATACATACATACATACATACACATGCTCACACACAAATACATGGTGAACTACAATTAATACCTGCTGACTGGTTCTCCAGATTCTTCATCTATACCAGCCAGAAACATTGAGGCAGGGAGAGACAGAGAATAGCACACCAAACAGTCAGTACACAGTACGGTAGTTTTAGGGCAAATATGCACCGTTTTAAGCACATTTTTGTATTTATTGCATGGGTCTTTATCCTTCAGCATCCTGCAACACCCAATGCAAAACGGAACAGAACATTTTTCTTCCGCCCCCATAAATATCTTACCCAGCAGGGAGAGGATGCCTGCCCTGATTGGGTGGTGCCGAGTTAAGGTGTGAAAGGGGGGCGGGATCAGGTTCATATAAAGGATAAATAAATAAATAAATATAGGGCAAGGACTGGCTTATCTATTAATTAAAATTATCTTCTGTTGTTGAAAGCAGGGCTAAGCACCATGATATTATTAACAAACGATTAATGGTTTTAGCCTCTCTTTAAAGATATCAAACATAAATGTGAGGAGGTAATTCAGCTCAGCTACTATACCTCTACAAAAAGGGAAATTTGCTCCTGCTTTTAACAATAGAAAGTGATAGTTGTAGTGCAAATTGTTCAGTCCAGCCATTATTGCAATACATGGCAAAATATGGCATCCATTTGACAAGGCCTGTCGTACCATGCTGCCCTCTTCTTGACAGGGGAGCTGCCTCCAAAAATGTAACTTACAAACTGGCAGGCCACAACAACCATTATCTACATAGACATTTAGACTTTCAATTGAATGTCAGATTGGCATTCAGGCTTAGAATTAAAAAGGAAACCATGAACCTTATGGTATTCTAAGCCAAGCAGGGCCCTAAATAGTTCTCTGTTCTGGGTCTCCTCAGTGGTAATAAAACTCAGCCACCCGGGATATATTCATAGATAAGGAGCACAGGATAAAAGAGAGCTTTTTTATGGTCAGGTTGAGCAGAGCAGGCTACTTAATAGCAATGTAATATTGTATGGACCACAAACAAGTTTGTCAGAACAATTATGCTCTCTCTCTCTCTCTGTAATCTAAGAACAACATATGCGACAAGCTCACGAGTGCAGTGTTTCATTTGTTATGTATGAATTTCAATGGCAATACTGCAGGGGAGGAAAAAAATTATGACAGAAAATAATGAAATATTGGAAGCTTTGATTTTGATAAAGAGCCAAAACTCACTCTCATTCTTGGGGTCTGTGTCAATATTTTCTTCACCATCATCATCATCATCATCCGTCTTCTCTGTCTATTGAAGAGAAAATGAACCCCATCAAAATACGAAGCGAGGTCGGGCATTAGCCACGTTTACACAGAATATTTATATTTCATCATTCCAAATACATTAATTCCGTTTGAAGATTCCAAACGAACCGTTTACATGCACGCTGAATAAAGTGATCGGATTACATGCTTTGGACATACAGTCAAGCCGGAAAGTCTGCACACCCCCTTTCACCTTCTCCACGTTTTATTACGTTACATTATACTACAATAGATTGAGTTCATTTTTTGCCTCAAACATCTACACACAATAGCCAATAATGACAAAGTGAAAACAGGTTTTTAGAAAATATGTGACGCTTGGTATTCAGGCCAAAAAGTTCAATTTTGGTTTCATCAGACCAGAGAATCTTGATTCTCATGGTTTGAGAGTCCTCTAGGTGCCTTTTGGCAAACTCCAAGCGGGCTGTGATGTGCCTTTTACTAAGGAGGGGCTTCCGTCTGGCCACTCTACCATAAAGGCCCGATTGGTGGAGTGCTGCCTGGAAGGTTGATCTTCTGAAAGGTTCTCCCATCTCCACAAGGATACACTGGAGCTCTGTCAGAGTGACCCTCGGGTTCCTGCTCACCTCCCTGGCCAAGGTCCGTCTTCCCCAATTGCTCAGTTTGGCCAGGCGGCCAGGTCTAGGAAGATTCTTGGTGGTTCCAAACTTCTTCCATTTATGAATGATGGTGGCCACTGTGCTCTTTGGGACCTGTAAAGCTGCACATATTTTTTCGTACCCTTCTCCAGATCTATGCCTTGACACAATCCTGTTTCTGAGGTCTACAGATAATTCCTTTGACCCCATGGCTTGGAGTTTGCTCTGACATGCACTGTCAACTGTGGGACCTTATATAGGCAGGTGTTGGCAATCCCCAATCATGTCCAATCAATTGAATTTATCACAGGTGGACTCCAATTAAGTTGTAGAAACATCTCAAGCAGTATCAGTGGAAACAAAATGCACCTCAGCTCACTTTTGGGTGTCATATCAAAGGGTGTGCACACTTGTGTACATACGATATTTTACATTTAGATTTTTAATAAATTAGCACAAATGTCTAAAAACCTGTTTTCACTTTGTCATTATGGGCTATTTTGTGTAGAATTTTGAGACAAAAAATGAACTCAATCTATTGTAGAATATGTCTGTAACGTAATAAAGTGTGGAGAAGGTGAAAGACTTTCCGGCTTGACTGTACATGAGCAGAAACCCAAGTTCTAGCAATAACTCTTGACATGTGCCGAATGATCTCCCGTTTGAGAAGCCCAATACAATACACATTTTTTTATATAAATAGGCCTACCAAATATGCATTGTGTGGTACGTACAATATTTGCATCAACACTGTTCTTATGCATCAATGTATCGGGCAGCATTGCCAGCAGAATATAATTGTGCTCCAATCATTAAACAGGAGAAGGCGAGGGCAAGAGCAGCTTTACCAAAATGGCAACTTAACAAGGCGTTTGAACTCAATGCCCCCCCAAGACCACAAGTGAGTGGATGAAAGTCCGAAGCAAAGACTGGTGGGAGAAAGTTCTCCTTGGTGACCGTAAGAGCTCCAATCACACTAGTCATGCGAGTCACAATTGTGCTGAGTATGGAGCGGTGTTGCAAACTCTCTAGAGATAAATGAACAACCTCGCCGTCAAAAACGTCCAAACAAGCAGGGGGTGGTGGAATAGCTAAATTAATTGCTAAAAAAAATAAAATAATAATAATAATAATTTTTTTAAAAAGCTAGCTAGTGTCCTGGAAAAACAATAACTAACTAGTAAAATAGTAACCAGGTCACCTGTTACTTTTCCAAAAAAGCACCAATATTTTTGTTAAAACAAGCCCAAAAACTGCAAACTGTAACTTAACATTATTTTCAAGTGACAAAAACAAGTTCAAACTGACGTATTATAAGTGGACATTTATATTCGGATTGGATCGTCAATCCGATTACTCATGGAATAAGAAGCTCCATGTAAACACAACTATGAATGTGAATGTACAGATGGTAGTCTCCTCTGATAAACCTACCTCTACAGGGGAACCATAACAGTCCATCGGGTCTGTCAGCTCAGTCTCACCGTTGGGAACTCTCAAAAGCAATCCTCTTAAAATGGGGTTTTTCTCAGATACGGGATCAACCAGGGCAAGGTTAAGAGGGGGCTTTTCAAGTATTTCCTTTAAAGTGGTAGGTAGCCAAGCGTTGCATTTCTCTAACGGACGTACGGGTATTTGGATAGGTCCAGCTCTGCTGGGCAGGTCGGGCTCACTGGGAGCTGAATTGGGGTCAGTGCTTCTTGAGTCGGAGGCCTTGCCCTCTTCGTGCTGCATTTGCATTGGTTGGAGGTCGGGTTTCTCTGCAGGTCGGCTGCGGTCCTGACTGGAGAACGGCATGCTGGGCCGATTCTTCGGGATAGTCAGTGCAGGGGTAGGGCTAGGCTGATGACAGGACTGCACTGTAACTTCCTGTTAAGAGAGACAGAGGCTGATTAAAACAGAGAAGACTGGACATAGCTAAACCCAGAAAACAGGTCACTGACATTGGTTTGCTTGTTTTAGTAGGGGAACAGAATTGGAACACAGCGTATTGGACACACAGTGTGACCCTATTGGCAACCGGAGAAAGAGGAGCCGGAGGTGAATACAGCTAAAATTAACAGAGGTGCAGATGGGGAAAGCGAAAACACCGGGCAGCTAATAACAGCCTGAAAGACAGTGTGTCTGGGAACACTGCTAATCCTGTGCCAGGGGAGCCATCAAAACTCATGAATCTCAGTCTGCCATTTAGCCACAGGACATGACCGCTCTCAAAGACCAGGGCAGGCACTGCGAGGCTTTAGCACATCACACACACGCAAACCCAGAAGAAGACTCGCACAGAACGGCAGAAATAGAGATGGGAATTAATTCGGTAAGATACCCACCGGTTGGTTCTGGAGAGAGCAGCTGAAGGCAGGAGTGTCGGCGGCCGCTGGCTGAGGCTCTTGGAGCGCACCCACACCGTCGCTGCCACGCGCAGGGAGCGTAGATGCACGACCAGCTGTACTTTTAGCTGACACAGCATCTACAGGTACAGCATCCCTGTGTCTGCTGGCTCCTATGACGACTGTGGAAATTTGAGGCCTAAATCCGTAGGCCAGCGCGGCGTCCGTGTTAACAGCGTGGCGGCTGACGGTTGACACTGCCGCGGAGGGAAGCTCCGTGCCCTCGGCTTGAGGCAGCCCGACAGGAAGCGCGGTGTCCGTTTCTGTCACGGTGGAGGTGGGCTCGTTCTCGGTAGTGGGAGGGTTCTGGTCAATGAGCCTCTCGCAGCCAGCAGGGGGCGTCCTCTCGCACGGGGAATCGGCCGGCGCTATGACGGGCAGGACGCACTGCTGGCTCTTGGAATGCTGGTCTTCTTTGTCGGGCTGAACGCGGCCTGTTAATTCGGCCGGCTCCAGAGACGGGCTTTTGGACTGAGGCCCTCGCGGGACGGCAGCAGGTCCAGTCTTAGCGGTTTGCACCGTGCGCGCATTCCACTGCTCTGGACACGTATCCAACGGGGAAAGGAGCATGATTAAGGTGGGGGAGGGCAAAGGAAGGGCAGGGACAGGGGGGGACTGAGACTCAGACACAGCAGGGGGGGAGGCGGCGGCAGCAGGGGGGCTGACCATAGCGGGGAGCTGTGGGGACTCTGGGGAGCACGGGTTGGGCTGCGGGGCGATCGTTTTGAAATTTTTCGGTTCGTAGGAATGAAAGGACCAGGTCTGTTTGTTTTTCCGTTGTCTGGAGGGCTGACTCTGAGACCTGACCGGATGAGGGAGAGAGGTAGGGGGAGACGGAGCCGTCGGCCGAGGACGAGCGTGAGAGGAGGTTGGAGGAGAAGAGGACGAATGAGAATACTCTGAAGGGAACGACGACGGGGTGGCGGACTGATGTGAAGCAGATGCGATGGGTGCACAGGAAGTGGAAGTGGACACACAGGGAGCGGAGGAATGAGGAAGGGAAACGGAGGGACGGCACACAGAAGGGGGGCCGATCCGGATGGATGAGAGGAGGCTGGGGGATGAAGAGGGGGAAGGATGGGTAGAAGAATAGGGTTGATAGGTGTTAGGTGCGGGATGAACGTTCTGGGTTGGGGCAGGGGGACGTGGAGCCTTATTTGGAACAGCATCGTGGATTTTGTGGGAAAAGGGAACTTCGTTCGACACAAGTTTACCTGCGGAAGAAAGGAAAACATGAAAGTAACCATACTTAACACAGGCCCAGAAACAGCTAAATCACGTCTAACTCAACTCCCGACTTGTGATACCAAGAACATATTTTTCCCATGAAAAAAATAATGGCTAAAGTGGAAGGCTTGTATTCACAAATGGGAGCGGAAAGAATACCGAATGTGGCGAGTTTGCAGTAAGCCTCCTGCTCAAAGTGTAATTTCACTTCTATCATAGAAGCTGGGGGCAAGGCACTTTGGGATAGAAGGTCCTGCAGCTGTACCTGGACCTGTAGGTGAGGAGGAGGAAAAACAAGAGATGGACTGAGCTTGACTTAGACCACGGAAGGCTTTGTATGGTATACGCAGTTACAGCTGAAGTTGGAAGTTTACATGCACTTAGGTTGAAGTCATTAAAACTCATTTTTAACCACTCCACAGATTTCATGTTAGCAAGCTATAGTGTTGGCAAGTCAGTTAGGACATCTACTTTCCGCATGACACAAGTAATTTTTCCAACAATTGTTTACAGACAGATTATTTCACTTTTAATTCACTATCACAATTCCAGTGGGTCAGAAGTTTACATACACTAAATTGACTGTGCCTTTAAATTTTTAATATTTGGTAACATGCCATGACTTCTTGATGTCTGTGACCCAACAACATCAAAAGACTCTTGATATCTTATTTTTCTGGTACTCTTACAAGCGATACTATAACATCTCTGCATTTGAATGGACTGTTCCAATGTAATTGAATAAACTGTTCCAGTGTAATTTACAGCTAAATCTAGTCCCACCCCCCAATTCCCATAGAGATCCATTCAAATGGAGACGTTATAGTATCGCTTGTAAGAGTACCAGAAAATAAGTTATCAAGAGTCTTTTGATGTTGTTGGGTAACAGACATCAGGAAGTCATGGCATGCAAAGCCAAAGGATATGCGACCAAATATTAAAAATTTAAAGGCACAGTCAACTTAGTGTATGTAAACTTCTGACCCACTGGAATTGTGATATAGTGAATTAAAAGTGAAATAATCTGTCTGTAAACAATTGTTGGAAAAATTACTTGTGTCATGCACAAAGTAGATGTCCTAACTGACTTGCCAACACTATAGTTTGCTAACATGAAATCTGTGGAGTGGTTAAAAATGAGTTTTAATGACTTCAACCTAACTGTATGCAAAATTCCGACCTCAACTGTATGTGTATTTGTTGAATGTGTGCATTTGCCGTCTGACATGCCCGCGTCATTAGTGCGAGTCTTTGGTGCCACACCAAGGACCGCAAACACAGCAGCTGACACGGTTACTGTACCTGTCTTTTACAGGAGAGCAGTGCCGAGTGGTTCTCCATCTGCAGGGCTCTCTCTGCGAAGGATAGGATGTAATCCTGTCTCTCTTCCAGTGTTCTTAGATTATTCTGCCTCTCTGCGATTTTCTGTGCCTCACGCCCACACAAATCCTTAAAACAAAATCAACCAACACGTCAATGCACACGTTGAAATGCACGTACAGCCGCATACCGACAATGTTAACCTGTTGACAGTCACAGGACGCTGAGTTGTTCTCAAGGATGTTCTTAAGATGTTACTGTTTCAAAAAATGTAACCACAATGCAATGAATACACAGAGCAAACGCTTAATACTTTGCCATCAAATGACTGTGGTTTTAGCTCCTCTACTGAAATGTTACCTCAGTAGCATGGTACAAAAAAAATAAATAAAAAATTAATTATACCATGATTGTAAATGGCATGGTAAGGAAAGACCTTCTAGAATGGATACCTGAACATCCTTAAACAGCTCCGTGGTTCTCTTCATCAAGGCGCAGCGGATATAGAGGAGCAATTTCTGCATTTTACTCTTCGTTTTGGATTTGATCTCCTCCAAGTCCTGCAGCCTGAAGGTTCATGCAGAGATTGCTATTCAATTAATTTACAAAATTAAATTACAACAGGCTGCTCTTTCTTATATAGATGAAATGTAGGCATGCTCAATCCACAGAGACAACAAATGAGAAATTTCCCCTGTACCCAAGGCACAATATCAAAGTTTCAAAACAGTATGTCATTGGGATGAAATTCACGTAAACAATGATATTTTATTGGACACAATTTTCCAGGGCCAGTGTACAGGCAGCAAGAATTTTTTTTGTTCTCTTGTTTTGGTTGCGCGTTTGTGCACAAAAAAAAAGGTACATGAAAGGTATAAAACTAGGAAGTGTGCAGAATATACTTTTAGCTTTCTATGTTAAACTAAGCAGCTACCTACCTATCTAGGAGTAGTTGCACAGGAACCACAGTTACCAGTCTTTTGTTTGTTAGCCGGCAAGATAAGGTCATTGATTAAGTAGATTCCATCATGACGTCACAAAATAATGAGTTGTGCAAGCCTAAGTAGAGACTGTATAATGAACTGGTTCAAAACACTATGTACCTTCCATCCAAGTCCAGTAGACTCTGCTTCACTGTCATTCTCTGCTGTCTCACACTCACCAGCAGAGACTCAATGGCTTCTCTCTGGGCAGTTACTGCCTCATTTAGAAACTGATAGCTAAGGGAAAAATACAGGGGAAAATATAAAGGAGAGATGAAAGAAATAGGTTATCGTGACAAAAAGCCTTTGGACATCTTTAGATTAAGTGCACTACTGTATGTGACTGACTTACCTGTGGTTCCTATGATAGGTCAACTGACAATCACGACATGTCAGCTGATTGCATGACACACAGAACAACTTCATCGGTTCTTCTCTGTGTATGGGGCAAAACAACGTGGGGATGAATCCTAGGGGAAAATGTAGAGAATACTTTAGATTCACAGAAGAGCAGTGACTTAAGTTTGGGTGCAGGCCTCCATTTCTTCACAACTCGCATTATGGCTGCCTGTCACACCAGTTTTCAATACTGCAAGGTGAAGGCGCAGCGTCTTCCAACGTTTGTCATGCTTTGTGATTCAAATACCTGTGGCCAGTTTCTGGGGCAGTACTGTGTGCTCACGGGTCACTCTGACCCTCTGATGTGCAGACACGCAAATGGAGCACAGGGCCTCTCCACACTCAACACACCAGCCACTGATAGCTGAGTCCTCACACCCCGCACACTGAGATGGAGAGAGAGACAGAGACAGAGAGAGATAAACCAGCACTACAATTTAATTCAATAACATACAGATATAGCTGAAGGCAAGAGGAGTGCCTGAACATAAAACTCACCTTGGTTAGCGGATGTGCGCCTGGTCCAGTGGTAGAATCCTTTAGTAAGGGATTATCTGTGACCTCAAGGACATTATAAGACCTATTGCAATTGGGGCATTCTGGGGAGGTGTAGGAAAGGGATTGTTTTACACAGGAAGAGACTCGATGAGCACACATGACTTTATTTACAATGACCAATAGTCTTTTTTCCTTCAAGATTTATCCTGAACTTTGACACATAAGTATTACACCTCTTAAACACAATATTAGTTTGTTGAGTTGGGTGTAGCGACCATACGGTGGTTGGGACTAAAAACTTTTTTTTAATTCGTAGCTTACTAATTGTCAAAGTTAAGGACAAATGTTGATTGAATCCCAGCCTATGTTGTGTTCCAGATGGCACACTCAAGCACTGCTACGATTCCCATTCAGCTCAACTACAGAGTAACAATTTATTATTCTAGAATAGATGGTTCTCAAGATTTGTCTCATAAGTGTTGCGAATTTATATTAGCCTAAGAAAGAAGACAGGGAGAACAGATTTTCTTTTCTTTTTTTGCAGTGTGTAATTTTTGTTTGACCATTTTAGCACAATTCATTGCCCATGGCATCGGGACAGTAAAATTAACACCGCTCTTCTGTTGGGTTCGAGCAATAATGTACGTTGCTTGCTTCTGGTTAAATTGTTAGAAATATGATGACAGGACAAATAAGTTTATCTTTGAGTCGTCAGTAGAGCTAGACATTGACATTTTAACTAAACCCAATGCATTAATTCCCACAAGCTTTCAATACTAGCTACTCTATTGTATGCATCTATAGTAGGCCAATACAAGACACACAGACATAATGTAACCTACCTCTTTTGCTTTCCCCAACACCCGCCGGTGGTATGCACACTTTGCACACAGAATGCAAACAAGGAAGAAGTTGAGGGCTTCGAATAGGCCCGCATATTGTCCCGCAAGCGCCGCATTTTTCCAAAGAATGTGGTGCTGGAGCCGGTATACCGAATGACACCGTCTCAACACCCTCTACAAGAGGTGCCCCAGCATTTCCACGGTCGACGGAAAACATTTCTCGCAAGAGACGAACAAAATATTTTATGCAGAGGGATTTCAGCGATAGCTAGCTATGTCGGTTAGCTAGCATTAGCCAGTTAACGTCAACATAACGTTACCTATTTTAAGACCAAGTCCCGCATATGTAAGGCGAGTCCATCATAGTTCAGCAGCTAGCTACAAAAAAATATTATTATGGGCGTGCCTCATACATTACATGTAACGTTATTATATAATTTGTATCTCCCAAATGTATTTGGTCCCTTTCCACGGTCGCTGTTCGCGGCGATAAACGTTTGCTAAAGTCACCAAGATATAACGAAAAAGTTTACGCATGAATACTTTGAACATAATCACTCGCTACTTACTCAAACGTTCTATTTGTCAGATAAACTACAAATAGCTCACAGACTGTAACGTTACTGAAATAAGTAACTAAGAAACCGCGCAACTGCAACATGCCACCAAATAAAACCCTTCACAAACTACTGCGAAGTACGAACTAGCTTGTTAGAGGATCTCCGACTCCTTATTCCGACCAATGACAAAACGAAGAGGCGGAGTTCTGGATGTACGTCACACTCCAGGAACTGACCGAGCAGAGCAAGGCCGCTGGAAATCGTTTGCCACTAGTAGGCCTACCACAGAACTATGTGGCCACTACAGCTGATTAAGAATCAGCAACAGCAGGTCAGCTCTTATGCTAATGACTGTTGTCAGAAGAACCTGATGCTTATCCAAAAGCTCTGGTTTGATTCCACAGGTTACATTTTAAAGCCCACTAATTACATCATGCCGCAATCACAACCTTCGTGTGCCTCAGAGTGAAGCCGTGACACTCCACGGTCTTAATGGAATAAATGTTAACTAGCCCGCTACAGATGTGGCTTAATGTATTGTAATTACAGTACAAATACCTATTAATGCTAAAATAAGGTCTAATATTAGCTGTGAATCTTATGCACTGGCACTGCAGTCATTCATTGTTCTGAATGGTCAACATCGCTGAACAGAGGAGGACAAGTTTGACAACAAAAAATCACTGATCAACACAAATGAAAACATAAAAACATTTATGTTTCCCGATATTGTATAGGCCTGTAATGAAATCCTCTGCTAAAGTGACCAAAAACAAGGAAAATATTAATAACTTCATTCTCAGAAATGGTACATTACATATGCATGTTTTACTTTTGAGTGAGAATAATAGAAGATATATGACATTTTGATTATGTGACCTTGGTTTACAATAACCTCCACTTGCTAACTGAACTGGAATTCACTTGATCATTTCAGTATCTCAAGGAGCTCCATACACAACAGATAACAATTATAAATGTCTCCAACATCTTTTTTTCATAAGTCTGCAAATTATGTTCAAGATCAAGAGCACATTTATAGGCTCGAACAAAAACCGAAAAACAAAACAACCTGAACACAACAGAACAATTTACGCTGTAAATATAGCTCTTCTAAAATTGTGCCACTTCTTCTTTTAAGAACGGCAGGGACTGCCCTGTTCTTGCTCACTTGGATGTCCTCAACACAAATTGCTGTTATTGAAAAGGTTTTCATATTCTCTATTATCTTCTGCTTTGCTGCATTTAAATAATCTTTCAGAAAGGGCTTTTCAGCTGCACCATTTGTTGGTTTTGTTATTAAAGTGAAGAGCAATAGTGTAGGTCTAATTACCCAGAGGACCCATCTGTTTGTATAAATCAAATGAGTCACAGGCTATATTAGTACATCTGACTTCAGATAACATTTGTATCTTTCTACATGCGTTATGTAAAAATGTAAACGTCCGGTAACCCACGACACAGCTCACTACAGTAAGAGTGTCTGAAAAAAACAAAAAAAGAGTGAGAGAACAGGCAGACCTTATGTAGGCTATGCATTTTCAAAGCTTTATTCAGACAGGGGGCCACAGTACAGAGGGTGCTAAGGTGGGGAAGTGAGAAGTGAGTCCCTGGCTGCAAAAGGGGGATTTGTAAGTGGGTCGAGTTAGCCACCCTATGCACTCTGCCACACAATCTCACCCAACTTTAAAACCTCTTTAAATCCACACTTGCATAGATCCCACAATTTAAATGGTTTTATGGAAATACTGTGTATGCGTATAGTCTGTACTCATAACATCATGTATAAATATGAATGTTTAGAAATATATTCACTAATCTACACAGAGCTTACAGTGAGAGCTATTCAGTGCTTTAAAAAAAAAAAAAGTAGGAATCAATTTAAAATAATTGAAAATCGGAGGAGTTGGTTTTTTCATGTTCGCAGTGAGACACACACTTATGAGGATATGCTGACAAATAGGCGTATAAGGAGGTGCATTGGGTGCTCTGCCATTTAAGGTTGAGAGATCTTTTGTCCAAAGGTGAAATTCTTTTTTGCCTGGGTGCAGCCATTTACCCCTCTGGCCGACTACCTGTATTGTTACGATTCCTGCTGTGCTCCTCCTCATCCTGCAAGCCTGGGGCAGTATAACACCCTTTATTACCCTCCTACTGGGAACAATAGAGCCTGTACCCGCTAGCCAAATTGACACCTGGATGTCTGCTATCCTCAGGGGTGTAACATGGGGTCACCAAAAGATCAGAGACAATATCCATCCTCACAACCGTGTCACAGCACCCTCACCACGTGGTGCCTCCATACCAGGCTACTGGCCATTAGCTAAAGTAATGTGCTGCAAATCCAGAGAGTGATGGAGAAAAAAAGCTACGTGCGTGAATGTACACACCAGGTAGAGATGTATAACAATCACAGAGATATGTACATATTTGGGATTGATTTATGTGGATGAAGATGTCTAGGGATGGAGGAAATGAAAGTATACTTTGGTTTATGTGTGTGGATTAGGTAATGAACAAATGGAAGGGCCATCCCCATAGACTTACAAGGAAGGGCATGTACAGAAATGAGAGGAACAATCATAAGGGTATGGCTGTTTGTACGAGGCTCCTTATTCAGTGCAGGAGTGGAGCGATAATTACCATGCAATTTCCTTGTCCTTGTAGGGGGGCTTTATGGTGATGCATCTGCAGCTGGGGTTTCAGTACTGTCCTGGTAGGACCCCATTGGGTGCCAGGGCAGTAATGTTGAACATAGGTAGGTGGTATTTAAGGGAAGCCCAATGATTAGCGCAGGGAGAACAGCTTAAATGGATAGTTCACCTTCTGGAGTTTTTGATTACTTCAGTTTTAGTGGTTGTTTCTGCGATTGGCCCCAAACACTTTTTGCCTGAGATGCAGACCACAAATCCCTGAATGTCATGATACCTGCCATTCTAAAGCCAGCAGTTTGTCAGAAAGTTCTGTATCAAAACTTTTCTTCATCATGCACAAAACTGCATGAGCCAATTGAAAACATACATTAAAACTGAAAAAAAGAAAGAATAAAAGTTGGAGCCGGAGTGCGGTTGTCAGGCAGTTTACTGTGAGCACTCACAAGAGAAGAATGGCTGATACAGAGCTGAATGTTCTGGCTCTAGCTGCCATTGTCTCAAAGACAACATAAATTATAGAGAGTTTTTATATAAGATTACCATAATAAGAATAATACATTTAAATTCGCTAAACTGGTTGGTGGCTTTAAATATCATGTTGCTGTGCAAATATGAACACTATTTTATAGTTATGTGTGCTATTTGACCATTAATGAATGGTATGTATGAATTTATGTTCATACATAAAAGTAAACAGTAGTTCCTTGTTTCATCCGTTCGCCAGCTGCATCGTTAACCGCTGGGCTGCACCTCCCTTTATCTAGAATCCAAAACAGTAGCATTTGGAAGTCAAATTGTATAAAGACAACAGTTCAGTAATGATTGAAGGAGAAAGGAGGAGAAAAAAGGCAGCAATAATCATGTATGGTGCATAAGTAAGGCAAATTATAAACTTTTGCATAACCGACGTTAGTGAGACCAGGACACATGAAAGTTCAGAGAAACTGGTTAAAATTAAAATAAGCCTGGGAGCTGACAGAATGGATATGCAAACTTCATTCATTCAACAAACCCTTTTGAAGGCTCATTTATAACCACGGGTTACAGTATGCAATATTTTTTGAAATTGCCATAACATGAATTTTGGGCAACAATAAATCAAATAATAAACTAAATTTACTCATTTGTTTAACTCATCAATGGCAATATTTCAGAAAATCTTTCTGAATTAAATACAATGACTAGGCAACAGATGGCTGTTCCAGTATAATTCCAATATTTGCAGTGAATTAGTGCATTCTTGGTAAATTAATGCTGTTTATTTATATTTCAGAAAATAAAATTATTTATTACTATCAGTACACAGGGGTCAAGACAGATGAAAACGTGCAAATAACATCCCCACACTATGTATCATACTGTACAAGGCACAAGGTCTTGAGGGGTGGCTGCTCTGGTAGTAGACTGATCCTCCTGCAGGGAACAGACAGGAATAGCATCTCATTCATGTTTATGAATGTATACCTTTATTGCAGACTTTACAAAGGCCTTAGAAATGTGCACAACTCAAATACAGTGTTCACTAATGAGGGACGAGGTTTCTTTGGTTTCTGTTGCCAATTATTCTCTGCATTTCTTTTAATTTTCACCTCAGCCGGATTTAAAAATAAAATTATACCCGTCTCCTTTTCACTTGGCAGTCCACCAACTGAGCATTGAAGTAATTACATCTGAGGAGTGCATTTCTTTGGCAAGTGGCATTGAGCAAGTGAGTAGCGGGAAAGCATTAAGCTATCTAACTAAAAAAGGCTAGTCTATAAGACTATTTATAAACAATAATTCATTAAAACATTTTACTTCCAAGTAGTTTATCCTTCTTACAAGATATGTCTGTTTCAATTAGTAAAGTTTTTTTTTTTTTTTTTACTAAAATATATACTGAAGACCTACATTTTGTGACTTATGTAAAATGTCAAAAAACATTTCTAGAACAAAGTGGTTCAACTTGTTATATGGTTTTATCTTTATATCTTTTTTTTTGTTGACCTTTTTCCTCTCACCACATAAACTACACTGACGTCAGTGTGCCCTCACATTCAGGCCTGGTTGATCAAAGCTGTTGTGATGTTTTCCTTTCTGCTGAGGGGGTTGTTGATGGTGATGGTGTGCAGCTCCTCGTCCTGGGACAGACTGCTTTCAGGGGAGGTAGAAAAGTCGCAATACTCCCCTTGGATCTCCTGGACTCTACTAGCGCAAACATCCAGAAAAGGCTGGGGGTCGTGGTCGCTAGAGCCAGAGTTGTCCCATGCTGACTTGTCCTGATATGCCATGTCTGGATCACTGATGGGTAAGGTTTATACAATCAATCTTACACTCACCATTTTAAAGTGTATTCCATCTGCTTGATTGAGTTATTTATCTTATTTTTAAATCAGAATTTGCTTACATGACAGATGTGATCATGCTTATCCATATTTTCCAAATTCGCAGTAGGCCTAATGGTTTTCAGTAGTACTAATCTGTCAGTCACAAATCAGAAGCCCTTTTTGGGATGATGTACTTAGAATGCATTGGATACTGTGGAAGTTCAAATAATTAAACTATCTGCTGCATTAATTATTCCTTTCTTATTAACATTAACTGTGCCATAAAACATTAATAAACATATGATCTGTGCTTAGAAAATGTATAGGATGGCTGTATTCTGTTTGTATGAGATCAGTAAGTGCAGAACAAAGATGTTGAAATATAATGTTGAAATGCAACTGAACTGTGTGTGCTAGCTGCAAACTGGCCGACCACAAAAGTGGGCCTCATCCTGTACATCCAGATATAGAATGAGACCGTTTACTGGTAAGACTATTTTAATTAGAATGAGACCGTTTACTGGTAAGACTATTTTAATTAGAATGAGATCATTTACTGGTAAAACTAGAGACAGAACGAAGCCTCTTATTAGGAATAAAAACCTATCAATGCCTGAAAGTCATATGACTATGTTAATTACTGCTAAGGACTCACCAGGGGCCTGCCTTTATACTAAAGATTTTATGCTTTTGCTACTCCGTTGTCTGGAGTATTTATTCACATCATCACAGCCTCATATAAAAACTCACCAGAAAAGGGAGGATGAGAATTTTCCTTGACAATACAGAAGAGATCACTTTATATCTCACTTCGCAGGGAAATACGTCTGGCATACTGAACATGAATTTCACTACATGTGCGGAAATTGAATGCGGGACTGTTTCCTGTGTAACTCTTGACCTCCTTGTGGCATACCTGTGGTCAGATTCACTCTCTGTGCTGATGTCACTGCTCGTTTCTTTGCCTCCATCTGTGTCCACCAGCCTCGCTCTCTGATTGGCTCCTTGCTGGCCCGTCCCTTGTTTGGTCCGCAGCCTCCTCCTAAGAGCCTCTCTGATCCTCCCTTTCAGTAATGTCTTCGCCTCACTGCTCTGACTGGGGTGCCCCATGTTCCTCAGGGCTGCAGTCCACAAGCCCACCTGCTCATCATCGCTGGAGTCTCTGTAGTACAATCATACAAACACTGGTGTAGAGAGACACTCATGTGGTCACAGCAATGAGCAGGGACAGGCGTTCAAGCAAACTCACATATACACAGTAGTAGCACGCTTACTCCGATACATCACATACAGGGCTAACATGACAAGTTTAGATTTCAGTTGCCACGCAGAATAAAATGAAAGATTTAAATTATCTTGAGCTTTACATCTATTCTAACTTTGTATGTGATGTGCACGTTGACCCTTTGAGTGTAAAACTGGGTGCTGATGCGCTACAGACCACTCACAGTTCCTCCTCGCAGTCCTCCTGGTACATGATGGGGCCCATGCAGGCGGCACACGCACCTCCCATGCTGCTGAGGCACAGGTGGCAGAACAGGCCTGGAGAACGTCACACACATGGCCTGTTTAGAGCAGGATGCTATGCTAGCGCCTGAAAGCATACAGTAGGTCTCTGCGCCCACAAATATGCAGGAAGCGTATGCTTCACAGCCCCTCGCGCTGCCCAGTCCTGGGTCCAAAGTTGAATTTCTGGAGACAAATGAGTCTATTTCCTGATTTTACTGTTCAAAATGATGCGTATCATGCCATTGACATTTAACAGTCAAGAATGCCTGTAGCATACTAACATAACATAACAACATAACTGAGTTGAGTTGCATAACTTGATTATCCCACAAGGGGAAATTCATGTGGCCAAACACATCAAGACGACAAAAGAGATACACTAACAGAGGTAGCGATAACCTCTGTTAGTGTATAACATAACATGATGACGAGAACAGGCCATTCAGCCCAACAATGCTTGCCATTTTCTTACCACTAAAGGGTACTTAGTGCTCACCATTTACGTACCTACAAACTAGATGGAATCTATCACCGTATCAAGCCTGGTCTTGAAAACCGCTACTACATAACCTGGCAAGCTATTCCATAGTGACTACTCTCTGTGTGAAGAAATACTTTTGCTAATTTCCATCTATGTGCCCTCGTTCTACTGACAGAACTCAACCTGAAGAATCTCCTGCAGTTCACTTTGTTAATTCTTCATGACTTTGAAAGCCTAAGTCTCCTTTTACTAAGCTTAATGAGATTAAGTATCTTAAGTCTTTCCTCATAACTTTTATCTTTCATACCAGGAACCAACTTAGTTTCTCTCACCTAACTCTTTGAGTAACCGTGGGTATATACCATCAGGGCCTGCTGCCTTATTTGTCTTTAGTTTATGTAATTACAAAGAAGGCAGCTGACCCTGATGGCATACACCCAAGGGTACTGGAATCTATCATAGTCCGCAGCTAGCTTGTGGGAATGCAGCTTTCACAAGAGCTGACCATGCCAGATTCACCTTGAAATTAGATAACCTACAATGGATTGAGACAATATGTTTGAGGTACCTTTGCATTGTGGTGTGATGCAGGCAAACATATTGGGGTCCTCCCTCCCTTTAGCAACCTTTCCACAAGCCATGCAGGAAACCTCACGGGTCTTGAATAATTTTGTAATGCAAGACCCAGCAGGAAGGCTGTGGATAGAGAAGGCCCACGAGACACTTTGCACAAGAGACCTGGCTTCTGCTAATTGCACTTACTTTAAAACAACAGCATCTTTCAATCTATCCAATCATACAATTAGCCCTCTACACAAAAAAGATAATCCGTCTATTCATCCAACCACAGTCCCCTGATCCATCTTCTCTCTGTTAGTCATCAGTTAATGATCCACACAACCAACCAACCACCATTTGTGAAAAAGTGTATAAATTCTGAGTGATAGCACAAAGCAGAAAGCAGTGTAATATTGAACTAGGCCTATCATATATGGACGTTTTCCCAAATGAGTAGAGTTATACAACAAATGCAAACATGTTGATATTAAACAGTGAATTAGGCTGTTTCATTGAAGTGCTTTACCAGGTCGCTAGCATTTGCAGAAGGTTGGCGTGAACCTCGTCAGCCTTACTCTGGGCCACAGACCTCAGCAATGCCTTCCTTAAGGAGGTACGCTGGGTGAGAATGCGGTTGTACAGGTAGAATATCCTCTCCTGCCCCAAAGAGGAATGGAGATTAATACAGATCTTAGAGGAATGACATGTTGTTTCATTCACTGGTTGGCCCACGGGAGGCTTCTGTTTTGTGCTACTGCGAAGCTCTGCAGTATCAAGGCAAGGACGTTTTTTCAACTCAGTTTTCCTAACATGCAATCGTCTATTTGAAATCGTCATATGTAAGTGAGTTACTTTTTTGTGATGTCATCTCTATATTTGTAATTCATGTGATTTTAGCAAGAATCTTTTAAAGGAGTGAAGCAGACATGTGGCACCTTGGTTGGTTTTAATTGGGTGGGATTGTCTGTATGTGAAACTATTAGAACCTGGATCAGCTGCATAAGACAAACTGTTTGGCATTACCACTGAAGTTTAGAACTTTGTTGACCCACTTGTTCACGTTTGGGGTAGTAACTGGAACAGATGCATCTCCGTAAACGGTTGCTGTAGCTACCAGCCATTGCAACAAAGAAGGAGAGACCATAAAGTAGTCCTGTGGCAAGAAAGAGAATTAAAACTGAGAGGGGTCTGTAGACCTTCAGTGTTATTTCAGTTGCAGTATTTAAAAAAAATTATTTATAAACATAATAGTTTATTAACTTTCAAAGATTTTAAGCAGTTTTCAATTTTTGGTTTCGGACACAGCACCAATTTTCAACTGTTTCCTCTCCCTCTATTATGTGTTTGGCTTGAACAGGAGCTCTATTTTTATCGTGACCACTAGATGACAGTATTTGCCACTACAGAACATCAAGTACTCTAGCTCTGCACAGTTTAGATCAGGTGATTTGCATGTTGGCCACGACCTTACCTATAATAAGGTAGCCATAGTAATCAGGCTCAGAGGGCAACATCAGGCACTTTTTACTCAGGACAGTGATATTGCCCTTCTGCAGGATTTCAAAAGAGGCCACAAGATCCTTGAAGATATCGGAGGCATAGCCCGAACCATTCACTTGCACTGCAACCACAATAGGGGCTGGGGAGACACACAATCCATAATAGAGCTTAGTGTTGGAATTGATTAATTTCACACTTTATTGTACACAATCCTTTTCATTCCTACTCTTCTGGGTCAAGGTTATTTGATATCATCACGGTTATTAGAGTAATGATTATTTTGCATGAGCATTTGTGCTTCAACTTGTTACACTGAATTCTTAAAAACTTTTTTTACACAGTATTCTGTAAAATAACATTTCATGTGTCAAGCTGAAAGGAGGGGAACCAGCTTGTGTCAAGCTGGTTCCCCTCCTACTTCTAACAGGACTCCTGCTCACCTCTGGCCACGATCTCCCCCTTGACCAGGTGGTGCACTACATCGAATACCCAGAAGACAACCAGGTCCAGTAGCACCACCAGGCAGCCCATGGCAATGTGCCTGAGGATAGACACTGAGCTGACAGCCGCTCGCTGTCTCTCTTTGGCCGTCAGGGTCAGAGAACCTGGGGACCGATGAAGGCACAAATATGGATCAAATCTCTGGGAGGTGCAATACAAATACTACCTCTCTCCATTACCTGTCCTCCCTCCTCAATTGTCTCATCTATTCCAGCACTTCCTTCCTGCTTTTCCTCGCCTACACCACCAGTACTTTCCCGCCACCACCCATCACGCTTCGCTACTTCGTTCTGAGATCAGCCTCACTTTCACGCGTCCCCACTTCCATGCTCGCCTCTCCTCATTCCACTCAGCCCTTTCTGTACCCCTTCTCCACTCACACGGTCTGATGTAGGTGAGGGCCTCTTTGTCACTGAGTGGCAGTAGAGTTTGTCTCCCTTGTCTGTACCTCACGAGATCCATCTGCTCAAACTGTTCAGTGATGTAGATGTTGTCAAAGTCATCCTGGTGGAGGAACCTGTTTTTGTACAGGGCAGCCCTTTCCACAGGAGGTAAAAAATCAACACGGGTGATATAAGTGAACAATTGTGTCTTTCCCTGCAATTCGCTTGCATATATAACAAGACCAGATCATTTTGAGTTTTGTCAGACTCACTGCAGGTACATGAGCAGCAAAAGGAACAAGCCTACATATCCCAGCAGTCCCATTAACTCCTGGACGCGATTAAGGTCCTCGGAGACCTCTCCCATGATTCCCTGGGCCATCTGTTGTAGAGACTGGCTGCTGTTGAGTTGCGTGTCAAAGTGTATGGACGCTGAGATGTTGAACTCAAACTCCTGCTTCATCTGCTCAAATGCAGCAATAGTTGCTTTAGAGGAAATATGACATCAGAAAGGGGTGAAATGACATTCTGCCCGACTGTCTTATGTTGTAATCACTGCACGTGACCACTATAAACTCACACATTAGTCAACATTCAACACAAGCCAGTTTTACAACACCCCTCCTTAAAATAAGTACCTGATGTGTTGACAACTCAAATTCTAGCCTGAATTGGGCACAGGCCCAGATTAAATCAAGCTGTAATCAGATGTGTCCTTTAATTTCAGTACCAAACTAAAGCTAGTGTTGCAATAAAGGACACATGTTTATTATCCAGGCCATGATTAATGCTGAAAAAAAATGAGTGGTTATAAATAATGTAATTTAGATGAAAAATGACACCGTCAGACCTCAACCAAAACCAATTGTCAGATTGCCTCACAGCATGATATACTACCATTAGGGAGATCTTTATCTTTAAAGGTTTGGGATGTTACTTACAGGCAGCCACTCTGGTCTTCATATGACTTGCTACATATTTAGGTATTATACAGAACAACTGGAACACTAGAGAGATAGAGACAGAGAGAGAGATTCAGTCCCCTCATTATAATACTACCTTTCTATCACACTGACTACTTACAAATGTTCCCATCAACACCCTAACCGGTACTTTAAATAGCAGTAGTCAGGACTTGTCAATTAGTTTTTTTTTAGGAATTTGGGGGTCCCCGCATCCTATTACAGTAGCATACTCTGCCTCTGCAGCTTTTTGGAAGGATATACAGAATTCTGCCTGTAGAGGGAGACATTTGACATTTTCCCATTGTTACCTCCGCCAAGGCGGTTATGTAAACACGCCTGTCTGTCCATTTGTCCGTCCATATATGACAGACACATCTGGATTGCCATGAGATTTGCTGTGGATGTGCACAATTTGCTGTCCAAGAGGAAGGAACCTAGTGATTTTGGTGACCCCATGACCTTTCATCTAGCACCAGCATCAGGCCAAACATATCATGGAGGGAGGGAGAGAGAGAGCGAGCGCAATCTTCCAGCAGCTCTAATGAGAGTATGCATTCTAGTGCAATTGCACAGCAGATGAAATACAACAGGTTTCTGTATCCTCATGTTATTCTATTACTTGCTTGGCTTTGCCTGTAGACCTATATGCTGTCTGTCCCTAAGACAAACATACATACATTTTAAATGTTATCCCTTTGTAATTTCTCTCCTGCCTTCTCCATAGTACTTAATCCTGAATCCTTCCTTATTTTGGCCCCCTGCTTTGACTGACATTTGGGCATTTAGCATTGCTGTTCAGTTGATAGGTTTAATTTACATGAGGGCAGTCTTTTCAGCATGATACATTTTACAAGAAATACAGACATGATGAGCAAGTAAGTCATATAATTGTTTTCTTCCTTCTTAAGGAAGTGATGTTGTTCTAGGCTTCTAGACAGAAGACAGAACTGAAGCCCAGTTTCTCTCAGTCACGCTGCAGCCAAAACAGTCGTCTCCAGCTTCAATCCATAATCTAACAGACCTTCTTTCGAAAGAGAAAATCAATTTAGTTCAACTACTCATCAAGGGAGCCATTAACTAGTGAGGAACCTACCTTAATCACTGAGACTCCAGCCTGTGCGATAAATCGTCACACATCAGGGACCTTAGCAAACTAAACAGTGGGAGACTTAACGACCCAAACAGGGGGCACTCGAGAAGACGGGAGTACAGAGGAAGACAAGAGCAATGATGGAGACCTTGTGACTGTAAATTACTGACTGATACCAACCACGTGCAAGACCACAAAGGGGGCGGAAGCCATCCACCACATGACAGAGGAAAGAGAATACAGACAGGAGCTCCATGCAGTTGTCACGGGCCTCGTCAAACAATATGTTGCACTTCCTGTAGGGGGTGCCCAACTTGTCATTGCACACCTCGCCAATGTTGACCAGGAAGTGGAGGACGTTCCTCAGGGTACGAGCTAGGAGGTAAGAGAAAAAGAGTAGCGGTGAGCCAAAAGGTGCCGACCAAATAAAAGGCTTGAAGTTTTGGAAAACACAATCAGTGTTAATACTGCATGTTGGGCCAATATTTTCTCAATATTTTATGAGAACTATATTTCAATCAAAGTTGCCCAGCCCTAGTCAATAATTACTGGAATCAGAGTACTCAACTAACTGATTCAAGAACACTGTACTTTAAATGACCAGTTAAGTGACTCTCTTCTCAGCGGGAATGCGCATTAAAGTGAGCTCTATAACCCTCTGGGGTGCAGGACAAGGCCTCTCTTTTTTCTTTTTTTTTTAAAGCTAAAGCACCTCTGTAGGCCACTCACTCACCCACGTGCCTCACAGACTCCGTTAAGGCCTTTATGAGGTTCTGCACCCTCCCCGCAACCGCATAGGTGTTCCTGGTAACCTGCTTTATCTTATTCAGCACAGCTGTGAAGGGAAGCCAATGTGCCATGGTCAGCTGCCTTCACAGGATCTGCGAAAAGATCTGGAAGGCATGTACTGCTGATGTCGTTTACTTACACATTCAGATACAGTAGCTACGTGATCCTATAGATGCCTAATAATAGTCTGAGGAAGCCCTCTCAGGACTGTCTGTCTAAAAAGCATTCTCTGACTGCCCATCATGTTATTTTGCTGTTAATATCCAAATGCAAAAAGAGTCAAACATGTCACATTATCACATTCAGGGGAAACAGTTCAACTGATTTATTATGTAAATTTCCAAATTGTGTAATGACAGGTATTTTATAATTGCACTGTATGCCAGTGCTAATTGGAACACATTATTCAGTAACTTACCTAAATTATCTTAGCAGTAGCTGATGCATCGCTGATTACATTTATATGCAATATTCACCATGTAAATGTTTATGCCACATAACCAACCTGGCACTGTCAACAATATCCAAAAGGCAACAATGCATGAAATAATATCATGAGATGCATT
Organism: Synaphobranchus kaupii; assembly: GCA_029718625.1. Classification (NCBI taxonomy): domain Eukaryota; kingdom Metazoa; phylum Chordata; class Actinopteri; order Anguilliformes; family Synaphobranchidae; genus Synaphobranchus; species Synaphobranchus kaupii. The sequence goes on along the minus strand of CM056382.1, from coordinate 70,117,954 downwards.
TCATCCATAGGGATTTCATTCCAGAAATTCAACAACATCAACAACAACAAAAATGTTGGGCCAGTTGCAAGTAGAAAACCCAGTAAGATGTTTTGTAAAAAGAAAAACATGAATAAACCATAACAGCTCACTTGCAGGTTCTCTCTTCCTCCTTCCCACCACAGTACAGCCAACTAATCTAATTTTCTAAGAGCGGTCAGCCTCTTCCCTATTTAAACCCAAAAGCCTGTGCATCCCACACAACATTATATCATGGTCCGAATGCACATGGTACTGGTTTACAGCTAGATAAGGACATTATCGTTATTGAAAGAAAGCAGAGAAACAGAATCTATTACTTGGACTTTGCCATTCTATTTTAAAAAATCTACATGTCATATACAATTTTAAAAATATGTATATGTCCAGATAGGATATATATAGTACCATTTCCTCTGATAGAGTGGAACATGGCTACTGTAGTTTACATTCTGCACAATGTAAACAAACACTTTTCCTCCCAACTTAATATAAAAATGTAATTATTGGACAGAAAAAATAACAATTGTATCATGTTGTATAAACAATCTTTGTTTAAATAGTGAGTCCCTAACAAAACGTATCAATCACATTCGATATATCACTTTCTGTTTTTACAAAACACAGGAAAGTGGCCAGTGTAGCTACATTGTAAAACAATATAGCTACACTGGCCACTTTCCGGTGTTTTGTAACAACAGTATCCATATCCACAGCTATATGCTATTAGCGGCCTTGTGGTAATTTTTCATGACATTTGAGTGACTTTCGATGACCACATTTTTCTTGGAAACCTTGTCTATATGCGACCATCACATTAAAACCATGTGTGTTTGGAATAGGCACTCACGAAGCAGTGGTTCTCGGGCTCGCTCCATCAGCTGGCGGGTCTGATTCATGGCCAGTTCAGCCCCACAAGCCACACTGCCTGCAGCACGGTCAAAGTTCTCCAACGTGTTGGCCATGGGCCCCTGGGCCACCAGGGAAAAGATCAGGAATAACAGGACCTTTTGTCCCTTGACTGGGGGCCAGAAAAAAAACACCAAAGTAGATAAGCCTCCGCTCAAAATGAATGTTGCATGTACTAAATATTATTTGCTTTAATTCCTTTTTTTGTTATAGTTGCAAACTTTTTACGTTTAATTTAAATTCAGTGGCATATACAGCACTATATATCTACACTTCTGTAGCCTAACAGTTCTTTTTTTAACCAAGGAGGTCACAAAGAAACCATTCAAAACATTTACTAATGGACACTCACTGGAGCACAGCATCGGTAGCATGAGCATCACATTGGAGCGTACGCGGACGGAGAGGCCCATGCCGAATGAGATGAAACCAGCAATGGTAACTGTAGTGATCAGGCAGTACCATATCCCGTAGTTCTGCAAGAATAGCGCTGTCATCCCGTACAAGGTGGCAAGAAACAACCCAAACACGAACGCGCCTAGACTGCGCCCTGCCTCCATAAGTAGGGAATCGAGCGACTTTCCTGAATTTACATTAACTTTACGTCTCCTTCCCACAGCTGTTTGGGCCCTGTACGAACAGCCCGTTTCAGTGTTTCCGTTTTGGGGCATCTTTAAAGTACTGGAAACGAAACAACAACTAACAGGCTACTAACAGAAACGACTAACGTTAGCTAGCTAAGTAAGATCTATCCACCAACGTAATAAAACTACAAATAGTTTTTTTACTACGTCAGCTGAGGCCACAATACTAACGTTAACGGCCTACAATTAGGCTACAATTAAGATTAGCCTACCAGCTAATCCCTTATCCTCTCAACGTTGTACCATACCGCGACCGCCGCTGTATAATCTCAAAATGTACAAATATCCGAAAATCAAGTAACGTTTAGCCTAACAAAATAAAGCCGATAAAAATGGGACAGAAAAATAAGAACGCATTGTTGCGTGGCAACTGGCAACCGAACAAGCTAACGTAATTTACAGTATTTCAAAAATAATTTTGTGTTGATAAAAACGCGATTAGCAAACTTTAGCTAGCTAATTTGCTAGCCTTAGATAGAATATAGCTCTGTAGTTTATACTAAATTCAAAGCAGTAAATTATGATTAATGCAAGCAGGGACAGGGTCAAACGTCTAAAAACGCCACATACCAGTATGTATTTTTATCATTTTAAATGATCCTCATACGAAATATCATTTGATAACATTAAAGTTCATTCTTTGGATTAGACTAGCTAATGTTAACGCTAGGCCTAAATAAAAACAAATATATAGGCTAGCTATCTCAATTAAAATGACAAAATTACTGATTAATTTGTAGGCACACACAGAGTTAATGTTAGGCTACTAAGAGACATAGCTTTTTTTCCATAATGATAAATTCGGTAGGCCATATCGTATGACCAGTGAAATCCATCGACCTCTTCTCTCCACAGCTATAGAGAGGATAAGCGCGCGGATTCTCCCAGATTTTGCACACAAGTTTGTCTTTAGCAAGCCAACAGAGTTCCGCATGGTTCGGCTGTGCATGGGTGCGGGTTTCGGAGCTGTCAGTGGTGTCGGTGAGACAGCGATCTATCATATCCTGCTAATTTAACAAAGCCATTGTCACTGAGTAGGCCTAGGCTACGGTAGGCCTAATGAGTTTATTTCTGCTTTTGTTTTGTAGCATTATTTTTTGGACTTATGTACAAAATCCAAATGCCCATCGTACTCAAAATAATTTTCGCGTGTCTTTTTGTAGGTGAGTAGTCGTGTTTGTTTTTTGTTGAAAATATAGTCTATAATGGTATTGGGGCTGGCTCCAGTTGAAAAGAAAAAAGTTCAAACAGTAAAAATATGTGACAGGTATTGGAACAGAGTGGGTTCTAATTATGTAGACTTGAAAATCAACAAAGAAATGACAAGGTAGTTTGAGACTTGAATGTCAGGCTGGATGTAATTTCCTGAAGTTCTGTATTAGAATATTTCAGCTTAATACAGATTGGATACAAATTTCCCTGTCATTTTAGTGACACCCTGTTACTTTCAGTGCTGAAAAGAAGAGCATTCTCTCTGTCTGCTTGTCATAGGCTTGTGCGCTGTGGGTGGGGCACTCTCCACTTACTTCCGTTGTGCTGTCCTCCTGATGTTTCCCAATATGCTTGGATCCCGGGGTCGAGCCTATATAATGCTTATTGTCATGTGTGGCCTCTACCAAGGTACATCACAGAACCCAGAACCTCTTCTGTCTCAGAAAACATTAAGTAGAATTGCTTAAGTAATAATGCTTAATGAACCCCATGGTCCGACTCCTACTGCATTCTGACAGGCCCAATCTCCAATATCTACCACAACGTTCAGGACGTGGCCTTCTCCATGGGCTGCAACGTTGAACTGCAGATCCAGCACAGCAAGGTTATGTGGAAGGTGGTGATTGATCCCTTCATGCAAGTGATGCAAAGCATTGTGGTGGGTTTACAAAGCTGGCCCCCCCAGAACAGTAAATAATGTAGAATGTGTGTGGGAGCCGCTGGTATCCAGTCATTCCACTGAATTTGTTTTGACACAGTATGCCCATTGCTTTGATCTTGCTCTGCTAAAACAGGACGACAAAGGGAAGTTTCAGGATGAGGCGAAGAATGTGACCAGGAACTTCCAGAGCATTAGAGAGGAGGTGATGGGGGAGTATGGGTACAACAGCCTCAACCAGGAATCCACTCTGAAGGGCAAGAGCACCCAAGAGCTTTTTGTTGCCAAGACCATGCTGCGGTGTGAATGTGAGTTTATTAATTCAATATGCTGTTTGCCAGTTGTTACAAGTATGTCCTTACACCATCACAAATGCTACATCATTGACCTAATGATTTAAATAATGCTTCAACAGGCATTTTCTCTAATCCTGGTTCTTATCCTGTCATATTATGTGGGGATGGGGTAGTGCATGGTCATTTATCCTAATTTAGTATTTATAGATGTGGCAGTTTTATAACACAGTGCCCCATAGAGCTATTTCGCATCCTTTTCATTTTTGTTAAAGATCGTTTCATTGAAACATGAAAAAAATGACGGATACCAGCACACCAGCAAATGGTCCCTGACCCTTGTGCTTTATTCAATATGCACGTTTTGAGCCAAGAGGTCCTCTTCAGGCATACCCGAAGTCCTCTTGGGTCGAAACTTTGCATATTGAATTAAACATGAGGGAGAGTTTTCTGGTGTGCGGGTATCCTTTATTTTTTCATTGTTTAACTATTTTCCCCTGAACCTGGCCAAGCCAGTTGAATGTGTATATACTATGTTTTTCTCAAGTATGTTTTCATTAAAATTAAATCATAACAATTAGTGAAATTTTCAGTGTACCTCTGACAGAAATACAGTATTTGTGTTTTTCTACTCTCATTGTGCCTATTATATATATATATATATATATATATATATATATATATATAATTTTGCTTCAGTTACCAGCTAATATGCTACAATAATAAAACATTTAATATTAGCCATTTTATTTGATCTCAGCTATTGCAGGTTAAGTTTATCAAACTTAATCGTTGGTTATTTGTGTTGTGTCAGATGTTGTAGGGCAGGGGATAGAACGCTGTCGGGACTGGTTCCATGTTAAGTGGCAGGACTGCGTTGACACCATCAAAGCCCCTCTGATCAGCCACTTGCTTTGTGTGCCCATGCAGTTTCACTTTCTTTGTGATGTCATGAGAGGTATGGAGTTCTGCAGCAGTGTAGAGAAAAGCCAATGGGCATAATATTAACAATAATAATATTTTATGGTGCCTTTCATGGGTCAGGCCCTTTTTGTTCCATAAGTTATGACGCCTTGGTGCAAAGAGGAGATTCCTGTGGAGGGTAACTTTGGACAAACCTATGACAAGATTAACACCTCTATCAACAGCCTGGGGGAAGACTTCAGCACAGTCTTGGTTGCCACAGTACAGTACAACCATTTCTGTTGCCTCCTCATTAATAGCCCTCAGTATTTCCCTGTTTGTTTTTTCAGATACTTTACTGATATTAGTCCAAATTCTTACGGTAATGCAGCTAGAATCCAATTTTCTAATCTTTGGTAAACTACAATCCAGTATGTTTAGCATATTTTTGTAGCTCAAAATTAAAGACTGACATATCTCAGTCAGTCATCCAAGAGTATTTCTCTAACTTCTCTTTGAAAACACTTAAAATACACAAGTCATTAATAACAATAACCTCCTAAGTGCATACATAGTTATTTCTGTTGAACCTGAGTGACAAACTAGACTAGTTATTAGCTGTACTGCCATTTTTGATTAATAAAGAATTTGTCTCTGCAGGAGACAAAGCAGAAATCTTTGCTCGGAGTGGAAGTCTTGCAGGATGAATTCTCAGAGGAGCTGCGTAAAAGCTTTGAGGAGAAGAAGGTCTTTGTAGAACAGGTGCTGGAGGTGTTCCAGGTCCTCCTGTCCTGTACCTTTGTCTTGATCTTTTACTCGTAAGTTGTTTCAGTGTTTCCTCTACCTTAGTACAGATCTTTCCCATACTCAATAAGAAACAACATACTATCCTTTTTCTGGAAAAGCAGATCAATCTAATGAAAAAGAGTTCTAAGTAAGCTGTGAATTGCCATAAAATGTCTTCTGTGTAACCACTAGACATAGTGATATTTGCATTTAAATTCAATATAAAGGATGAAAACTGCTGACAATCCCTTCTGTCTCCTTCTTGCAGGGCTTTTGATTATGCCAGACAATACTGCCAGGCAATTCGCTTTGACAACACATATATAACCACTTACTTCAGACAGATCGACGCCCGTAGGAAGAAGGCAGTAAGAGGCTTGGTGGAAATGTTTTATTACTCATCCCATTAAATAACATCTTGGTCATTGTTTTCTTTTACATTTATCTGTAGCGAGAGTGTTACAACAAAAATAACTATCCGGACTTCTCTTTAGGGCAAGCGGTACCTCTTACCACTGAAGAAAGCTGAACGTGGCCATTTTATATACCCATGGAGCTTTTCCATACACCCCAGCGAGCTCAAGCTTGTAGTATGTTTTTTTGCTCTTATTTTTTATTTTTTTTTACAATTCCAGGGATGGCCCCAATTTTTCTATCTCAGGATGTAATTCATGTGGCTCTGTCATACTAAATAGTTTGAGGAAATATGGAAGTTGAATGTGTAATATGTAAAGAAACTCATTCTTTATTCTAAGTAAAAAAAACAAAAACATGAATGAATTGACAATGATGAATTACATTTTTTTTAAATCCGTGATCTCATCCACAAGACTCTGGGCTTGCTGAAGGTTTGTGGTCTGGCCCTTTTCGTTGGAATTATGTTGGCCACCGACTGGATCCTTTACCACATCTTTGACATCATCCGCAGGCACACATTCACTGAGTACTCCTTCACAAGTGAGTCCTAACCCAGTCCTGCGTGGCCTATTTCAGTATTCAGGGCCGTGATCTGGTTTCACGGTTGTCTTATTCAAATTTGCATAATAAAATGAGAGGCATGCAGTATGTCTGGAATGAAACAGATAACTAATTTTGTCCCAACCAGATCCACACAAATTATGTTCTTGGAGTGAGATATACTCATTCAGTACTTGAGCAGTGACATGCAGTTGTTTTTGTAATGTATTTTGTTGAAATGAAGGGCAACCCAAATTGAAAAAAAGGTCTTAACTTGACATATTAACCAAAAAAAAAAGAAAAACACCTGGAAGAAAGAATTTGTACCAGCACCCTAAACACTACACAGAACTAATCTAACTGCAGGACAAAAAGGATTCATTTTAATGCATGTTTTATGTCTACCGCATTCCAGGCAGTCATCAAATAGAAGTCAACATTGGTGGAAATTCCATGCTAGCAACTCTCCTGCGGAAAACCATTGGCGCCTTTAACACCTCCTCCAACTTAGACTTGATGTCCAGCAATCGCAGTACGTCACTTGCTCTTTAATGTTGTCCTCAGGGAACCAGGGAACGATGCACTGGGTCCATTCGGTATCAGAGTGTCTCTGAAATCAAACGGGTACCTGCGCTTGATGTGCAAAAATGAAAGTCGATTGGCCCTCCCATTTCAGTTGGTACTTCATTTCTAATTACTGAACCGAGGTACATTTTGAAGACAAATTATTTGCTCATATAACTCATCACAGGCAGGGCATTTTAAATAACTAATAAGTCACCTTGCTGTTAATCAATAATCATTCAGTTTTCTTCTAAGTGTTGCTCTTTGAATTTTATATCAAATGTTCTGCACAGGCTGGACATCAGCTTTGTTGTCCGGTGTGATGCTGACTAAATGCGCTTTTTTGTCTTTGAAGCTAATCTGTGTTGCTCATAGTTTGATTACGGTACTTCCAAGTAGGCCTTCAGTATACAGTAGTTGTGTGTGTGTGCATTCTGTGTTGTGGCGCTTGACCAGCCATTTCCTTCCCTCGTGCAGACTGCCTGCCTCAGCCTCGGGCTCTCAGCTGGGAGGAATACCTGTGGACGACAGTACCTGTCCTAATAATGGCCCTTATGTGCTGCCTGCAGGTGTACAGCAATCGCCTGCGCAGGGTCATCTGTGCTTTTTACTTTCCCAAGGTGAGCCAAAAATTCTTTGTCCATTTCTGGCAAACAATGGATTGGCGGTCACAGGATTTATCATTGTCATGGCAAGGCCCAGATTAGCCACTGTTCCACCTGGGGCCATAGCATAGAGGGCCATAGTCACCCAGAATTTAAGTACGTACCTAGGGGAATCCTGGCCCATGATGTCACACTGGATTCTGCCCAAGAAAAATACGGAATGTGGAAACTTGCTGTAATGACAAAGGAACTGAGTGGAGCTGATTCACAGTAATCACATAAATACAATACATGCTAGAAACATTTCTTGAAATGAAATGTAAACATTTATACATTTCTCTGGACTGCTTTTGTACCCATGTTTAATCAACATATCTTTTTTGTAGCAACATGATATTTAGAGTTATGCAGACCCCAAACAATTAGCTGGTTAACTAAGTATTATATAACACATAGTAAGATATAACAAATCAAGTACATCCACAGTTTTTACTTGACTTTTAATAGTTAGATACTACTAAAAAAAGAAGAATAACGTAAGAATATTTTTTATTTGAGAATATTGTTGCTGGTTATAACACATACAGTCGGACAGTTTAAAAAATATGTATATATGTAACTTTAGTAACTGCCAAATAAATTTTATGGAAGATGTGGAAAGCAAAGGGAACATGCATGTATGTGTATAATATAAACTGCATCCTTAAGCAGTTTTAACATTTTTTCGGGATTACAGATGATACATTCTCTTTTTTAATCCATGTACTATTTTTACCTAAAACTCATGTGCTCAAACTGAAAAATTAGTTGTATGTCAGCCAATATTTTAAACTGAAATTAAAACTTAAATATGTTACTTGCATAAATATTCACACCCTTCACCTTTCCCCACAATAGCACCTTTAAGTGATTTTGGGCAATTCTCTACCAGCATTGCACACTGTTTTGGATAGATTTTGGCCCGTTGTTCTTTTGTTCAGATTTGTTTCAACTCTCTGAAGTTGCATGGACATTGTCTATGGACAATTTTTTGAGCCACAGTTTTTGGAGGGGTTGAGGTCAGGACTTTGACTGGGCCACTCAAGGACATTGCTGTTTTTATTCTGGAGCCACTCCAGTGCAGCTTTGGCTCTGTGCTTTTTGGATCATTGCTATGCTGAAAGTGAATTTTGGCCTCAGCCTCAGATCTTTAGCAGAATGGAACAGGTTTTCTGCCAGTATTTTCTTGTACCCTGCACTGTCCATTTTTCCTTCAATTCTGACGAGTTTCCCAGCCTTTGACAAAAAGGTGCATTCCCATAGCATGATACTCCCACCCCATGCTTTACTATAGGTTTTCATATATTCACTATTCATTTGGGATTGCTGTGCTGTCTTTGATATGCGCCCGACAAAATAATTTGCATTTTGATCCAAAAAAATCACTCTTGTGTGTGTGGGAGGGAGGGAGGTGTATCTAACTTATTATCAGAGTATATCACAGTAAATTGTATATCTGTGCCCACCAAAAAATGGACCAGATGGAAACTCTGCTGGTCAGAGATTATATAAATAGTTTTGTCAGTTCTTTTAATTCTTATCAGCATAGCTGTGAGTGGAAACTGGAATCATTAGCTATAGCTAGCTGACTACACAAACCATTATGCAATAGGTCTATACATTGTTAGGAATGTGTAGACCTAGCGCCATTGTTAGGAAAGAAAACATAGTCTATAGCCTATGCTACTCACCAGGTGCAATAGGCCTACACATAACTACATAAACCACTAATAGGCCTATACATTAGCATCATTGCTAGTAAAGACACAGTCTATAGCCTATGCTACTTACCATGGTGTCCTAAAAAAAACACCCAGATTGAGTTCAAGATGCTGTTTAATATTAAGCAATATGATTCATTATGGATTCTATTCACGCTGCAACCATGTTGATTTGAAACCCTAGAAATGAGCGGGACTTAACTTGAGTGCCATTGTCTGTATCCTTGGCAACGGCAACACTGCTTTAGAGTCACAACTGCATTCGAAATGCACACTGTGGAACAAGGATTTTCAAAGCTAACATTATTACCCATAAAGCAACAAACTGATAAATCTGCAATGTATCGTGAAACTTAATCCATCAATTCATTTACAATCAAGTATGCTAATTTTTTCAATCAATATATAGTGCTTGACCAGTCCTTGTCTTTTGAGTACTGGAATGCTTGAGAACTGATGCCTCTCCATCGTATATATACTGTGTGTGTATGTGTGTGTGTGTGTGTGTGTGTGTGTGTGTGTATGTGTGTGTGCGTGAGTGTGGGCACGTGCGTTTTACATTTAATGTGTGTGTGTGTACTGCTTGCATTTAATCCTGTCCTTAAACATGAACCTGAGCTTTACTATAATTATTTACCACGTGAGCATAAATAAAATTCAGGGTGAAATTCAGGGTTTTTTTTAGGCATAAAGTTCTCTTTTATTTGATTCCATTGCATATATAAATTCAATAATAACATAAAACTGTTCTTTTTTAAATTAGGTAAATAACTTTGAGAAGGAAAGCACTAAAAACACAGTAATTACATCCAGTATTATTTATAGCTTGTATAACTGGTTCTTTCCTATGACCATTTCCCTCTGGAAATAGGGTGAGATGTAACCTTGTCAGTGCCCATGCATTCACTAATTACCCCTGGTAAAAAAGGCATCTTGATAATGCCTTGAATACACTTGGATATGCTGGCAACTCTCCCAGGCAAGACTATGTTTATCAAGCTCAAGCAGGAGAGCATTTATTATTCTTCAGATTTTTTTCTGTTTGCCCTTTGGTTGTAGCATGGGAAGATTTGGACAAATAACGGATTCTTAGTCATTTCTGTCCGTCATTATAAAAACAAGCTAAAGAAAACAGTGTCATGGAGAATGCCTTTTCTGCATGTATTTTTTATTTTGTCTTATCACTTACTGTAGGTTTGAAATCATAAACTATTGGTTGTCTCAGAGAGTGTTTACAAATATTTACCCAAAAGAATTGAGCATACGAGTTTGAAATAACATGAAGGTAAAGTTAATTGTTGACAGTCTAGTTTGTGTGAATTATGTTTAATTGTATTTATTGCTATCAGCCTCTTGAATGGTTGATAGTGGTTTGATAATTAGCAATTGAAGGCTTTCGTGAAAACAAAGCTGGCCAGTCCAACTTCAGACTTGAACAAAATATTTCCCACCAGAAAGTTATATTCAATTCTGAATATGTGCAGTGTGTTACAGAAGATGAACAACTTCTGAACAGTCTAGTATTAATTAAAGAATGTACAGGAATTCAAGTGCACTGGATGAATATGGGCATCTCTACAATGTTGTAAGAAATGCATTTTCACGTGTGTGTCCAGTAAACCGGCACTGAGCTGAAAGGGCTTACTGTAATAGTATTAGACACCCTGTAATGAGCCTGCTAATGTTGCAGCCATGCACGTTCAATGGGATTACATCTGTATTGCTACAGTGTAACCTTTCATACTGAATCAGCTGAAGTGCACTTATTATTGCTACCCCCCTTTCATTATGTTCTTTAAAAATATTACCTCTGGATCAAAAAGAATTAAAGTAATGCAGATGGAGTGGGGAAGTAAACTATTGATGCACAGTTCAGAAACACATAATCACAAAGGCTTGTTATAGTGAATCCTGCTATACAGTTTTATCTTCTCCAGCCATCAAAAGTACTTAATAGATTCATAACCCAAATTCTAGTCTCTATTTCAGTATTTAAGGTTAGGATTAATACATTTTAAACTTTAAACTTGAAAAAATGAACGCCTTGTTAACAGAAAGCCTAATTCAGGATAGACCTCAGCATTCCAGTTAAATGCTGCTCTTCTTAAAGCCTTGTTTCAGGATGAAGCCAGTATGTCCAGGAACATGCATATTCACTGCACAAATGTCATGACAGATGTATACTTTTAAGTACAAAATGCCGTGTGTGTGGATCTTAGATTTCGGCTAAAAAGAGGACCTGTGTAGAGAAAATGCTAGACTGAGGTCTTCTATTGTGCTCATTGAATGGTTGTGTCTGTCACTCTGCTCCTCTCTGTGTGATTGGTTAGCGGGAGAAGAGGCGGGCTCTTTTCCTGTACAACCTACAGATCCAGAGGCGGATCTCATACCTGGACACTCAGCGCAAACGTTTAATGAAGCGTGGGAGACCACAGAGGACTGTGAGTATCCGCAGTGCATGGCCATTCAATATCAAATGTCTCTTGTAGCTTTAAAAATACAGTTTTGGTACTATGTTACTTGTACTCAATGGCCTTAGTTGTTCCGGGTGTTCAGTTTAATGTCCATCATTTAAAGGTTGATCTTGTAAAATAATTTTCTCTCTTTGAGTATGACCCGGACATAACTGTGAATTCCTTTCGCACCACACAGACAACTGTTGTACAGATTTCCACTCCCATCCTACAGGTCATACATTGTGGCACAACCTTTATACAGTTCCTTGCTCATGATACAGAAGAATCGTCTTGCAGAAAGTATTTATCTTGCATAATTTCATTTTTGGATATCTACCCAGTTCTTTTTTTGCCTTCTACTGTATATATAGTATCCTTTTGCTATCTGTTCTTTCATGGACATTCTGAAACCTCTTTTACCTCTCCTCACCTAGCTCTCTTTCTCTCTCTCTCTTCTTCCCCCCCATCTCTCAGGTGCTGTCAATCATCTCCTCTGCGTTTGGGACACTAGGCTTTAAGCTTCAGTGGTGTTGTGTTTGTGGGGAGAGACAGAGAGGGAACCAAGGTGTGGAGTGTAGTGTTCAGGGTTGCCAGGTGGCCTACTGCCCCCAGTGCTGGAGAGACCTGGGCAGGGTTTGCTTTGCCTGCACCTCCTATACCCAGTATGACCTTGACGAGAGCGACAGCGACTCTGATAACAATCCTGAATAAACTAATTCATTTAAACAAGCGTCCACAGACATACAGAATTGCACACACAAAGGCATGCACAAACACACACACATATACTTTTGTAAACATACAATTTACACTTGCTTGTCTTTTTCAGTAGATACTGGATTTAAAACTATTTGTTACAATAGGCTTACCAGGTGATAATTTACTGTAAATGATGCTCTGAGAAAACAAAGGTGATATTTGTTTTTGGGTCAAGGCCTTCTTAGTAGACCTACTAATTTGAAGCCCATTTTGGACACTTAGAAAAGCTTAAAGGAACAAGATAAGGGAACATTTACTGGAAACATTAAATAATATATTTTCTAATTAACAGTTTGTTAGTAGTCTGTAAAGGTATTGTTAAATGATACGTGGTTCTTTTCGTTCACACGAAACAAGATTACTAGTCAATTTTAATTTACTGTGACTATAAGTCAACTAAATGGACATATCTGACCATCCGGATGTCTTACTGTAAGCTGCTCTCAAAATTAATTAGCTGATGCAGACAATAGTGCTAGGCCTACAGGTGCGAGCAATGAAATCTCAAAGAATATATAACTCATTCGACTACGGGAAAAGAAGTAAAGCGTCTATCTTACGCCTACCTATTTTTTCCCCCACCTATTTTTTCCCCCAGTATCGATAAACTGTCGCAATAGCTAGGACCAGTAATTATAAATCAATTTACATTTTAGCAGATGCTTAATAAGAGCCTTTGACAGCTAACTGTTTTTGTTATTTATTTTGTTTTATATTAAATCCATGTAGGCCTCCAGTTGGATATAAAAGCTGGTTAAGTTTTCCGTTGTAGGTTACTAGCCTATATCAGACGAGCGCACAGGATAGTCTGCAATGTAGGCTACTATAAAAGTGTTAGTAGAAAATCTTTCGGACAGTAAGGAGTTAAGATCTGTAAGGAAATCCCGCCTCGTTGCTCTTCAAGCAGAGAAGCAGGATTACACCATCACGCCTGTAAGCGTGCGGTCGGTAATGCTTTCCGAGAGCACGGAAGACGCCAAGAGATCATTGTGAGTTTTTTCAAGTGTAGATAAAAGGTTCAGCTACAGCAGTGTGAGACAATTAAATGCAGTAGTCGTGCGACGGCGAAAGTTAAGGGAATTAAATTACAGTCGTTTTGCTAGATTACTGCGATCCAACCAGGGAAAGGATAACGCCTGCTCCTTTCTACATCACATTTTGGGCCGAAGAACTGAGTGTTGGGGAAACGGGCTACTTCAGTGGGATGCTTGTATGAAGTTAGCGCAGGTGAATTGGCCAGGAATAAGCAAAGTACCCGTGCCATATATTGAAGCCGTTTTCTAAATTCCCGTACTACTCGTATTCATTTGCAAGTTTTGTGCTACATATTTATGTTATTTTGCCCTTTCAAAACATGAAGTGACATGGCTGGGATGTGCTGTCTATGGAAATAAACCTGCAAGTGAAAGGTGCTTCACCTTCTGCAGGTAGCCGCAGCCAGGGAAACGTGTACCTTAACATGACAAAGAAACCTTCTTGAGAACTACTTGATGTTTCTTTTTTGATCCAGGTTTGGACCACAGAATCACGCTAAGATGAATATAACGAGGCAGAGGAGTCACCGCGTGATGTTTTTTACTCGTGCTTTGCAAACCCTCATTTTACTTGAGAGTACGCTACAAATTACGATAAAATGCACCCTTTCTCAAACACTGACTTTTACTGGTAGCAGCCCTCTTGGATTACCGAAGGACCGTGATTTCGGAACACTTTTGCCTGTGGAAATTCACCAGAACTCAACGTGGAAAGGGACTGCCGAAAAGTTTAATTCTGAGAATTCCACAAGAAGAAGACCTCTTCCTTTCCATAAACGTAGGTTCTACCACAACAAATACGGAGATGTGATCGATTTGGTTTGTAACAGTAGACTACAATTTCATCACTGTTAAGTGACAGTAGTAGGCTAGTCTATTTGACATGCGTTATTGATCGGCACTCGTAGCCTACATGATGAGAGTAAAGTTAGTGTAACTAATATTCCCCTATTGTCTGACTCGTAGCACATTCTTAGCCTATTAGTTCACTTCTAATTATAGAGGTACTCCTACCATTTGTGTGTGTCTGTAAATTATTTATGCAATGTAAATAATGTACATTAACAGCTATATAGCCCAGGCCTACTCAAAATATATCACAGATATGCAGAATTTTACAAAGTTATCAAATATGCCTATATTATCCTTTTTAGTATGAGTCATACAGTGCATGAACTTGCAACCACTCGCGTACTGTGTGGATAAATGTGTTTTGACCCAATAATCGACTTAAAAAATGGGTCAATAGAAAAAATAATGATTAAAAGTAGTTTAAGGGGATCGAAAGGTAAATGAACTGTATAACGTTTAGCAAGCTGATGTAACGTGATTCATTAGAAATCGAACGTAGCATAAGCTATTTGTAGCATCATACACATGCAGACAGGCCTGTTTTATTGAATGAAGCGGGATTACATCATGTCAGTGGTTAGGCTTAGCCCATGGGAATCCCATAACATCTAAAGAACTGCTTTAATGTATTGCAAATGTTCTCAAATAGTTTAGGCCCACTTAAGATGTTTAGCCAGCTGGCTTTTCTGTACACATTGAGAATGTTTATGACACGCTGAGAAATTGTTCAGGAAAAAAACATTTATTCCAATAAATACTGCAATTATTTGATGCTGTTGCTAGTTTAGAATATGGCTCCTGTAGCTGGTTGTCTGAACTTGGTTTTCCTGTTCAATCTTTCTTAGGACATATTTCTGGCCACATATTAAGCATCTGACATGTATGTGTCCAGCCTTGTGAATTAATCTGCCCCTGCCATAAAATAACATTCGTTCTCTATATCATTGTACAGTGATGCATAAGGATTTGCTTGCAATGCCTCCCTCACATTGTTTTATTCAGCCTTAGAGGGTTTCCCTTTGTCGACCCTGTCTGTTTTAGGTATGTAAAGGGGGCCCAGTGCTCTCTAAAAAGAGTTAATTGCATCCTCCTGTAAAAATGCTAGGCCATTAACCCAGTATGTTAGCTCTGTTCAACAAAAGAGTAAGTGTTCCCTTATGATTAAGGCTAAAGTAATTTATAGCCCTGTAACTGCTGACTTGATGTTGCTTAATCTGATAAAAAAAGGACTTTCTGGTGTATTTTAAAAAAAAATAAACGGGGTGAGTTTGGGGTGCTGATCTCCAGGAACTTAGAAATAGGGAGCCTGAGATGGGGTTCGCAAGCTCAGTGAGTGACATTTGACTGGTGATGTTCTCAGTACAGACACATTTGTACTGCACGGACAAGCCAGGTGGCAGGAAGCGAAACCAGGAAATGATTTGCAACTATTTTCAGCTGTGTTTGCCTCTTTGGACATACAGTGCATTAAGTGGGGGAAAGAAACGCATTCCTTGCACTCATAATTTGATTCAGCATGCAGTGTGTTGCGCAACCAAATACCAGTTGACTCAGTACCCCTACCCCATGTACCCTTCTTGCTACTCCACATGTTTGTCTTTAAACAATGCATGGACTATAGTTCCCTGGTCTGGGAGTATGAATGGGGAAATGCAAATGCAATTTCCTCAGGAGATAATTAATTCATTGTAATAACTATCAACTCAGTTTTCTTCATGAATTTATCTTCTTTTACAATTCCTGGTATTGAACGTGATAATGGTTGAAACAGTTTCCACTGATTGCTTAAAGCTGGAGTACCCAACTTTCTCAAGTTTGTAGTCAAAACATTTCAAAGTCATAACACCCCTGGCCCTGCCCACAGAGAAAGAGACCCCCCCCCCCCCCCCCCCCCCCCCCAACTCCACTGCTTCCACAGACCTCGTCGTGAACGCACATCCAAGTTTCTAGATACGATTGCAGGATTACAGACTGGTATAGCTAACGTTACAGTAAAAATGTCAGCTACAAGAGTCCAGGTAAAACAACAGAATCTTTTCTGTTGTTGCAGAGTTTAACAATAACGCAATAAAACGTTTACCATTTAGTCACTGAACTCACAAATGAAGTGATGGTTTTGCTATGTTCTAAGTCTAAAGTTAGCTATCTACCTGATGGTTTGCAATAACTAACATTTGCGAAATATTAAATTTTTGAAATTGTTGAACAAGGCTAATGTTACCGTCTAACCCAGGTTTAGTTACCCGGTACCCAGCTAAGTTAGGCGTTTTATAATAAGACCTTTCTGATAGCAGGTTATGGGGCTGGCAAAACATACTGCTTGGCCAGCGTTCAAATACTGACAGCTTGGGACAAACATATCTTGTAGCCTGAGCCCAACTAGCCATGCTCAGGACTAGAGCCCCTGAATAAGTTTAAGCATATATAGGCTTTTATATTTATAAAGACCCCGGATATATATGCTTAAACTTATTCAGGGCTCTAGTCCTGAGCATGGCTAGTTGGGCTCAGGCTACAAGATATGTTTGTCCCAAGCTGTCAGATTTGGCGATCAAAGCATCATAAAAGTCGCCACGTCTAGTACGACGGACAGATCACACCTGAGTTTGTGTAACGTCAGTTCTGAACCAGGCATTATCTGGCTACATGCAGCATTTGAGGGTTTAAACACAGTGTATGGTGTGGAATTTCTCTCACAACCATTCTTTCTATGATTGCTACAAACTAGTCATGACTGTTCCCCGTGGAAGTATATATAGTGGAAGTGCCACAAAGTTAACCAAAGTACTAAAAACATGGTACATGTATCAAAGTACATATTAATAATAGTACATTAATAAATGAATTAGAAATTTACCATGGTCATTATTTTGAGTAGTTAATTAATTTGTATTATTTAACAATTACTACCTTCTCATAAGCTATTCACATTTTGAAATAATAAACTTCTTTAGGGAGTTGTAGTGGATTTATTACTCGGTTGATTATAAGAGTCATTTGTAGAAATTAAATCAATACTGATTATAGCCTTAGACATGGAAATGCAGATCAATTCCTCTGAAACTAAAATAACAGGGGGCTCTCAGGTTTCATGAGGTTTTGATTAGCTAGTCACTTCCAATACTGTTTGCGGGTAGTGGTAGCCTTAAGTCACAGACAGTCTCAGTAAACAAAATGCTAAGCTTTGCAAAGTGATCCACGTCCCTATTTTCTCCTTCCCAGATGCAGGCCACCACCAAGAACAGAACGGTGAGCCACTGGAGAGAACCAGGCCGTTTGTCATAGTGGATGGACATAGAAAAAATCTGAGTAAGGGCTCTACAGGTGAGCTGTCTCGCATTCAAACTGCCACATCTCTCTATCTGAACTGAAGTTCCCTAACGGGGAAATAAAAGTTATTCTATTCTATTCTATGTTTTCAGTCCCCAGTCTCAATTCAGACTCTTGTTTTAGGGTCAACCACATGACACAATTTTCTTCCTTTTTTATGAGGAAAAAGGGGGGGAATTCTTCAGGAAATGACTTCAGACCTTCTGTCAGCTGCACAGGAAGTGCCCGTCCCCTTAAACTGGCCCCTCCTTCCCCTCCTTAGATCACGCTTCTTATGCAGGAAGCTCCCTGTGAAATATGTCAGAGCTCCAGTTTCCTCCTTCCCTGCCGTTTGAGTGGAGAACGGAAACCAGACAGCAAATTCCCCTCCACTCTTTTCACACTCTCACACTCAGGAAGCAGATAGAACTGGATAATAGAGGTAAATCTTTGCACTTTCAGGCGGTCTATTGGCCAAGGTCTAAATTTAAACATGGTGGGTGAGGAACACCTTCTGCATCACAAAGACTATTTAAGTTGATCAAGATCACTGTGTGGTCATAGTGTCTGTGTCATGGGTCACAGGCCATGTGCGGTTTTATTATTTCTGCAGAGGTATTGAATTGTCATGATTACTGTGGCGTCTTATCAGCACACTTGTTCTTAGGTTGAGAGGAAAGGTGGGGTATTGTTGGGTGTACAATATAAACTATTTCTAGTCGACGCCCTCAACACCCATCTATTGAATGCTGCTTGGAATGAGATAAGTGTGGCTTCCCCGGTCCAAATTATCCAGTTGATAAAAATCAAGCATCTTGTTTTTTTTATTTTAATTTTTTTCAAATGGCCTCTTCAACCCTTAATAGTTTTTTATTTTTTATTTTTTATTGGAAAATTAGGACAATTATTTCCCCTTTTTTGCATTTCCTCTTTTTTGTGGGAAAAACTTTTTTCGGTGATGTATTTGCTGTAGATTTGTTCTTTAATCATTCAAATAGGAGCATTTTATTGTAGATAATTACGTTATGAGATATGTGTGTGCGTGAGAGACAGAGTTGTTTAGGGATCCTGAGAATCAGGATGTGCTGGGGCTCCCAGCTATTTGTACAGTATGTCTGAATTAGCCATGGTATTAACACCACTTTTTGTCATTTGGTTTAGAAATGGGATTCATGCCTGTCCTTCCCCCCCCCCCCCCAAATAACCCTCAACCTCACCCCAGCCTCATGGGTCCTCCTTTGAATAGCTTCAAAGTTGTATCTCCTGAGCTGCTTAAACCGAGCTCGGCAGTGCTTGTGAACCAGCCAGGAGATGAATGGCTCCGCGGAGCTGTGCCGTGAGCCACGGTCTGTGAGACGCTCCGGAGAATTCCACCGTGATCTGGATAAGGCAGCAGATCGTCACTAATCCCAAGACGATCCGCTTGGCATTGTTTGTATGGAGGGCCACCACTGACCCAGAGTGACCCGAATGCATAGAAAAACAGTGGAGGGGCGGGCATTATCAGACATTCTTCTTGTATGAGTGGGCTGAGGTTTATATGGGTGTTTGGGCTGTATTATCTTCTTAAGATTGTGCTTGAGTCATTATCGGGCGTTAGAGAAGGGCAGCCTTTTTTAAGCTTAGCCAAATTCCATGTAGAGGCATATTTCTCTGAAGTTTCATAAGGGCAATTCACTAAAAAGTAGCAACCCTTTTTCTTCCCATCGTTCAGAAATTAAATCTTTTCGAGGAACAGGCTTGTTTCACTAACCTTGTTTGTGAAACTACCTTTTCTTCAGAACATGTTTTACATCACACGGATTGTGAGAAGTCTTTAATATTATGCTTAAACCCACAATAAAGGACATGATTAGAATTTTCATATCAATGCATGAATAGAGCCAGGTTTCTGTCATCTGCATAATGAAGACAGAAATGCCGGTTCGGGGTTCCTCTCTGTCTTCCCTGTCATCAAAGTGATGGCATAAAGACAGAGAGACTCCCAGAACCAGCATTTAAGGTGTTTGAAGTGACCCTGAAAAAATGGTAAAGAGTTGAGGACTGGATAAAAACATGTGCCTCTCACTGTGGAGACTGTCCAGGGAGGCTTACAGTTTCCCAGCCCAAGTCTAGATTGGGGGGAGAAGCCTGGCTGATGGAACCCATCTCTATGAGCAGACTAGGACCCCTTGTATGGGGTATTACCTTACACTAGGATAAGATATTTCCCTGTACAACCGCTTCACGGCATGCATTCCTCCCGATCTGCCAGACATCTGGATAAGGACACTACTCCCACTCTACTGTGGCTTACAGAGGACTGATAACCGGGATCCTTTTATGAGGCCACAGAGAGAGGGGGGAACAGTGCAAGCGGGGGCGTGAAAGACCCTCTTGTACTTTCTGTCTCTCTGAAGTGCCCTTTGCCAGAAGGGCAGGTCTTCCTTTGGAAAGGCTCAAAACGCCCCCCCCCCCTCCCCTCAACCCACCTCCATCCCGCCTCGCTTTCTTCTCTACATTACAGAGCGCTCTGAATGGACCCCACCCTGCATTCATCTGGCCCTGAGCTCATCCTGCTGGCCCAGACCTTACATCCTGGGACATTACCTCACACACACGCACACGCACATACGCACACACAGCATATATATAGAGAGGGAGTGAGAGGAAGGGAGACAAACAGAAAGGGAAATAAGGAAGGGGGAAAAGATGAAGAGAGGCAGGCCATTTCCTCACGGAGAAAGAGGCATATTGGAATATTGAGAGAGAAGGTGGCATTGAGGGAGAGCGGAGAAGCTAGGAAACATGCTGGCCGACAGTGTGTTTGAAAGTAGAGAAATCCCAAATTAGAAAAGCTAAAACGAGTGAAATTCAGCACGGAGCGTCAAATACTCTAAGCTCTGCTAATTCAGGAAGGAGAGGGTGATGACGGCAAAAGAAATGGGGTGACAGGAGCTGGGTGTCCCTGGGCGAAGCGCCAGAGCTTTGGGTGTAATCCTTCATTAATGCCACATCCAGTCACATCTCCAGATATGCCGTTTCTTCTGTGTCCTCCAACTGCTCCCACAAACCAGGGAGAGCAGCCAAGAGCTGCCGTCTGAGTCACCCCCGCTCTCTGCTTTCCTTTATTTTCTTCCTCTTTGGGGCCCAGCCCACCACATTGACTGTTCATACTTGTTTTTCCCGACCCACAGCCAGATCCCCACCCATATGGTGCAGTTCTGGGTCACCAACTGGACCCTTGCCCAGTCCTTATAAAACAATTTGCCCTATTACATACCCATGCATTCTTTCATAAGCAAAGTCCTATGTTAAGTAAAATATGGGGTATATTCATTGGAACGTGGGACAAAGTTTTGATTCAGGCTAAGCCGAGGTGCTGTCGTCGAACAGCAGGCCAATGTTTGTGGATCTGGGGTTCATTTGACTTAGAAACCACAGGGAGCAAACGCGAACAGTTGTGTTCTGAGCTGAACTGCCACCCTGTACGCATACACATAACACTTCTGCCTTTTCCAGATAGATAAGATTTCAGATGCTTTATAGAGACCGGCTGTGTAGGCACTAAGCAGTAACTAGAAAACAAGCTGGGGGTTTTTGGCTTTTTTTTTTTCTTTCACTAACCTCTTTCGAGGAGCCACGGATCAATAAATGACTGAGTTGTCTACTGATTCAATGATTTGAAAAGAATGTTTGTCGTGTAGTGCTCTGTGGAATCTGACCAAGGAGCACTTATTTGACTGTTCGTTAGGAATGCAGTCCGCTCCCATCGGCTCAAATGCAGCATTTGCAGTATAGTAAGCAACTAGCACGTTCTACAATGGTCTTACCGTACCCAGTCTTAAAACAAACCGTATATAAAAATGCTCTTTCATATACCATTTTGTTGTAAAATAAGCTTTTACCATCAATATTTTTAAACATTTTAAGACTTCCATAGCTGTAGCTCAGAACAGTGCTATGAGCTGGGATATTCTAAAGCCCGGTATCGCAAAGCGGTAGCCTGCAGATTAAAACTATAATTCTAAGCTCTCGATTAACCAGTCATTTTAGAGTACACTGTATCAAACATAAAATATTCTTAATGTATCTGTCAGATTTAGGGTCTTGCCCTTTCTGCAACAGTAATATAACAGACGACATAACTGCTATTCTAGCCTTGGGAGCTGGGGGGGTGGGGGGGTGGGGAGGGGAATGGGGAATGGTGGGGGGGGGCCTCTCTGCCTTTACCCTGTCCCCTTATCTGCTTAGTCAGGGAATCTGACTATCTGTCCTTCACACCCCATTAGGATTCATGAAACTCGTGGTAATAGCAAAAATAGATATTAAGATAAATTTATCACTCACTTGCTTAAGGTTGACTTCTTAAACCTTGAAAATGTGACAGCTTTTATTTTTTATTTACTTCTTTGACGCCCATAAAAAGGAACATCATCCCTTTGCTGACACAGTTGTCACAGTCAGTCATACATTTATACCAAGAGAAATGCATTTGACTCCTGAGATCTTAAGTGAATCTCCCATACTGAGCAACACAGAGGTTTTGGAACTTAGAAGTCTAGATGAGTGCTCTAAATACTGGTTGTGTATATTGGTAAATAGCATATAGCAAGGATATTGTATGTTATTCAAACCACACAGACAAATAAAGTGGGAAAGATGTCCCTCTGAATTTAGATGCGAAATCTTAAATTTAAGTCTGTTATTTAAGTCTATGCTGTACTTAGATTATTAGCAAGCAGGCCTGCCAGTTACATCAAGTTTTTGAAATCTTTTAAAGGTTTCAGAAACACCCCTTTTCTATAATGTCAAATTACTTCTCTTAATGGAGCGCCCCTTTAGTGTTGGTGATCTTGGACTTGCCCGTGAATGACAGACAACCCAAACTTGGTTGGGTTTGACCTCACTGACCTCACCATTTGCCTGGCAGTAAAAGGGTTATGTGCAGCATGCCCCCCGTTTCAGAGGAGAAAGCAAGGAAGCGGCAGCAGTAACAGGAAGTCCCGGCATTTCACTCGGGCTCTCTTCAAAGGTGAAGTCGGGGTAGAATGCCAGGAAGAGGTGATGAGAGGAGGGCCAGGTCAGGCTCACCGGATCCCGGGGTGGGACAGATGGGGAAACTCGCTCTACCTTCTCTGCCTTTTTCCTGCCGTACATTGTCCGCTAGCACATTTTATCTAAACACAGGAAGCGCTATCAGGAGGCAGACGAGCGGATAATGTGATGACTTCGGAGAAATGATAGGCACAGAGCAGAGGTCGCTAGTGCCTGAACCCAAGAGCCAGCACATACCCTTTTCGGTCAGCTGGTTTTTTAGATGTCCCAATTTGCAGTGGTGATGTGTTTACAGACGGCATTCAAGGACGGTTCAGAACTCCCAGCAGAACTGCTGCAATTTCCCTGAGTCACAGGCTTTACCTGGATTTCTTTGGTATTGGCCCATGTCTGCATGTGGCTAAGGGTGGATGAACGCCAAAATGATTGCTAATCAGAAAATGAACGAAGCACTTTTAATAATTAGCCTAATCACTGTTAAAGTTTTAGAGGATGGTTTTGTCAGATCTAAGACTAACCAAGTCATTGCAAGAAGAATGTCAAGTTTTTCTATAATTCTAATTTTAAAAGTGTGACCTTGAATTAAAAAAGAAAAGAAAAACTCTTAAACCCTGATGATGACCTAGGTTGGGGCAGTGCAAAAGGGTAGGCTGTATGGCTGTTGTGGTAAGTTACATTAAGAAGCTTACTCATTGCTGCCTCACCACATCCTTATGTGGAGCAACAGTGTATTGATTTAGCCACTTAATACTCATGACTAAAATCTGCTTGTTACAGACCCCATGGTAATTAACAAAAAAAAAAGTGATAGCTATTTAAAATGGATTCCTGAAGCTCCTTTGTATATTGTAAGCTTTTTTATTTTGGATTAAGCTGTTTGGTTGTATTTCAAGGGATTGTGGGTATTTTTCCCTCTTTCAGTTGATTTAATTTTCCCAGCAACTGTTAATCTAAGCCTCCAAAATCAAATGACATCACCTGACTTTGCTTGCTCAATATTTGGCGTGATGGTCTGAACAAGGGGTGAGCAAGTTCACTCTTGTAGAGCTGAAGCCCAGCAGGTGTTAACACTGCTTTTTAGTAAGTACATGATTCAGTGGAAGTATAGATTGAATTCCTTGGAACTTGTTTTTATTTGTTTTTCATGATTAGCGAGCTTATCGATTTTGGATTAGCCATCAGCTACTGATTCCTTTTACTTGATTGGATCAGTGATTGCAATACATTTGTGCACTTCACGTTAAGCAGGTATTTCACTGTAACTAAGTGATTGGATGATGTTAAATAAATTTATTAATATAAAATTCATTTATATAATCATGGGATTTGATGGGAGTTTGTTGAAAACCTTATTTTTTCTGTTACTGCAAAAGTAACAGAAAAAAATTAGGTGCATAAATTAAAAGGGACTCTGTACCATATAACCTGGTTTGGTTAATAGTCCTGCAAATCAATCAGTGGGTTTCAGGGTGATTATGAATTAAAAAGTAAGGCCTTATGTCTCCTCTATTTGTAGCTCAACAGCTGCCACTGAAACTGTGCTATACCAGGTTTAGGGAATGACAATGAGTCTACAGTCTGTCATGCAGAGGGATGTCATAGGCTGCCTGGCTATTGAGAGCCTGCGCCTTTACTTTAAGGTAACAGTGTCTGTCATGATAATGCATTAAAAGAACTAGTCCCTCAACTTAAATTTTTCTTCCAATCCACAGAATGGCCACCCAGAAAAGCTGGTGTGTGAGCTGCAAGTAGGAGGCACCCTCTACCTGCTGGACCTGGAGAAAAATCAGTAAGGAGGGACATTTATCTCTTATTCAACCATCCACCTTCCCACCAATCCTCAGTACTCCTGTAATAGTGATGGTTAGCTTTGAGCTTGTACAGACTCACCTAGGATATAACAGGAATTACACAATAAGGCATTTTCACATATGAAACCATGCATATCAGTTATAGATACTGTTTTGTTGAGTCTGTTCAGATGTGACATGGGCCGATAGTTAGGTCAGGTCTTCACTTCATAGCCATTCTAGCTGACCATGTGAAGCATATTGCTTACAGCATCTTTAATTATTCTTGAATCCAGAGGATGCTCCACAGGGCTTTGCACTCTATAGATGTTTCTTCCACCCGTTTCCTGCAGTGATCTGATGCCCAAGCCTCCCAATGTTTTTTACTACCTTCCGAATGGTACAGGCGTCTCACTGGAGGAGAATCTGCCGGTGAGTGTCCCTATCCAGTGGAGGCTACGTGGAGATAGGAGTCTGTAGATTATACACCCTCCAGCTCATGCTCCTGAAATTTACTAGCAATTATCATGCCAGTGTATTAGTGGTGTGATGTTATCCGAGATTTATATCCGCCTGAGACCCGGCAGAAAAACATATATATTTTTTGTCATAATCCAAGTGTCTTGGATGGCGAAGACATACTGCCGTGAAAATATTTTCAAAAATATGTATTTATATATTTTTTTATTGAATGTCCCTTGTAGTATAGGTTTATATATATAGTAGAATATATGGTTCTTGAGATTAAGACTAGACTCATGTCCCCTACAGGGGACAAAAGTGAATTGCCGGGTTTTAGGAGGATATATTTATACATTTATATATGTCACAAGTATTTGGGCTGTGCCGAATGAACTGTTTTCTGCTACAATAGCTGATGTTAATGAACCAAGTTGTGATAAAAAAAATCACAGGAAGTAATTTGTGGAAGTAAGCTTGACGGAGGGTAGAAATTAATGTTCAAATGCTGTCCACTGACTACTCAGGATGTACTTTTTCATGAAGATTCACTCCCTCTTTCATCACCATTGCCTTGGCAGGTACAATGCTACTATCATGGTTCAGTGAGGGGCTTCCCCCTGTCTCGAGTGGCCCTAAGCACCTGCTCTGGGTTACGGTGAGTTTCTGCGCTCGATTTTACTATTTGTTCGCTTGCAAGCCACCCATTTGTTTATCCTGGGTTGCTTACGTCACTTTTGTAAATATCCTCCATTTATGCAGCTGAATATTTTCTGAAGAGTTTCAGGTTACATATTGTTGTTAGGAGTACAATTGTAGTGGGCTGTATGGGAATCAGACTTGCAGTCCTTTGAGTCACTAGTTCTGATTTTGTGTGTGTGTGTGTGTGTGTGTGTGTGTGTGTGTGTGTGTGTGTGTGTGTGTGTGTGTGTGTGTGTGTGTCAGCCTGTCATGTTTCTTATTTCTGTGCTGGTGTGGAACCTTCTCCAAGGTTGATGGAACTTGGGTTGGGTTATCACCCAACATTTTTAGTTATGCCTAAACATTACGATTATAGCGGTGATTTAAACTCCGACAGTAAAGAAGAGACGGAAACAATGGACACTTGTAAATGGCAGTGGTGTTAAAGTGAGATGCTTTGAATGATATATATCATGGCAGTTTCAGTGCAAATGGTGTCATTGTCTCCCATTGGAAGATAAGTGCATTGTCAGCAGTAGGTTTTTTCATGAATTAACGTTTCATTGTGCTGGCTTGAAATTGTTATTTTAAATGGGTCGCCCAGGGTGGGCTGAGCTCATTAAATCATTCCATTGATAAAACCATGTGTAAATAGCTGATTAGTGCTAACACTGCTGCTAGCAGAGCGGGGTGTGAGTCTCTGCCGCTGGGTAACATGACGGATCACTGTAGCTGTGCAGCGACCTTTGATCTGGCACACCCCTGCTGAGATTAAGTCAGAACTTTGGCCTTCTGCTCCGGTTACAGGGAGATCCCTCTGGATGTTCTGAAGGGGGAACTCTGTCCTCCTAAAAGTTCTGTGCTTGCTATTTCAGAGCTATGAGTTTGGATCGGAGCCCTGATGGCATATACTCACACGAGTTTGTCATTTGGAGGAGCACTAGCCTCACAGGCCCTGGGTTTGGTTTGGCTGTGCTAGTGCCAGTTGAGTCTGGCTCTTCGCTCACCTGAATAGCTTACTGTACAATGTTTCCCACCCCTAGTGCACTGCTTTCCATTGGTCTTCAGCAGTCAGGTTTGTTTCAGCTGTTAACTGAATGAATGTGAGACCATTAGGCAGATATCAGCTATTAGTCTGGTGTAGGAAAATAAATTCTGTTGAATGCTGTTTCTGTTGATGCAAAGGTACAAAAGTATTAATTTTGTCCATTTATACCTGTTAAACAAATGATTAGAGCTGGGATGGTAGGCTACATCTTTTTTCCTTACCGCATGAATTGGTGAAATCAGTCTTACCGCAGCGGTAACCGCCATAAAATAACGAAAAACTTTGAACGTTATAGAATGTTTAATTGGTTCCTAAATAATCATAGCGAATGCATTAATTCATGTAGCAGCCATACCACCATGCAATCTGCTCCTGCTTAATTACTGAAGTTAAGCAGGTGTGGGCTTGGTTAGTACTTGGATGGGAGACCTCCTGAGAAAAACTAAGTTGCTGCTGGAAGTGGTGTTGGTGGACCAGTAGGGGGCAATCTTCCCCCTGGTCAAATAAATCCCAATGCCCCAGTGCAGAGATGGGGACACTGTGCTGTAGGAGATGCCGTCTTTCGGTTGAGACGTTAAACCGAGGTCCTGACTCACTGTGGTCATTAAAGATCCCATGACACTTATCGCAAAGAGTAGGGGTTTCCCCGGTGTCCTGGCTAAATTCCCAACCTGGCTCTTTCAATCTGCCACCTAATCATCCCCTCAGCTGATGTGTGGTGAGCATTCTGGCGCAAAATGGCTGCCGCTGCATCACCCAGGTGGGTGCTACACATTGGTGGTGGTAGAGGCGAGTTTCCCCCTCATCACTGTAAGCGCTTTGAGTATTGAGAAAGGCGCTATATAAATGCAAGGTATTATTATGTAGTAGCCTAGTCTATTCTTTATAGATTCCATAGTTAATATGTCTATCTTTATTCCAATTTTGTCCCTAAGGCTAAATCTTTAGGATTTCTGGTCGGCATGGAAATCAATAATTCGCTATTGAAACACGGAGACAGTGAACAACTCTGTTTATTAACAATAGAAATTAACAAATGTAGGCTACAAATGTAGAAACAAAAACAGAAACAATAGGCTTAATGAAAAATAGACTGACATGTTGTAGCTGGAATTAACTGGAACAGCAATTAGCCTATTTACTGGCAGCTTTGCATCTGAAATAAACCGTTATACAATTCAAACTTGCTGCTTTTTTCTCATTTTTATTTTTCTCTCCCTCTGTCTGACTAAAGGCCATTGCCAAAGTGAGTCCTCCTATGCGACTAACTTATTCCTCGCAAGAAAAA
This sequence comes from Synaphobranchus kaupii, assembly GCA_029718625.1. Classification (NCBI taxonomy): domain Eukaryota; kingdom Metazoa; phylum Chordata; class Actinopteri; order Anguilliformes; family Synaphobranchidae; genus Synaphobranchus; species Synaphobranchus kaupii. The sequence goes on along the minus strand of CM056382.1, from coordinate 70,089,932 downwards.
CCAACGTTTACCTTTTTGGGTTTGAGAGATGCCCTCAACGGAGTGACAACAGTCCCGCTGTTACAACAGCCCCGCTGTTACAGCATCTTGCTATTATATTGCCCTGCAGTGCTGGAGAGGCTGAGGTTTCTGCAATCCTGTATGCGTCACAATTTACGGGGCTTTTTAAAAAAGCTGTAGCTTAGTTTATTATTTCAGACAAACATGAATAGCCTACTGTAATCGGGGCGGATACAGCTACCACTGCCAACGTGGATAGGGATATCTTTGCCATTTAATTTCAGGTTCGGTAGACAATTTGCTTCATATTAGCTTGTTAAAAAATGATAGTCAAACAGATGTATTTTTTTAGATTAAAATCACAAGGTTATTTAACTCACCACAACTAAGCTTTGTCGGGGCATTTTGGGCTCATCCTGTGCTTGCTGCAGTTTCCTTTTCTTCTGCCACAGCAACGAGTGACGAGCCCTGACAACTTCTGTAACAAGGTATTTGGGTGAGGAGACGGTGCCGTTCCGTACAGCATTTCAAGCCATGCTCCTGGCTTTTGATAAGCAATATCAGCTTCCAACCAGACAGTAGCCTACTTCTCCCAAACAGCTGATGAGTGGTTCTGAGGTGCGCGGCAAGATTTGTGGTGTTATACTCTCGTAACATTCTTTTTTTACCCCGCATACCCGACACACAGCCTAGTCCAAATTTTTTGGATTACCTTTGTCGTCTGGCTCAAAGCAAGGGGCCAAGACTGAGCTTTCGTTTTGAAGCTCACTTCCTGGTTGGGCCGGGAGCAGCAATTGTGCCATTGCTCACTGCGATTGGCTCCAGTATAGGTCTTTCACCATGTAAGTCAATGGCAGCAATGTGATCAAAATACTCAGTCAATACATTTTTCCCACAAAAAAATTTAATTGCAATGGGTGCCTTTCCTTCATCTAATGCCTCTGCATGTGCTGATTTTTTTAAATATTGTGTCGTTTGGACAGGGTATTAACTTTTGTTCCGGACCAATCAGAGGTTGAGTCCTCTTCGGCTCCACAGAGCAGACGCAGTTTGTACAAACGGGCGGCGAAAAAGACATCCGGAGCCTCAATTCAGTTTTTACAAGGCCGTGGAAAGGCAATGGGTGACATCACAGTGGCTTTGTCCATATTTTTATACAGTCTATGGCTCAAAGCCAAAATGCTCCCATATGAGCTGATGGCCATAACCAAATAGCCGATACAAGTGAGTACTTATTATAATAACTCCAAGGACAACACTTTTTACCCCCTTATCTTGTTTATGTATGTTGTAACATATCACAAGTAGCCTATAGCCTACTCAAGCCTCTAAAAAACTATAGCCCCCTATGAATAATGAACTTTCCCAGACAGTGCTTCCCCTCCCCCACTCAGGACGTTAACTTTGCAAATTTGTAGACTATAGCGTTCGGCGCAATTGCCTAATTCTTTAAAAAGATGTGGTGCCATGAAGACAATGGGGGTAGCCTTGTAGACTATGATAATGACCTATTTATGATCACATGACTTTCAAAAAGCAAAAATTGAGAGACAGTTAAACAAAGAAAAACAGGCAACAAAAAAGAGGTAATGCTGTGACCAGCTCAGCTCTTCAGTGAGCATGACGTGACTGCAATACCACGGTATTTCGGTAAGCATCCCAGCCCTACAAATGATGCATTAGCAAATAGCAATTAGTGAATATATGCTGAGTAAACCTATTTCCGTGTGTCTTTTCTGTTGGCACAAACACACATTCAACAACACATTTCTTTCACTGAGGATTTACAGCGGATTAACTGTCAAAAGGTCATTAGTACAGTATTGGAACAGCTCGAAACCTAATTAATTGAGAAACTGGTGGAAGATGAGGGGGGGGAGGTGGCGGTAAACTCTGCATGCTACTCAGCTTGAGAAACACGGCGGTAAAATGCGCCGCATGCAGCACATGGGTTATTATACTGAAAGACATTAATTACTGCAACAAATGCATTTCCTGTGCTTTGTACCTGGGTGTTGTGTCAGTTCAGCAGAGGGTGTTTAAGTACAGATTGGCCCTGTGCTGTGCAGAGTGTTCTGTACAATGTTTCAGCCCCTGATGAAATGTCTTAGTGCCCAGGTATGATGTATTGCCTGATGCGTATTGCTCAGCATCAAGTCGACATATATAGTATGCCCTGGAAATGGAATCTGGAGCCGCTGCCTTACTGTGCATGAGGCAATCTGGCCAGATCATCCAGGTGTCATTTTTTACTGTTTTTATGCAGGAGTAAGTAGATCCTGGAGAAGCCACTATCAATCTGGCATTGCAGAAATTATTAAAGAGATGAATCTTTTTCATTTTATTGGGACTGCCAATGCAATATTATCGTCCGATGCACACGATAGTGTCTGGACACACTGAACTTTGACATTCCTATCCTCGCCATCAGCTGAGCTCACTGGAGCCATTTTTGTGCTACTTCGTGGCACTTTGCCTGCTTTTGGTTATCCACTGGCAGAGGTGCATAAATAGCCAAAATTGCCTCCACATTTGCATGGCCGCAAATATGTTGTACCATATATGGTATGGTACAAATACACACTTGATGCTTTTCACGTTTCAGTAATAGAAATTTGAGGAAATTATGACAATGCAGTGTTATTTCTCTGTGAATACACTGTATCGCTCTGGTATTATATGGGACATATCATTTCTTTTACAATGTTAATGCCTGTCAGTCTATTAAGATGTGATATCTGCTTGTAGTGAGTGTTTGTGCTTAAAATCTTAGCTCAATTAATTAGCTAAAAGCTAATTAATTATATTAAAAGCTTTATTTAAGCTTTTAATTTAATATTGATCTCATATAACAGCTGCTATACAGATGTCTTGGATGAAGTATGTTTGTTGAACTGTGTTTGCACTAATAGAAAGATAATAGTTTTTCTTAGCCTTCTTGGACCAGAACTGAGCGCTTAAGATTTTGTTTGCTTTGCTTCTCTGTGTTAATTTTTGTTAGTGGGAATTCCATTTTACCAGAACTTGTGTTGATTCATTATCTGGGAGTAAGAATAGTCAATACCTGTTTAACTAGTATTTGAATCATTAACGGGACTAAAACTGGTTAAGGTCCATTTAACTACTAGTGCCCACCATCAGAACACAACACCAATTCACTACTGCTATTTACTCAACCAGCGTAACTGATCTCTTTGAAGCTCCTATATTTGTTTCCGTTTCACTTGCTGTTTCAATTTTACTGTCAGCCACATTCAGCAGTTCTTATGCAGTACTTTTGCACAAAGTTTCCAATCGTTGATTATTTAATTTATTTCTGAATAGAAGGAAATTAGTCACTTGCTAAGTAACTTTTCCTTAACTCTGATTGGAGTATTTAATGTTTTTCAGCTCTTAAATGTTGCAAATTTGCAATTTACTTGGATCAATTGGAAATACTACTACTGCCACTACCACCACCACTACTACTACTATATAATAATAATAAGCATTTCTTGTAATTGGTTTTATGTAGTGAATTAGAAAATTAAAATTGTCTATAAAGTGCAGTTCCTTATGTATTAATAATGTGTTACACAGGGGGCTGATTGTGATCAATGAGACGCTGGGCTTTGAGTTACTGCCTGAGGAGAAGGCAAAGCATAAGAGACAGAAGGAGAGTGGGAGAGTGGAGGAGGAAGAGGAGGAAGGGATGCACTTGCTCTACCCCACCCACCGGCTGGAGTCTCGGACCGGGGGCTGTGGGGTTTCCCAAACTCAAGTGCCCCCTCTGGCTTCTGTGCCCCAAGTGCACCGGGTAAGGTAATGGGATGGGAAAAGGTTGGCTTTAAAGGTGGGGCCAGCCACAAAACATACTGGGTCAATTGCATTGTGTTTGCCTGGAGCAGGTTTATACCCCTAGACCACAGAACTGTATTACAACTGGAACAGCTAATCCTTATTTCACAGATTTGGATAGCTGTTCTAGTTGTTCTGTGGTCTAGAGCAGTGGTCTTCAACCCTGGTCCTGGGGACCCCCTGTGTGTGCTGGTTTTCGTTCCAACCACAATTGCAATACTTGAATTTTAACAAGCTGTTAATTTTTCTTAATTAGGTGTTTTTAATGTTTAGAGGGATTATTTACATTCTTAAGCCACATTATGTTAGTAATAGCTATGCATGCCATGAAGAATAAAAGTCCAATATTCACATTGTGCTGTATTGTAAACAATTAAAAGGAGGTAAAAAATGTTTTAACATCAAATTAAAGACTGAGGAGAATCAATTGACTCATAATTGGTGAAATTGTGGACACATGGCCACTAAAACTAACCGTTTGGTAAATAATGAAGAATTCAAAGACAAAGCAAATGATAACGAGCCAAACCTGCATTGTGTTAACAAGTTTAAGGAAAAAATTATGAAGGAACTTAAACTTGTGTTCAATTACCTAATTAGGAGCCTATTCACCTGAGTTCTTACCTCTTCTTTGTAATTGTTTGCAATATAACACAATGAGCATAATGAACATGGGATTTTTTTCTTCTTCAAAGCATGCATAGCTATTGCTAACATAACGTGGCTTAAGAGAGTAAAGAGTTTAAAGTGTTCTCTCCATACAATTAAAACACCTAATTAAGAAAAAATAACAGCTTGTTAAAATTCAAGTATTGCAATTGTGGTTGGAACGAAAACCAGCACACACAGGGGGTCCCCAGGACCAGGGTTGAAGACCACTGGTCTAGAGGTTTAAACCTGATGTTTCGACTTCAGCTAAGTACGCTGCAATTGACCCACTGTGTTGGACTTGCTCACCTGTGTTTATTGTTTATATTTTGTTTAGTTGGTTCTCACTCTCTCTCTTGCTCTCTCTCCCCCTGTCTCACTTTATAGAGTAAGAGAGACATTCTCTCTGAGACTAAGTACATTGAGCTGGTGCTGGTGGTTGATCATAAAGAGGTAAGATGAGATTATAAAGATACATTTTACACTGTGTAACTAATCAGTAGCTATCCTCATGCAGCATGCCTTCCGTAGCCACAACAGCTGTGGACAGTTGCCATAAAGTAGTTGACGTCGTTCTTTGTTACTTTGTGTGTCAACCTAAGACTCAAGTCCAATAGCACAGCGCCCCCTGGTGTCATTGTAGAGTAAACTTGCATTACTCCATATAAAGAACAGATGTGAACAGATGTCAAGGAGCCACTTCTGAAGTTTCTGATTATTTTCTTGCTTACAGTACATGAACTATCAGAAGAACAACAAGACTATCATGTACCGCATGTTGGATGTGGCCAACCAGGTGGACTGGGTGAGACTGTCTCATTTTTCCTGCCTTCACATGTCCATGTCATCATCCTTTATTTCATTAATGTATGTTGTTTCTCAATTTAACTACATAGAAAGGCTCTATTCACACCCCCTAATCCATTTTAATGAGTCGGCCCATCTTTACAAATACTCTTTATGCAGATACAGCTTGGACTGGCGTGTTATAGAGCATGTTTAAGGTGATCCCTTTTTGTAATGCTCTTCTCCCACTGCGGTCCAGTTTTACAGAACTCTCAATGTGCGTGTGGCCCTGGTGGGTCTGGAGATCTGGAGTGACCAGGACAAGATCCAGGTGGACAAGAACCCCACAGAAACACTCAACCGCTTCCTGGATTGGCGCACCCGCGAGCTGCTGCCCCGCCTGCGTCATGACAACGCCCAGCTCGTCATGTGAGCCACGTGACCTTCACCCCTCAGAGCAGCAGTGAATAGGGCCTGAACACAGTTCTGTCAAATTTAGGGTTGGGACATCTTTATTCATCATTAAGTTATGAGACACTTACAAGGCATAGAGGTGGATGTGAACCTTCAAAGCTTGTAAGTTTGTAAGAACTTTCAAAGATCATAGTGACTAAGTGGATATATACAATGCGTTTTAATGTGTGCATCAGGCAACACCAGCTCTATTGGCAAAATCAGTAAGTGGTCCAATGCTAATGCTTGAAGAAAAGGCCATTGTTGACTTGTATTATAATTGCATTTATTTAGCCAGCTGAACACCTTTATGAAGCATTTTTTCATTCCTGTCTGATATTTTGTGTGTGTGTGTGTATGTTTTGGGTTTGTGTGCCCAGGGGGGACTCGTTTGATGGCACCACGGTGGGAATGGCGTCGCAGTCTTCCATGTGCACTAAGGACCGGTCCGGTGGCGTCAATGTGGTGAGTGACACAACCTGGGCCTTCACGTCATGAAACCGTGCGGCTTGAAGTCGGCTTGGCGAGTGACTGCGGTGCTGTTTCCATGACCGCAGGACCACCTGGTGAGTGTGCTTGGCGTGGCCTCAACGGTGGCCCACGAGCTGGGCCACAACCTGGGCATGACCCACGACACGGCCGACCGGCTCTGCCAGTGCCAGAACGAGCCGCGGCTGGGCGGCTGCATCATGGAGCCCTCCACCGGGTGAGCTGAGCGAGCGGCTAGCGGGCGGCTTGCTTTAAAGTAGTGATGGGAGAGTGAGGCTTCATGGTGTAGTTATAATGTGCTGTGAGTCACCAACTACTTTGAACCAATCAAAAGACTTTCCTCTTCACTTCAAAACGGTGTGATTAGTTTAAACCAATCATGATGGTTCATCCGTCATTCACTCCTAGCTCTCCTTTGACCAGGCTGCAGAGAGAGAGTCTGCAGAGCAGGCTGCTTTGAAAGGGCACAGTGTTCCTGAGAGTGTGCATTTGAATGTGCCCTGTTGTATGTTTGAAATAAAGATATCGGACTGAATACGGGTGTGAAGCCCACCCACAGTCGAAGAGTGTGCATTTGAATGTGCCCTCCTGGATGTTTGAAATAAAGATATGGCACTGTAAATGCGGCTGTGAAAACCACAGTGAAGGGTACATGTTTGGCTGTTTTCGAGTGAGCGGTCACCCTGATCCCCGTTGTGTCATGTGACCGTCCCCCAGATTCATGCCAGGACAGCTGTTCAGTAGCTGCAGCGCTCGGGACCTGTCCCTTAGCCTGCTCCACGGGGGCGGGATGTGCCTCTTCAATGTGCCCCAGCCCGAGAAGCTGTTGGGGGGGCCACGCTGTGGGAACCTGTATGTGGAGAAGGGAGAGGAGTGCGACTGTGGCCTGGTTGATGTATGTACACTCATGTACAGATATAACTGACTGTGATCGAGTGTAATGTCTCACTCTGCAACATATACCAAATCACTAAGTGCGCACATTACTTAGCCAAGAATGAGCTTTACTGGTCTATGCTACGGTATGTCACTCTATACTGTATATAAGCATATGTGCTTGACTTAGCTATGTTATCATATAGCTACCTTGCTGTGTGGAATTCTGTGCTGAATGTGTTCTGTGTGTTCTGTGTGTGTGTGTGTGTGTGTGTGTGTGTGTGTGTGTACAGGAGTGTAATGATCCATGCTGCGACGCCAGCACCTGCAAACTGGTTCCAGGTGCGCAGTGTTCCTCTGACGGTATCTGCTGCAGTAACTGCAAGGTACGACAGTCTGTCTATGAGTTTGGAATTGCACTTAATTTTCTTCTGTTGTGCTTATTCAGTCATTTTACAATGACATAATGTTTACAGAATAGTAGCCAACTTTTCACAGAATAATACTTATCTGTCATTTTATAGTGACATAATGTTTACAGAATGAAAATGTTTACAAATAGTAAAGATATCAGAGATCTACCGTCCTGTAGGTTTTTACTCCAACCCTAACAAAGCACACCTCATTCAACAGATAGAGAGCTTGTTGAGCTGCTCATTAGTAGAATCAGGTGTTGATATGAAAACCGACAGGACGGTAGATCTCCAGGAACAGGGTTGAGCAGCCCTGATATAAAGTATCGGAAAAAAGTATTGTATCGAATGAAGGGTATCGGTATCAAAAAATTTCAAACGATACCCAACCCTACTCACCGCCTCACCCTCACTGTGGTGCTTCTGCCCTCTCCCTGCAGCTGCGGCCAGCGGGCTGGGTGTGCAGGGACCCCCTGAGTGAGTGTGACCTCCCGGAGCACTGCACCGGCGCCTCCCCCTACTGCCCCGCCAACGTCTTCCTCCAGAACGGGGAGCCCTGCGAGGCGGGCGAGTCCTACTGCTACAGTGGGATCTGCGCCAGCCTGGACTCCCAGTGCCAGATGCTGTGGGGACCCAGTGAGTGCTGCGGCTCTTATTCTCCTCATAGGACAGCATATGAATGAGCGCTGTACAGAGGGCCATTAGGTCTGTCAAGGCCTGCCATTTTACCTGAGGCTAGGGACTGCTTAGCATTGTGTCACGCCTGGTCGTGGCCACCCCCAGGGTCTCTCATTCTACTGCAGGACCTTTGTCTGTAGGCTTGGGGACGTGGACATGGCACAACAGCCGTGGTGCTACATATGGCTGATGCTGCAGGGGGCCAGGCTATACACCTGTAGCGTATTTGGGATAGTTGTGCTGAAAAATGGTCATTCTCCCTCTGCACGCTTCACCTCACCCAGACTCCACCAAGGCTCCAGAGGTTTGCTTCTCCTCCGTCAACAAACAGGGCAGCAAGCACGGCAACTGCGGTCAGACGGCAAACGGAACGTACACCCCTTGTTCTGCTGCGTAAGTACCCCCTCTGTTAGTTAAAGCGGATCATTGGATCTGCGTCCACATTTGGTATTTTGCGTAATTCCCTGCGGCCATTACGTCTGAAGGGAGCCGGGTTCAGGCATCTGCCAACCCCGCGTTCCGAACACCGCGGCCCCGAGTTGGGTTTGTGCTAACGTCACCCCGTTTGCAGGCTGACATTTCTCAGGAGATATTTCTACCGCCTGTCCTTTCCTGTTCAAAAAGTGCTTCCTTGTCACGTGGCCATGTTTGGACAGGACATGATTTGCTGTAGAGGAGTCAGAAGCGTTAGTCCCTTTGAACAAGTTGGAGGTTTCATAAATTAATTCAAGAAGAGTTCCAGTTTACGCCTCATATTGCGGCGTGTCATGAGACAATAGGCGCGTGCAACTGAAAACCTGCAGCTGCCTCGTTACTGATGGCTTTCACCTTCATGAATCGGTTGATTCAATTTACATAATATTATGCCCTGAAGGCATTTCCGCAGAGTGCTGTATAAAATGAATCACCTTCTTGTATTCCGCAGTGTAAATGTAAGTACAGTAAGGTTACGACAGTGAAGTTTTGTTTCCTGTGACAGTGATGTGTATTGTGGGAAGATCCAGTGTCAGGGGGGAAGCGATCGCCCCCTGCTGGGCTCAAGCGTGCAGATCCTCACCACCAAAGTGCGTCTGAATTACACCGACCTCGTCTGCCGCGGGACCTATTTCGACCTGGGCGACGATGTCTCCGACCCCGCCATGGTTTCGCAGGGAGCCGCTTGTGGCCCAGGCAAGGTGAGACCGCGTAGCAACTTCGCTAGTGCCTTAAAAGCCGTTATTCCTTTAGTGTAGCAGGCATCGGTATTGGGTAGCCCTTCATTTGTTTTAGTAACTTAATAACAGAAACTTCAAAACTTTGTCCTATGCATTGTTTTGCTTATCTTCTTGGTTTATTGTTGCTAAACGTGCTTGGTAAGAACATGGGGCTCCTATTTGGCTGTGATTTTATCTGATGTAGTTTTTGTACAAAAGGTTGGGATTGTGCAGCGGGTTAAAATTTTTATCCATTTTCTCTTTTGCAATAAAAATCTGAGTTTTAAATCGAGTGTCCAGTCATAGCTCATGCATTCCATAACAGGAATGTTATTTGCTGACATCAGCATAAAAAAAATTGTGGCAGGAAATGGAAGTTATGTCTCCTGTGAAATGCTGAACCCTTGCTTTCCATAAGCGTACATACAGAATTGTAAGGTAACGATTGAATTCCCATTTCAATTTCAAGCCTTGACAGTTATTTACTGAGCCAAAGAGTGAAAATGATACTATCTTAATCTTTTGACAGTGATTATCATTTTAAGAAACTTTGCTGTCATAAATGATGCGGCTTTCGATCTGGATTGAAGCGAGGGTACAGCCGCTTAGCACCAGGTGAACCTGCAGTGACACGTACTGCTTGTGATTCTGTTCCAGGCTTGTGTCAACCAGCTGTGCCAGGACGTGTCAGTGTTCGGAGTGGAGCAGTGTCAGAGGAAGTGCAGTGGGCATGGGGTGAGGCAGCGCCGCGAGACGGCCCACGTCATGTGACGGAGGAATCTCCGACTCTGCCTTAATCAAGCTTATTCGTGTCCCTCCTGCCCCAGGTCTGCAACAGCAATAAGAACTGCCACTGCGACGTGGGCTGGGCTCCTCCGGACTGCAAGTACTCCGGCCACGGCGGCAGTGTGGACAGCGGGCCAGCGAGAGACCCCCAAGGTGCGTTGCCTCTGCCGTGGGCCCCCATAAGCAGCGCCGTGGGCCCCCATAAGCAGCGCCGTGGGCCCCCATAAGCAGCGCCGTGGGCCCCCATAAGCAGCGCCGTGGGCCCCCATAAGCAGCGCCGTGGGCCCCCATAAGCAGCGGCACTGTTACCTGATTGTATGGCTCTCAGCCTCCCTCCCATCCCCGCCCCTCGTTAATCCGCGCGCGTCTCCCTGGTGACAGAATCGGACCCTGTGCGCGTGGCCCTGCTCGTCGTCTTCCTCTTCGTCCTGCCTGTGGTGCTGCTGTTCCTGGCCCTACGTTACCCCCGCTGTCGCCGAAAGCTCTCCTGCCTGGGGGGGAGCCCCTTCCACAAGGGCCCCGGCCGCCAACAGAGCAGGTAAGGGCCCCACGTCACGCCTCACTCACCTTGAAACGGAGAGCGCGGAATTCCTTTTATTTCTTATTTATTTATTATCATTTTTTTAAAGGAGAGTTGGACATTCTCTCCTCCTTTTCATTATGTAGACGGGTAGAAAGCAGGTAGAGGAGGGATCACAGCTGAGAAAGTGTCATGGCGGGGCTAATGGCTGACAGTTGGTTGCCCTACGGTCAGTTTCACACGTGTGGCCATGGAATTCCACTTAAATGTATATAATTTGTGTAGCATTACAGTACTTAACAAGCAGGAGAACAATCATGAAGTAAATTGTTAAGGAGATGTATACAGGAAATATACTGGCCGTAAACATGAAAGGTCCATTCGGTCTGATATTGGCAGAAAAATTACACCGGCGAGATTTGTAGAAGCTATATGTGTCGTCACCGAGAGCTTTGTTATGCAGCTGTGATGCAGTGCAGTCACGCCGGCCGCTCTGCTGTATGTTGGGGTGGCATTAATGGATTAATGGATCACCCTCAGAGCTAACAGTAGAAACTCAGTGGGATTGAACCAGTGGTCATTTTGTGTTACGTCTAAGTGACTCTCACCCATGTGTTTTTCTCCAGCATCCAGCAAATTAATAATTAATGAGGCATTATGGGAAATGAGAGAAAGATCTCATTGATTTATTTATTTTTCCGCCACTGGCGTGCTATTCTGTGTAATATGAGCATGGTGACGGGTCTGGTCTGGTGATCTGGTATAATTTTTTGGTGTGGCCATTTTGGAGAGCCACAAAATAGACCTTTAAGTGCTGTAGTCAGACATCCACAAATTATAATAATAATAATTAATAAGCACTGTTCTTATGCATATGGCTCTGCAGAACCATTATTGTACATCCCTGTTTAGTATTCCATAATTTATTATTATCTATTGGTCAGGGCTTGGTGGAATGAGTCTCTCCCATGTCATGTGATTGTTGTTGTCTAGGACCCCAGTGACGGAGCGGGTGGATGCCCGAAATGGAGAACAGGTGCAGCCGCTGAGGTACCACGGCACGCACCAAACTGAGATCCCTCTGACCCCACCATCAAACAAGGTACCGTACCATCAGTGTGGCCAACAACATTCCAACACAGCTTTCCATTCCAATATCGAGGTGCTAATCACTTATTTAAGCTTGCATAAGTTGTCAAGCGTAACAAGGGTGTTTGTACTATCACAATTGTATTAAAGTTAGAAAAAAGACATTTTCAAATGCATCTGGCTCTTATTTGATCATATTACCATTCAAATCCACATGATTAATGTTTAGCACATTAATTTTGAGCTTGGCTCTTTTATAATATCATATCATAATGTTATAAATGCTGTAGGGTTTTCCTTGTTCAAAAGTGATGATGTCTTGTTGATAAGAGTAAAAAGATGACAGAGACGGGAATTCCCATCAACTGTTTTAATATACACAATCGATTGTGGGAAGCAGGCTACACAAACTTACTTTAAAGTATAGTCCGATATGCATCAGCTTTATATAGTTTTACAGAGACAAAGAAACTGCGGTTTCGTCCTATGAGACGTATATACACTGCATTCCTCTTATATTACACATAAACTGACCAATGGGAACTAAGAGGGTCTGCAAGGATCCCTGGAGAATACCATAAACCTGTAACTTACACAACTGGATGTCTGCCAAGTAAGCCTTTAAGCTTAAAAAGTAGCTCTATGTAACAGTAAATGAGGGAGGGGAGGGGAGTAGTGGGTCTGCCAGGAATGAGGGGAGAGAAGGGAGAACAGTTCTTTGTCTAAATTCCTTCACATACACTGTATAGAAAAGAATATACAGTATGCAGTTCTTAATTTCTGTTGAATAATCGGTAAAAATATTTATGTAGGGGCTTATATTACTGACTTATATGAGTAAATATTTTAACTTTTTCCACCTCAACCCATCAATGCCATGAAAATGTAAAACTGTCTTTACAATCTAAACAAAAACAACAATACGATTTGCTGCTGTTATCAATATTAAATTTAGGAAAGCCGTAACCAAAGGGTTCCCAAACACCCCAGTTCTGGTGTTTAGAGCCAGGACAAGCTTGGAATGGGGTTTCTTCACCAGAATCAGAAAACAACAGTTTTCAGAACCCACACACAATTTCAGTTAATTGGCTCATGTTATTGGCTCTGTCTTTACTCAAGAACACGCTGTAGGCTGATAGTTTTATATTCCCCCAGTATAAATCAGCACGAAGTAGCAGTGGGTTCATTGTGTGGCTGAGCTGACGGCTGGTGTTCTATGCTGCTTTGGTTTGTAGATTGTGCAAGGTCTTATGGGAAATGGGGAACAGGAAGGGACAATGAGAGAACTGTCCCTGTCTTATTGTTGTTTTGTGAACGTTGTTTGCTATGAAACATTGGACAAGCATTACGTACATTCATCGTATCGTCACAATGAAGAGAACAACTGAAGCAAGTGACTATAATACAGAAAGGCAAAGCTTGGGGAGGGAAAAATAAGGAGGGTGTAACACTTCACTCTAATGCAGCAGCACCATCAACATAAAAAGAAAGTCAGTGAATGAGTCCATCAGATAAAGCGTGGCGGGCTCGTTCCAAAGCTTGAACAGTGGAGGCATTTCTAAAACAGGGCAGCCATGTGTGTAAAGACAGATTTTCTGGGTTGAGCCAAAATGGTAATAGTTTTTTTTTTTTTTTTTTTTTGCCGAAGTTAAACCTACAAGGATAAATATTTGACATATGTAAGGGAAAGTGAAGAATCGTCATTGAGCAGGAACGCATTTGGATTCGTAATGTATGGTAAAACGCCAAATGTTAGCCAACACATCTGCGACATGGAGCCAACAGTGTATACATTTGTGCGTTCTGAAGGCACAGGCATATATGTCCCTGTGGAATCTATACTGGACATCCTGAAATGGGATTTTGAAGGAAGTTCATCTTAAAAGGCCTGTAGGGGGCAGCATATGCTCTTTGTATTAGCTTGTATCGGTCTCATTGTCTTAGTCGACAGGTTTGATTCCAGGATATGTAATGTGATTTTTGTAGTGCTTACATTTTCCTTTGGTTGATACTTTTCCGTTGTTTTCCAAGGGTGCCGGTTGGTATGAATTTCTTTCAGAAATTGTAGGTAATCTACTGTGTCAAGAAGACAAAAAACTATTTTTTTGCCTTCTCTGGAGGGAGCAACTAGACCAAGTGTATCTATCGAGTTAATTCTAAAGCTGTGTAATTCTATTTTATTATTGCATGTTATCTTGCATAAACTTTATCACTAGTTAACTACTGCATGAAAATAACTGGCCATTACAATATCTTGCATGGGAATACTGACTCAATAATGCATGACATGATGGAAAGCAGTAAGTATGATGCAATGCGTAGAAATATAATGCAAAACAAAAACTACCTACACTACCTGCAATGTTTGATATAACAAGTTACAAGCGGTCACATTCCTGTCATTTTTTGCTTTCATTTTATGCAAATACTTTCGACTTAATTGGACTAACCCCTTTTGACTTATGCATGATTTACGTGGGCTGCCACTCTTCCTTGCGCTTTCTCCTAACAGGTTCAGGACAGGCCTGCACCTCCTAATAAGCCCCTCCCACCTGATCCAGTGATAAAACACACCCAGGTAACCTCCATCCAGCCCACTGGGGGATGACAGAGAGTTGAAGTGAATTCAATTCAATTTTTCCACTTTCTGCCTTACAGTTTGCCTCGTGTGAAACTAACATCCATAAAATTTGTTGGGTTTTGCCACATAATTTGGTTGTTTTGGGTTATTGCGTGGGATATAATTTAAGAAAAGTAATCAGTTCTTTAAATGGTGAAATTAATTTTGTACTTGACATAATAAATCCTTTACTTAATGTGGCCTTTATGAAATCAGACAGAAGATTGTTGTACTTATAGTTTTTGCGTGAATTTTATTAACCTTTCTGAGTATTGCTCATTCATATTCATTCCAGCTTTGGATCCAACAAATGATTGTTTGCTGTGCATTAGAGCACACATTCTGTATGTGGGTGGCACTTTTGGAATCGATTTTTGGAATAAGTGGCTTGTTGCCTGTTACATTAACATTGGCGGATGAGCTGTTAACGGCCCTAATTTGGAGTAGGGTGGAGACATGTAGGTGTTCATTCTTCCCCCATTTCTTCCTGTTGTGCTGTCTTGCGTTTCAGTCTTCGGGGGAACGGCCAGCCCCTCCCAACAAGCCTCTGCCCCCTGACCCCGTTCCCACTGGCACCGAGGTACACGTGGTGTTCTGGGTGATTGAGGCTTGGATGCTCGTTTTAATGGTTTATGGCTCCAGATCCCTTACAGATATAATCAAATACCTTAGTTTATAGTGTCCCTTCCCACTTTCCACTGATTGTCTCTTCCAAAACTCAAGTAATTTAACTGCATCATTTGTGGATAAACAAATTTGCATCTGCTCACTTAATGCCATTAATCAGGTCTTTGGGTTTTTTGAGATTTGATCTGGTGTAAGCCTTGTGATTTTTGCTTTTGTGCTGTGCATGGGGTGGTTGTAGGTCAGTGAAGACCTGTCGCATTTCTCTTGAGACTGTGCCTGTGTTGTGTTGCGTTGTTGAGTTGATCGAGGGACATTTGTCCTATGTGATGCGCATGAGCACTGCCATTGCATGTGGACCAAGGACTGGTGGTGGTGGTTGTTATACTATTGTGGAGAATGCAGTGTTTCCACAGTGTTTCCAAACTGTCCTGCTTAACCCCTACGTTTCTTAAAGTAATTGATAAAAAAAACTTTGGCGAACAGCTCTACAAATGGCTGCACCGTTCTCATTGTCAGCAGTTCTTACGAACCAAAAGCACTTCGTATGACGGTGAAGGGTAGCCCTTGCACTTCACTCTCTTCACCCTCTCACACAGTTGGTGTGGCCTGACCAATCCACAACATGAATGGACGTCAACCGCCAATCCGCCTCCAATCATTTGGCCTGTTCCATTAAGAGATCAAGGGTCACGGCAACAGAGGCAGCATCAGTGCAATAGTCCCATTACTGTGAATGGGCCTAATTATGTGAGATTGTAAGCAATTTCCAAGCATATCTCAGAACTATTTCCATATCTCAGGCTGGGCCTGTGTACCAGGCTGCAGTGATTGGGTATGGGGAAGCAGTGCTTGGTGGTCACTCTGTGTGAGGCACGTTAGCGGGAACGCCATGGCTGGTTTCATCCACTCTTGTCTCTTTCACTCGTCTGCTGTTTCAGTCGATGGACGACCGACCAGCACCTCCAAACAAGCCTCTTCCTCCTGACCCTGTCCTCACAGACAGACAGGTACCTGTGTGGTGGAAGAGTGGGGGATGGGTGGGGTGGTAGGATGAGGGCGTAGCTGCAGTGCTGTCACTGTGGGTGCTCCGCCATGAGACACTTTGACCATTCACTTGAATCGAGCAAACAGCCTTTCCGCTCTCCTTCCCGTTCACTTGGTCTTATGGTGGGTTTTCCCTTTTCAGACCTTCAGGCCGGCCAAGCCACCTGTGCCCAGGAAGCCCTTGCCTGCTGACCCCGCATCACATCCTGTACCTGCAGTACCTGGAGTGCCATCACGCCCCGCCTCTGGAGTCCCTCTGCAACATGGAGCCAGTGTGTCTACAGTTCCAACTTATGGCCCACGCGTTGCCGTCGTCCCAGCCAGGTAAGCCATTTTGAACTTCTCCTGCCGTCTAGATCCATTGTAAATTGAAATTGCGTTCTTACGGTTACGGAGCATGTGACTAGTTCTTTGTGTCTTTCCTGTACAGACGTGCTCCTCTTCCACCGATACGGATGGCGGAATCCACTATATCCCATGCCCCCCCCCTTGGGTTTTTGTGAACTGAATCACACTCCACTAAACTGCACTGATCCTGCAAGAGGGCTCTCCCCCGAGCTTTCCAAAAGCACAGAATCTTGTTGGAGAGCTCCTCCACGCCCCCACCCCTAACTATGCTGCAATCCGTTGCCTCTTCTTCCTGAAGTCCTTCTTCCCTAACACACAAGGACGCTCAGTCTAGCAGCAATATTTAGAGCCATTTCATTGGGTTACGGCTTGGGACAGAACCTAATGAAAGCCAATTAACGTCTTCCTGCAGCCAGAGATGCCTTTTGTAACACGACTGCGAATCGACCAGCCGCAAAATCTGCATGAGCTTCTATACGAGACCGCAGGACACCCAGTTTGAGAAAAGACCTTCAGACTGCAAGATGTCCAATGGAAACTGCAAATTGACCTATAGCCATGACTGCTTTCTGCACGCTGGAGTGATTGCACTGAAACCAATACCCAGTACTTATTTTCCATGTTTCTGGATTTGATATGTGAGTGTCTGGATTGGGTGGTAAGCGTGGGTCATTAACATTTACCTCCCAGCGTCTCCATCCTTTCACAATTAGTGATCTTTGCACAGGGATTTGAGGGTTGTTTTGTACTCCACCTTTACCAGCTTGCCACTGTTGCCCCCAGAGAAGGTGAACTAAGACCCTCGCCTCACTTTCTTCCATAAACCACTAACGCCTGGGATGTCAAGAGCTTCAAACTGACTATCTTAACAGCCCTCGGTTTTCACTTCAGCTAACGGGATCATTGGGTAAACCATGCGTATTCAGCCTGGGGGATATTTACTTCGTTGAAAGCTCTGTGTTCCGTGTTTGCCATGAAGAAAGATGGCAGTTACAGAATGTGTATTATCCCTCCCAAGTACCCGGGAGAGGTGGAGAGAGACGGAAACTGGGAACGGGAATTAAATAACATTTCAAGTCAAGAACTTGTGGGTTGTTTTTCAGAAGATGGAGGACTCATTTCTTACTGCTGTAGATTTGTTATCCCTTACGAGACGAGAGATTGTGGTGCTGAAGGACCTTTACCAGAAGAGGACAGACATGAATTCAGCAGTAAGCCACAAGCAGTGATAATGGGAGGCTTTTATTTATTCATTCTAGAATGTGTTTGGAATCCCCTGGTTAAACCCAGGCTGCCCTAATGGACATTTTAATGGACTAGAAGCAGAGGGATGTGGTTTCAGCTCAAACCAGAATGACAGTTTCCCAGAGTGTAAAGAAAAATTTATATTTTCTCTTCTCGTGAAAACCAGCTACTGGTCCCAAATCCCGACTTAGACAAGATGAGGTCTATAAATATGACTGTTTTGTGGTGCTTCTGTCATTTGATAGAAGTTGAAGAAGTTGGCCTCATCGAGCTATTTTAAGTCATCTGTCCACGGCAATGATTAGTGGGAAGAAACACGCTGTTACTGATGATAAACTTATGAGGAATAACTGAAGGCAATCTTATAGCAGCTGTTTTTGAAGTCTACTATCTGCTGCACCCGATTAGGGGAAAATTCACATCAATTGACCCATACCAGAGTTCACATGGAGAGTTTTCTTCTCAAATAAAGCCACTATAGATTTAGCTTCCATGTGAGGTTGGACTTACGTACATGGAGTTTTTCTCTCATCTGTTTTTCCATCTCATCATTTCTAAACTGTAACGTAAAGCACTCCATGAACATTGACATTGTTTACTGGAGTAATGGGAAACTAAGTCACTGACATATTATGCCAAGTAACAATACATCAATGTAAAAATGACATTACCTCATTATATTTGTGAACCTCTTCACCACTGTCATTCATTTTATTCAAGGACATGATCCACTGCTGTACATAATATGCAATATAAAAATCCCTGCTGATCGTAGAGTCAGACAGAAACTATGATTTATTTTTCCCTAACAGAATATGACAGATGGACAAAGCACTAGGACATATTGTAGCTTTGATTGTAGTTGTAAATTATTTCAAATTTGCAATAGAACTAGTTTCATGTTTGTCTATCTTGACATACTGGTGTATACAATTTTCATATTTTCAAATACTTTCACTCCTGTATTCCTGACTTTTCTCTCATTGTGGCAATAAGACTTATTTTTCAATGCTCTGACATTAACAGAATACAGAACAATTCATGAAAACGTTCTTCCAATCCGTCTAATGAAATTAATGCAGTATTAAGAGATGGAGAAAGTAAACGATGCACTTAAAATGTGACTTTGGTATGCAGCTTTCTGCACTCACGTTGAGGCCTGTGTTGCTCAAGAATTAAAGTGAATTCTGTTTAAATAACATATTTTCTGCGGTGTGCTTTATTTATGTGTTTGTTCAATTTTATTTTCAGACTGGCGCACTCAAAACTTTGGGAACATTTTCCTAGACTGCACCAACATTAAATGCAGTGAGCTGAGGAAATTGTTATAAATATCTTTACAAATGTTGGTTTAGCACAGTGCATGAGACAATAATATGTACTTATTGTCATAAGGAAGGTACTATATTGCTATTTATCAGGTGGCAGTTACAAGGATTGTAATATCCTGAGTAAGCCAAGTTTCAATACCATCTACCTCCCTGGGTGTGTCCAAATACTCGAAAACTGCACCCTCCTTTCCTCCACTACCACCACCTCTCCTCCGTGCCCCGGAAATGGATCTTTGTGTTTTAATCTAATGTTGCTGATTACATCTTAATTGAGTATTAATGGTTACATATTAATTAATGTCTCGATGCAGACCACAATGTCAGGTACATTGTATACTGTACATGCAAATACTTGTACTCAAAACGTTCAGGCAGTTTTGCATACTTCCGGGTAGGAGAGGAGTGGTAGTGGGGGAGTGGAGGAAAGGAGGTGGGGAGTGAAGAATATTGGGACGCATCCCCTGTCTCCTACAGCCTCTGTCGCGGTTTCCTACACAATCTCCCATATCCCTTCCTGTCCCCTACTCTCCCTGTCACACTTATTCCCACACACTATCCCTGTCTGTGGCCCATATTTATCTCTTTATACAGACCATATCTATCCCTGCCTGCAGACCATATCTATCCCTGTCTGCAGACATTATCTATCCCTGTCTGTAGACACTATCTATCCCTTTATACAGACCATATCTATCCCTGCCTGCAGACCATATCTATCCCTGTCTGCAGACCTTATATATCCCTGTCTGTAGACACTATCTATCCCTTTATACAGACCATATCTATCCCTGCCTGCAGACCATATCTATCCCTGCCTGCATAGGGATAGATATGGTCTGCAGATAGGGATAGGTATGGTCTGTATAAAGGGATAGATATGATCTGGATAAAGGGATATATACAGATCCTTTCCAAAAAATTAGAATATCATGGAAAAGTTTTTTTTTTTTCCATAATTCCATTCAAAAAGTGAAACTTTCATAGATTATAGATTCATTACACACAAAGTGAAATATTTCTCACCTTTATTTGTTTCATTTTTCATAATTTTGGTTTACAGCTCCAGAAAACCCCTAAAACAGTATTTCAAGAAATTAGAATAGTGTGTTGAAAATCAACATTTACTTCAGTTATTTCAGAGAATGAATGTTTTAGACTGAGTGTCACACTCTAATCATCTAATTTACTCAAAACACCAGCAAAGTTTTTCTACAGGTGTGTCGTTAAATTGGACAGGTATCTCAGTTTGGTTCAGTATGGGGAAGACTGCAGACTTGACAATTGGCCAGAAGACCATCATTGACACCCTCCAGAAGATGGGTAAGCCACAAAAGGTCATCGCTAAGGAGGCTGGCTGTTCACAGAGTGCAGTGTCCAAGCATATCAATAGAAAGTTTAGTGGAAGGGAAAAATGTAGCAGGAGAAGGTGCACAAGCAAAAGAGATGACCGTAGGCTTCAGCGGATTGTCAAGCAAAGACGATTCCAAAATTTGGCGGAGATACAGAGGGAGTGGACTGAGGCTGGAGTCAGTGCTTCAAAAACCACCACGTACAGAGTGTGACACTCAGTCTAAAACATTAATTCTCTGAAATAACTGAAGTAAATGCTGATTTTCGACACACTATTCAAATTTCTTGAAATACTGTTTTGGGGGTTTTCTGGAGCTGTAAGCCAAAATTATGAAAAATTAAACAAATAAAGGCGAGAAATATTTCACTTTGTGTGTAATGAATCTATAATCTATGAAAGTTTCACTTTTTGAATGGAATTATGGAAAAAAACAACTTTTACATGATATTCTAATTTTTTGGAAAGGATCTGTATATATCCCTTTATCCAGATCATATCTATCCCTTTATACAGACCATACCTATCCCTATCTGCAGACCATATCTATCCCTGTCTGCAGACTGTATTTATCCCTTTATACAGACCATATCTATCCCTATCTGCAGACCATATCTATCCCTGTCTGCAGACTGTATTTATCCCTTTATACAGACCATATCTATCCTTGTCTGCAGATCATATCTATCCTTGTCTGTAGACCTTATCTATCCCTGTCTGCAGATCATATCTATCCCTGTCTGCAGACCTTATCTATCCCTGTCTGTAGACCCTATCCATCCCTTTATACAGACCATTTCTATCCCTGCCTGCAAACCATATCTATCCCTTTATACAGACCATATCTATCCCTGTCTGCAGACCATATCTATCCCTGCCTGCAGACCATATCTATCCCTTTATACAGACCATATCTATCCCTGTCTGCAGACTGTATTTATCCCTTTATACAGACCATATCTATCCCTGTCTGCAGACCGTATTTATCCCTTTATACAGACCATATCTATCCTTGTCTGCAGATCATATCTATCCCTGTCTGCAGATCATATCTATCCTTTTATACAGACCATATCTATCCATGTCTGCAGATCATATCTATCCCTGTCTGCAGACCATATCTATCCCTGTCTGCAGACTGTATTTATCCCTTTATACAGACCATATCTATCCCTGTCTGCAGACCGTATTTATCCCTTTATACAGACCATATCTATCATTGTCTGCAGATCATATCTATCCCTGCCTGCAGACCATATACAGATCCTTTCCAAAAAAATAGAATATCATGGAAAAGTTTTTTTTTTTCCATAATTCCATTCAAAAAGTGAAACTTTCATAGATTATAGATTCATTACACACAAAGTGAAATATGTCTAGCCTTTATTTGTTTCATTTTTCATAATTTTGGCTTACAGCTCCAGAAAACCCCCAAAACAGTATTTCAAGAAATTAGAATAGTGTGTCGAAAATCAGCATTTACTTCAGTTATTTCAGAGAATGACTGTTTTATCCTTGCCTGCAGACCATATCTATTCCATTATCCAGACCATATATATCCCTGCCTGCAGACCATATCCATCCCTTTATACAGACCATATCTATCCCTGCCTGCAGACCATATCTATTCCATTATCCAGACCATATATATCCCTGCCTGCAGACCATATCCATCCCTTTATACAGACCATATCTATCCCTGCCTGCAGATCATATCTATCCCTTTATACAGACCATATCTATCCCTGCCTGCAGACCATATCCATCCCTTTATACAGACCATATCTATCCCTGCCTGCAGACCATATCTATCCCTTTATACAGACCATATCTATCCCTGCCTGCAGACCATATCTATCCCTTTATATAGACCATATCTATCCCTGTCTGCAGACCATATCTATCCCTTTATACAGACCATATCTATTCCTGCCTGCAGACCATATCCATCCCTTTATACAGACCATATCTATCCCTGCCTGCAGACCATATCTATCCCTTTATACAGACCATATCTATCCCTGCCTGCAGACCATATCTATCCCTTTATATAGACCATATCTATCCCTGTCTGCAGACCATATCTATCCCTTTATACAGACCATATCTATCCCTGCCTGTAGACCATATCTATCCCTTTATATAGACCATATCTATCCCTGTCTGCAGACCATATCTATCCCTTTATACAGACCATATCTATCCCTGCCTGCAGACCATATCTATCCCTTTATATAGACCATATCTATCCCTGTCTGCAGACCATATCTATCCCTTTATACAGACCATATCTATCCCTGTCTGCAGACCATATCTATCCCTGCCTGCAGATCATATCTATCCCTTTATACAGACCATATCTATCCCTGCCTGCAGATCATATCTATCCCTTTATACAGACCATATCTATTCCTGCCTGCAGACCATATCCATCCCTTTATACAGACCATATCTATCCCTGCCTGCAGATCATATCTATCCCTTTATACAGACCATATCTATTCCTGCCTGCAGACCATATCCATCCCTTTATACAGACCATATCTATCCCTGCCTGCAGACCATATCTATCCCTTTATACAGACCATATCTATTCCTGCCTGCAGACCTTATCCATCCCTTTATACAGACCATATCTATCCCTGCCTGCAGACCATATCTATCCCTTTATATAGACCATATCTATCCCTGTCTGCAGACCATATCTATCCCTGCCTGCAGATCATATCTATCCCTTTATACAGACCATATCTATCCCTGCCTGCAGATCATATCCATCCCTTTATACAGACCATATCTATCCCTGCCTGCAGACCATATCTATCCCTTTATATAGACCATATCTATCCCTGTCTGCAGACCATATCTATCCCTGCCTGCAGATCATATCTATCCCTTTATACAGACCATATCTATTCCTGCCTGCAGACCTTATCCATCCCTTTATACAGACCATATCTATCCCTGCCTGCAGATCATATCTATCCCTTTATACAGACCATATCTATCCCTGTCTGCAGACCATATCTATCCCTGCCTGCAGACCATATCTATCCCTTTATACAGACCATATCTATCCCTTTATACAGACCATATCTATCCCTGTCTGCAGACCATATCTATCCCTGCCTGCAGACCATATCTATCCCTTTATACAGACCATATATATCCCTGCCTGCAGACCATATCTATCCCATTATCCAGACCATATCTATCCTTGCCTGCAGACCATATCTATCCCTTTATACAGACCATATCTATCCCTGCCTGCAGATCATATCTGTCACTTTCTACCTTTTGAGACCACTTTGAGATCATACCTCTTGAGAGCTCTTGGTTAGTGGGATTTCGGGTACAGGGATCACCACCTTATCGTGGTTATGTCGCTATTTGCTGCTGCTGTTTGCTATTTTCTTTTGGGTTTCTTTTGGGTTTCTTTTGCGCACGTTACTAAATGGTCAGCTTTAAATGATTAAATGATGCGTGAGCCATCGCTGGATTTTAAGCAGGTGCAGGCCTGTTAAAATACAACTGTTTTAATTGATATAGTCTCTTTTGAAGTGAAACTTCAGGTGAAAGTGAAAATCATTTGTAGCTGATTATGCCATGGTGTATGTGGTCAGATTGAAGATTTAAAAGTGCTATATGTCATTTAATTTATTATATAGGGATTAATGCTCAAAGCCTAACTGTTTTACTTTGATGTTAAGAAGCACATTCTTCCTGTAATGTTCTCAGAAAATAATGTGGTCAGATTTGAAAGCTATTTATTTTGAGTTTGCATGAATTCAAAAGAATCAACCATTATTTAAAGTGATACTGCAGTCAAAAACCGACTTTTCCCATTGACAACCTATGTTTTGAGTTAGATTATGATCATACACAACTGTTTATGTCCGAAAATTTTATGTTTAGTAAAAATGGTTTTATCTGAGTTTTTGTGTAGACTTACCAATATGCTGGCTTCCGGGGATTCGTGACGTCACGAAAGCCTTAACATAAAAAGGGGTGGACTTGAGGTGGTCCTAGGGTTGGGTCTTGGCTGGGCATGTGGTATAAAAGCAGAGAACGACGATTTTTTTTTTTTTTCTGAGATTGAGACCCTTGTACTGCTAATTAGCTAGTTCAAGTTCAAATGCGAATTGCATTGTATTATTTCTAACGTTAATATTACGACTTATATCGAGCTACAGTTATTCATATACGACGTCTTACTACTTGGTATCTTTAGCTAACTTGCCTGCATTATGCCAAGGAGTCAGAGATGTATTGTTCCTCGGTGCAACGCCACCGGCTCTGCTAGCTTTCATAATCTGCCGAGAGACCCAGCGCTGCTTAGCCAGTGGCTTCAAGCTATCGGTGTAGAGCACGCGGACTTGCCGAAGAAAGCCTAGTGTGCAACGCGCACTTCACACCGGACTGCTACCACAATTTAACTGGCTTTGAGATGGGCTTCTATAAAACTCTGTCGCTGAAGCCAGGTGCCATCCCAACAGTGATGGATGTAATTTTGTAATCATTACATCAGCTAAGTAAAACAGCTAAGTACAATATACCTATTACATTGTATTTGTGACATTGTGTAATTGCACATGTATTGGCCACTATTATACAGTTGGGCCACGCATGCCCGACTACGGCACCACAGTATTAGACAAATCAAGAATAGCTTCATAACTACGCTGACATAACGTTACCTCAGTAACCTCACGGCAACATAGGTTTTCTGGAGGGGACAGGTCCCAACAGGTGGCCACAAGCACACCTGTTGGGACATTAGTTTGTTTCTGTTTACATGCAAGTTATCTGTACAAACTACAACAAAAATGCTTTTGCAAACGGTTGACATTACTGATAGGTAATAGCTAATGTGGGGTTGAATGCAACCTATTGTGTGAGCTATCTTTTATGAATACGTAACGTTAGCTAATAAACGATAGCAATAATACATTTGATGTAGCCCTAGCAAAACCAGTAACCAGTTGGTCAGTAACTTGGACGGAATGTATCGATAAGTTAGGTAATGCAAGGCAGTCTATTGTGTGTGAGTTTAGCCCCGTTTGGTCCAGAGAGAACTGGTAACTTAGCTAGCTAGTTATATTCGCTATATCATTTATGAATAATGTTAGCTAATAAATGATAATTCTCTCCGGACCAAGTGAAGTTATGAGGGCGCTACAACCAGCCATGTTCAATATACTAACGTTACTGTGTGACTGGGTTTTGCTGTGTATTTGAATGTATTCAATAGTAACGTTACTTTAGGCAGACAAACAAGCTAACTTAGCTAGGTAACGTTAGCTTTACCATTCGGTTACATCCCGGGTCTTCTCCTCGCGAAGACGTTGCTCAACTAATACAGCCATTGTATTTAGTTGTGAGGAGAGAGCTGGAAGGGGGCTGAGTCAGTTCACCAAGACACACCCTTTCACTCCTTGACCGTATGAATATTCATAATATGACTACGTGGCATCATCGTCATATGACCACACCTACTCACGAGTTTCAGTTCAAATTGAAACGGAAAAAAGGGCCTTAGAAAAGCCTCTGCAGTATCTCTTTAAAGCTTCTGAACAGAGTTCAAGCCACACTCAAACAGGAAGCTGCCTAATCACTTGGCTTTACCAGGTAGCAAGATGAAAGCAGTGTGCTAGTGGCCCCTGTGAAAGGGGTCGATGTTTGCATGTTTTATTCTTTCTGAAGGAAAGCTTGTTTTAACTTACCTAGTTCTCAATGTCCCTGCCATCTCCTGAAAATAACATAAATAACAAAAATATCTAAATCTCTGTTTTTTTAGACATAGGTTTGTCTTTGTTCCTTCCTCTTGTAGATTGTTTTGGTTAGATTTATCTGACTCATGAGTTACTTGCCTATGTAATTGTTTCCCCTTTTCTGATCTGTGTGACCTATCTGTAATATGCCAGAGTGTCTGTAAAATAATCTGACTTTATTTAGATTTTAGATTAGAATTTAACAACACATTAACAACATGCAGTATCAAAGCATACATCAATGAATGCAAGTGCGAATCCAGCCTGCAGGATTTTGCAAACTGAGATTAACAAATGTCTTTCACAAATAAAAATTGCATTGAATCTTGTTATACACAAGATTCACACACTGCTCCCAGATTTAATTAGAATGAACTCTACACGGTGGCCCTATATGGGTATGGGAGACTGGTGCGTATAGACAAGATGAAGTGAATGCATGATCGCACGTAAGTGCTGCGGTGTGTTCCATGCAGCTGCAGACTAAGATAAAAGCTGCAGAAGTGATGTGTTCATCTAAGTTCTGCTCTTGTCATTTGTGGTGAGTGCGAATGATTTGTCGCGGTTGGTGTCTTGTACAAAAATACTCTTCCTTTGAGACCTGTCTGACAACGTTTTGCCGCACAAATAGTCAACCAATATTGAAGCTGCAACAGCTATGTGAAGAAAGATGTCTCCGAGCGATTCTTTTCACGCATAATGTATTTTCAACCAAGTTCAAATTCAGGTTGCCTTCTCTCTGCTATGTCTATTTTCTGCCTGCATCCTGGTTGTAATTCAACAGTCATTATTTGCAAGTTATTTATTATATTATTTTCATCTATTTAGTTACATATTCACCAGTGCAGTTTTGCACTGAATGGAAGAATACTGAATCCTATAGCCACTCATAAGATAGTATGTTCATACCCATAATATTTTCAAGGTGAAAATTTTTTTTGCTGCCTATAATAAATTAATGATAGGGTAAAATGTGATGTGTCTGAACAAATTTTCAGTTTCGAAATGTTGCCCTACAATTTTTAACCAGTTCAGAATGTAATATTGTGGAAAATTACATTCCACACAGTGTGTGTTGGCCGGCACGGAGTGTGAGCTTGTGGTCTCGTCTCCCTCCCCCACTTTCTTTAAGACTCGATGGCTTTTAATGCTGCTAAAGTAGAGGAAGTGGTAAAGCCTCGTTTGCATTGCTCAGAGTTGTCCAAGGCTCCTGGCACGACATCTCTGGTGCATCAGAGAGCAAGACGACGCAAAAGGCACACACCGACACGCGCCACTCATCATCTCCGTGTCTCTGTCCGCGTGCTCTCTTTTGCTCGTCAGCATGGCACACTGGGCGCCAACGTGGCACGTCTTGGTCCTGCTGGGGCTGCTAGAATCCTGCGATGGACTGCTCATCCCTCGAACATCTTTCATCATTGGTGAGCGATGATCCCTCCTTCTGTAGGTTTGTCCGTCTCATGTCTTTAGTTTGGTTTGTATGGAGACAAGATTCAACGCGAGAGAAAAGCTAGTGGTGTGTCAAAGCTTCAAATGGGATCAAGGTTACAATCCTCCCAACTGTATGGCAAATATTTGGTAATGAACAATGTTAAATATCAGTCTAACTGAAGAAGATAGCTACTGAGGGATGGTGCACTGCTTTGCTTATCAATAAATAATTTGATGAGCAATCCATGAGAATGGCCATGCATTGGCAATTAAATATATACAATATATGTTTAAAGCTATTTGTGCGATATACATTGTACTGTTCATGAGCTCCTCTGAGGCAACATTATTTTAAGTTTTCTCATTTTAATTAAATATTTGATTGAGAATCAAATCATTATCTTACTCCTGCTGTATACCCTGCCATGCATGGACTGTGTAAATGCATACTTCATATAAGGTGAAGAGAATTCTGATCTGATTCTGAAACAACTAATGAAAACGCCTTGATAAGTCTACATTGCTTAGCTTGTGTGTGTAGACCTGCTGTACATATGAGTTTGAGAAACATTGTTGTATATAAGTTCCTTCAGTCTACTACATAGAATGTCAGCATGAGTCTTGTCATTAATGGCTCTTATAGTTTTTCCTGATGATCTCTGCTGTCTGCCTTGGTTGAGACATTTGCCCTTCTGTACTTACCTGTTATATCCCTGTCTTTAGCCATTTAAGGTGGGTTTCATATTTGTCAAAATAGAATGGAGAATACTAAGCCAATAGTGTACATCCTGATTTAAGGGACCATCTTTAGGTCACACTGTTTTTGAAAGTGATTTTATTTGCAACCAAATTATGGATCATGTTTTTTTTTTTTTAAAGATGTTTAAGATACCCCTTGTGTCTCTTGCTCCAGCCTAGAAAATAAACATAAAATGTGAAATTATTGGGGGAAAAGTAAAAAACAAACAACAAACAAACAAACGGAAAAAAAAAATATATTTCGCAACCTAAAGCGATGCTTGAGATCAAAGAAGCAAATGAATACTTGAAGGGGACCAACTGTTATACACCATCTTCTTCCTTTCCACTGTCTTTTGCTAAGAATGAGTTATAGCTGCGTAGCTGTCAGTGGTCTCAAAAGACATGAGTGGTCATGTTCTAATTTACATACACAATCTGTTAAATCAGTGAGCATACCAAGACTTTCATAATTCAAAATGTATAATATAAATATGGTATAATGTATATAATTCAAAATGTATAATATAGAAGATTACGCCGGCGGGACCTTTTTGCTCAACTGAGACATTCATTGCTACTGCAGTCAAACTATTAGTGGAAATCACAAACTCTGTGTTTTAACTTTATTGGTAGACGGTTTGTGACGATTTCTGCTGAATACGGAGTTTCTAAGTGTCACTATTTCCCTGTAGCAAGTCCATTTAACAAGAAACCCCCCACCTAGTCTATACCTACCCATGCCTGACATAGTGGACAATAGCGTCTATGTTTGAGTTCATAAATATATTTATTCATCATATAAAATTAGAATAACGTCATTGCAACGAGTTAAACCCAACAATAGCCTGATCGTATGCCAGAAAAGCCGTGAAAAGCCCTGCTCACTCAAATGCAAAATAAACTTTGAAAGTACTGTCTCATACTACCTTGTATTCTACTAGCAATATATGCTACTACATATGACATAAATATACAATCCTACCATCGGTTTTACACATTGAGATGTTCCTTTCAAAATTCAGTGGTCATTTATTGTGTGGTACAATCGGTTTGAGAAATATACAATACTTTATACCGCTATTACACTATCTGAAACGTCGATGCATAATACCCCCATGCCCTGTAAGCTTGTCTCATTCATTACAGTTCATTCTGGTTTAATTGTCGGCTTTTTTATTCAATAGAGTACATTTATAATCTTAGCAACGGTATATGCCATGTCTTTTTCGGTGCTTTGAACAATTTACTACAGCCCAGCGTAACGGCAGTTTTAGTTTTAACAGTCTAGTATTAAGCAAGCTCTATAGAATACGCATTAGGGAGGGGAGTTTCCCTTTTCCGATGTAAGTATGTATGTAAGTATTTCTTATGTAAGTATTTTTGCGTCGAAAATACCGTTGGTCTCGCTGGCTACATATGTACGTTCATGTTTCCACTCGAGCACTGTCTTTCCAATATGTTTGATAGCCCTATTGTTATTTTCGCATTTTGAGTGCATTTCACGTACTGTAGTGCAATCGTTAAATGTATTTTTGATGTAGGCTACCGATGTTCATTGAAGATAGAACATTTGGCAGCATTTTGCAGATGGTGGAATACTATTTTATGTTCATGTTATCGTACATAATATAGGCTATGGCGTATATACTTGTCTCTTAGGGCATGACAAATGCTCATTCCAATTTACTGTGTGCTGATATGTGGTAGATTAAGGTAAAAATTTCCTTGGAGTCATTATGAATAGGAAAATTTAAAAAAATACAGAAAAATGCAATCCCAGGCCAAAAGTATACATACTGTAGAGTACAGGGACAAGTGATGTTTTATGGACGTACAAGAGTGAATGATTAGGCAACATATTTAGGTGTATGTAACACTGTGATATCAATGTTTTTATCTTAAGCCATCAGAAGGAGCAGATGTATATGCTTTACAATGGACAAAACTAATTTTATTAATTTTATGATATGTTTTGCATAGGGGGTTTGGACCCATAGATATCTACCCCCCCCCCCCCCCCCCTATACTGATGAAAATATAGTAATTCCCACTTGAAAATGATGCAAAAGTGAGTTTTATGAGCCAAAACTGTTGATTTGTAGTTAAATATATCATAATTTTTTTTATTTAGAGCAGTGCACAATTTAGCCATTTGGATAGATTTGGAGACACTAATGGACAACATGGTACGCTGCTATATTTTGCATCATAGAGCTTTAGTAGTTCTGCGTATCATCCTCAGATTTTGCAAAACTTGTGGACATGGAGTTTATGATCCAGGAAATGTATATACATTACCAATTTCACTTATGTAGCTCTCAGCAAAATTTAAAAAATAATTAAAAAACTTTTTTCCAACGTTTCTTGCATTTGTGGCACTTTATTTTGATTTAAATTATGAAAATAAACAAAGCTAAGTTTGTATTGTAAATGGTACACCTGTCTTGTTTCATTTAAACCATTTACCAAGTCAGACCTGCCAACCTGCACGCATTTTGTGTACCAACCACGCAATTCTTGGTCAAAATACGCAGGTACGAAATGCCAGCTGAAACTACGCCAATTAAAAAAAATAATAATATATATATATTATAATAATTTAATTACAGAAAACAATCAACACAAAACAATACCGTACATGTATTCGGTATTTAAATTACATCCCTCCTCTTGTGCTTCTGTAACGTTAGCCCCTCCCTAGTCTTGGAATTTGTCGGAAACCCGACTCGAGCGAGTTCGGCTGAGTTCTCGCATACAGGCTGGGGACGAGACTAGCCCCTCCCCGACCCAAATCTTCTCACTCACAAACATCCACTGATGCGGTAACGTTACTTTATCATCGACCGAGGCGTACGTTGCATTGCATTGCTGAGGTAAAATGGAAAGTGGGGGAGTAATAATCAAGCACAAAAATATTTTAAATGTGACCGTAATGTTAACATCATATGAAACATTGCTAAACATGTTTGGTAACTTTGTTGTTCGCTAGTTAGTCGTAGCTTGCATACGACGCGATTAGCCTTGTTACAAGACTACGGTGTGATAAACTGATGCTAACGTAGCAAATAATCCCTATTATTGCAGCCAGTCACCCGACCAGCCTTGCAGGTAGATACTAGTCATCATGATGTCCGATGACGACGAGGATACTGACACGGAGAGAGAGAGAGCAGCAGACCTAACGTTACTAAAAAGAAGCGAGTGCATGCACCCCAGAAGTTCCTCGTGTGCTTATATAAGCTGATAATCATAAGTGAATTGCATTCAATTATTTAATTATTAAATAAAAATGGAAATCATACACAGAAACTTGGTTTTATTCATAATTGACAATGTTTTACATCGCAACACAAGTTTCTGTAAATACTTGACAATGAAAACATATGTTACAATATACAAAATAAAACATACAAAAAATGGTTTAATGCAGGTGTACTCAAACCAATGACTGATACTGTACATGATTTCCATTTTAATTTAATAATTAAATAATTGAATGCAATTCACTTATGATTATCAGTTTAAGCACATATCATATAATGAAATATTAGGTGTGACCGTGTGCAAAGCAAAGTGATGCGAAAGCGTGTGAGCGTTACACTATTGTGGTACTCAAAATATTTTTCCAAGGTTGGCAGGTCTGCCAAGTGTATGTGATGCTCACACCTGGAGTTATAAAGCCTTAAACAGAGCACCCCCTAAATAGGTGAAATTTGACATCTGTGCCAAGGGGTTAATCTGCTCAAGGTTTGCCTCTTATTTGAGGAAGTGTCACCTCCCACCATCCTCAATGCCCCCCTCTGCACAACACTCTTTGCCTGCAGGTTTGTGCAAACATGAGCATGCTTTCATACCCTGCCTCTTCTGCAGCCCCTGTGAAACCTCACAACCCCGGCACAAGGCTGCTCAGCTCTCACATGATGTCTAACTGGCATAGCTCTTAAGTCAGCTCGTGGACCACAGACACACAGTCTGTATTGCAATACAAACTGTGGAGCTGGTAGAGTACCATTTGCATGTTTTATTGGCTTGGATAGAGTAATTGTCACTCAAAATAATTCCAAATAAGACAGTAGAAACTAGATAATTTCTTTGTGGCATAAGTTGATTACATAATTTAAGTACTTAGCAAACTCTTTATACTGGCTCCCTTTTAGGGGCATCATTCAGTGAATGCCAAATACACTGCCTGGCCAAAAAAAAAGTCGCACACTCTAATATTTCGTTGGACCGCCTTTAGCTTTGATTACGGCGTGCATTCATTGTGGCATTGTTTCAACAACCTTATGCAACGTCACAACATTTATTTCCGTCCAGAGTTGCATTCATTTTTGGCCGAGATCTTTTATTGACGACGGGAGAGTCGAACCACTCCGTAAAGTCTTCTCCAGCACATCCCAAAGACTTTCAATGAGGTTAATGTCAGGACTCTGGTGGCCAATTCATGTGTGAAAATGATTCCTCATGCTCCCTGAACCACTCTTTCACAATTTGAGCCCGATGAATCTTGGCATTGTCGTCCTGGAATATGCCCATTGATGGGATAACCTGGTCATTCAGTACATTCAGGTACTCAGCTGACTTAATTTTATTGCTGCATAATGTTGCTGAGCCTAGACCTGACCAAATGAAGCAACCCCAGATCATAACATTGCCTCCAGAGGCTTGTACAGTGGGCACTATGCATGACGGGTGCAAAGGCAACTTTTTTTTTGGCCAGGCAGTGTATAAGTGTTAAGTGAAGGTGGATGCCTTCAATGCAAAAAGCAATACAGTGTATTGCACAGACTTATGATATTTATAGTTTTTCACAACTGCAGAGGAACTTTTGCATGTTACTTTAGGTATGGATCTCTGAAATGTGAGGACAGTATTGTTGTAGGTGAGGAAAAGGATCATATCAGCTTTCAGTCTTGAGTCTCAAGACTCTGACTGAATTAAGTCTGATGAGTGGTGTAAAAGATAAGTGTAGAAATATAGGTACTTTAAAAGATAATGCAGGCTATTCTACATTTCCACAGTTAATACATATGAGAACTGAGAACTGAGGGCTTTCGTGGACATTAAAAGTCTCACTTTGAATGCACGTCTACAACCACAGCAGCAGGGAGAAATGAGTCACCCTGTTGGATTACCTGCCTCCGAGGCTGGCTAACTTTCATTCAGTCCCAGAGGCAACATCCTCCTAGTGTGTGATTGGCTGATAAGGCTGATGAAAGATGGACAATAGCAGAGAGAGCACCAATTAAGCAGGGAACACACACTTCTAGGTCTTATCGCACTCTTGTCCTTGTCGCCCCCTGTTTCTGTCTCGCTTCTCCTTCTTGAAACCATGAATGACATAAGGAATACGGAAATGCTGTGCTTGCTAGTCTCATTTCTCTGAACAGAAAGTTTCTGTGTCGACCCAGTTTGAAATGTGTGCTAAAGGTTTTACAGATTTACCTTGTTATTTATCCACTAAAGGAAACCCTCCAACTGATTCTTTTTTAAATATCCTTATATCTTAAATGCTAAATTGGCAAATTTATGGGACAAACATGCACAATTATTTTAGCTCATATTTGTATAACAACTTACTCCCGCTCTTTCTTTTTCACTTATCTCTCTCCCACTCTCCCTCTTTCACAAAGTCATTTGGAACCTACAGTTATTTCAGTTCTAATTGGGCACCAGCGCATTTGGTGGTCATGTGTGTTCGAACTGGAGTGTGCTGCATTTTAATCCAAAAAGATGTACCCCACTAAGATAGTTCGGGAGGCATACTGTCTCTGAAACATATTACAGTGCAGATTGAGATGTGTGCACAAGATCCTATGCAGTACGTATCTTTTGCAGGCAGTCAATCCCGGACCTGAAAGGCCAGCAAAACAACAGTGTTTATTTTCTCTGATCCCCAAATCTGCTCACCTTTCAGCAATATATTATTCTCTGTACAAAGACAGTCTTTATGTTGATTACCAGTGAAGATACATGTATACCGGTGATTGCAGAGAAATAAAACAAAACTAATTTTGTTAAGTCTGAGGAAGCTGACCTCATTTTGGATTCTCAAGTTCTCAAGAGAAGTTTGCCCAAAGATCAAGTGTAACCCAGCACTGTAGGATGAACAAATTTAAAATGGTCCCGATTATACTGTATGTATTCATTGTATTTGAATTCATGTATTATGGGTATGCTTGGTGATTTAGATAAGATTATAAAGGGTTGGACAAGTTTTATTTTCAAGTACTGTAGACAACCATAATGATTGGTTTTGGTCTTTTATACGGATAAAGGTTTTGCTCAATAGTGTTTGTTTTGTCACAGCACTCATAGATATTTAATATCAGATAAAATATGTCTACATTTTCAGACTTTGGAATGGCAATGGTATTTTTCAGCATTTCAATCAATTATGCAATTAGTTTATTAATCAATGCAACAAATATAAGATTTTCCTGCCATGTAAAGAGGGCCTGGATACCAGGTTTGGGGGTAGAGTAAAATCTGTCCTCATGCCTGCATCTCATCCAAGCTCTCCTTGCATATGCTTATGTGCATGCTTGATCAGGTGTGCACCACAGACATGATTACGAGGAGAGATGTTGGATGACTATAGAAGCTATAAGAGAAACACCATGAATCCTAGTAAATCCATAATCAATTCAAATCAATCCAGTGGGACTGCTACTCAGTGAGGTATAATTCAATGCATTGATTTCTAACTTAAATCTTGTCTTATCATTCAGCAGGTTTTTTTTAGTAGTTTATTGAACAGTCAGCAATAGCATGGTTTATTGAACAGTCAGCGAAGGCTAGCTGTGTTTTGGAAATGGCACTCTGAAGCCATAAACAGCAATGGCATGCTACAGCTTCGCATTACTGCAGGTTCCATGGGTACGCATTAAGGTGTAGCACATGCATGCGTTGTACATCAGCTAACGCTTCAGTAATGGGAATTCAGGCCACCTGCAGCTGTGTAAACGGCGCACAAGAAAAAGAGATGATCCCGGGTTGGCATTCTGTAAAGGATGCTTTCTGTGTGCAAAGGATGCTTTTGAGCTGGGTGCGCGCGTACACAGCAGGACATTAATGACTTGTGAGTGAAGAGCTTTGATCTCACACGAGCCCAAATAAAAGGGACGTTTCAAGAACCGGGACTGGGACGGGTCTGTTTCCACTCTATGTTGACTGCAGTAAGCTACACGCAGCAGAGCGCTGTCGTCTTATCAAACCCAGTCCTCTCATGCTTTACAAATTGTATGTGAGATCAGTTTAAAAAAACTTACATAATGCCTGGTGTCAGTCTTCATGAGCAGAAAGCATTAATTTTTCTCATACCCCAGTTATTTTTTGTAAATATTCTTAATCAGTCCAGTATTTGCGCAATAGGCTGAATCGAGATAAAATGAGGATTATTCAAACCAGATATTTAAACAATAACACTCACTGAATATCACCATAGTTAAAGGGTGGTGGTCATGTATCTGCATGTATTTCCTTAGTCTTCATTATGATTCATTAGATTTGTTCATTGCATGCTTGCTCTAGTGTGGCTCTAGTATGAAATACACTAACCAACCTAGTGGAACCTGAATGTATACTTAGAATAATAATAATGCCTTGCATTTATATTGCACCTTTCTCACCAACCGGTGACTCAAAGCGCTTTACAATGATGAAGAAAAAACTCGCCTCTATCACCGCCAATGTGTAGCACCCACTTGGGTGATGCAACGGCAGCCATTTTGTGCCAGAATGCTCACCACACATCAGTTGAGGTGGAGAGGGAGAGAATGAATAGAATGAAGTTAACATGAAACAAAGCTCTCTGTGCCTCAAAACACTTTCAGGAGTTCTTTGTTGAAGCTGCCCTCTAGTGACAGCAATGGTACAATACAATTCACCCCACTCAGAGTACCCATGAGTGAGCTGCTGTTAGCATTGCTGTAATAGCAATGATCCTTGTTTTAGGTATCCACCCATGTCTGTCATGGAGACTGACAAGTACTGCCATGCATGGACTGTGTATATGCATATGGTCACCTGCTTGGTTTATCAGTTGTTAACAATTAAATTTAAAAGGCTCATAAAAAACCCTTTGTACAGTTCATCAGTTGTGTATGCCAGTTGTAAATGGCTTCTTTTGTTTGTTTCCCGTCACCCAGGAAACCCGGACAGAGCTGTGACCCATTTCACTAGTCCTGGCATCGAGAACACCACTACACTGTTGCTAAGTGATGACGGTGCCACACTGTATGTGGGAGCAAGAGATGCTCTGCTTTCTCTGGACGTCAGCCAACCAGGCATCATGGAGCTGAGGAGCAAGGTGGCTATGTGGAGACACTTTTTTTCTCTCCGCCTGTTTGCTGACTATGTTTATCAGACATCTTCCCTTCACAACAAACATATATAGTCATATATACAGTAAATGCTATGCCAATGATATAATAGCTAGAGTAGAACAAATATAGTTCAACTAGATTATATTAAAGAATTATGGGCGCTGTGTAAAGCAATATACGGAACAGAGATGAGTCTGTATTTGAGGACATTGGTCTTTTTGTTACTATAACTCTCCACGTTCTTTTCCAGGTTGACTGGGCACCAGTAGCAACAAAGATTCAGGCTTGTACCCAGAAAGGAAAAAGTGAGGTAAGATCGGAGAACAATAGCCTTTATTCGATAAAAATTAATCCCTAACATTGTCTTATAAGTAAACACAAGTTGAAAAGTTGCTAAACTCGCCAAACTGTTTTGGAACAAAAACAATTATTGCTTTTAATTTTTAGTCAAAGTTAAAGACAAATGTTGATTGAATCCCAGCCATTGAATATGGGTCTAGTTGTAGACATGAGGTAGAATGCAATTACATCACAGAGCCCTGAACATCACAGTTTTTTTGTGATAAGATATATTAGGCTCGTGTCTGTGTCTGTCTCAAGTCCGACTTGCAAATTGAGCTGTAATAACTGATGGATTACACTGTGTGAAGGGGAGCAGAGGTTAAAATAAAATATTTTTTCATAGAATAGATAAAGGGGGAAAGCATAGAAAATATACAGGCAGAGCAGTTTATCTTAAGTGGGACATTGTGAATTGTGGGGTACAGAGACCCCCTCCTATCTTACTTGGCCTTCTCTTTTTTGCCAGATGGATTGTCACAATTTTGTCCGAGTCCTGCAGTTCCTCAACACCACTCACATCTATGCTTGCGGGACTTTTGCCTTCAATCCCACCTGCACTTTCATAGTAAGACCCTATTCTATCCTCTTCCCTTCCTCTGCCCTGTTAAAAGCCAATGAATGAACAATACTGCAAGCCTTTGACAGAATGTTACATTTTTTAAAACACTATACAGTCAAGCCGGAAAGTCTGCACAACCTTCTCCACGTTTTATTACGTTACAGACTTATACTACAATAGATTGAGTTAATTTTTTGCCTCAAACATCTACACACAATAGCCAATAATGGTGAAGTGAAAACAGGTTTTTAGAAAATATGCAATTTTATTTTACTGACAAAAATAGGTTATTTAGGAGTTACATATCTGTACACACCCTTAGCCTAATACTTGGTTGCTGCACCTTTGGCAGCGATTACAGCTTCAAGGCGTCTTGGGAAAGAAGCTACGAGCTTGGCACACTTGTTTCTGGACATTTTTGCCCATTCCTCTTGGCATATCCTTGCAAGCTGCGTCAGGTTGGATGGGGAGCGTCGGTACACAGCCATTTTCAGCTCTTTCCACAGATGTTCAATTGGATTCAGGTCTGGGCTCTGGCTGGGCCACTCAAGGACATGCACAGACTTTCTCTGAAGCCACTCCTTTGTTCTCTTGGCTGTGTGCTTCGGGTCGTTGTCATGTTGGAAGGTAAACCTTCGCCCCAGTCTTGAGGTCCAGAGCGCTCTGGAGCAGGTTTTCTTCAAGGTTCTCGGTGTACTTAGCTGCATTCATCTTTCCCTCTATCAGGACTAGTCGCCCCATTCCCGCT
Source organism: Synaphobranchus kaupii (assembly GCA_029718625.1). Taxonomy (NCBI): domain Eukaryota; kingdom Metazoa; phylum Chordata; class Actinopteri; order Anguilliformes; family Synaphobranchidae; genus Synaphobranchus; species Synaphobranchus kaupii. The sequence continues at coordinate 70,051,682 of CM056382.1, read as the reverse complement.
GCTGAAAAACATCCCCACATCATGATGCTGCCACCGCCATGCTTCACTGTAGGGATGGTATTAGCCAGGTGATGAGCGGTGCCTGGTTTCCTCCAGACGTGACGCTTGGTATTCTGGCCAAAAAGTTTTTGGTTTCATCAGACCAGAGAATCTTGATTCTCATGGTTTGAGAGTCCTCTAGGTGCCTTTTGGAAAACTCCAAGCGGGCTGTGATGTGCCTTTTACTAAGGAGGGGCTTCCGTCTGGCCACTCTACCATAAAGGCCTGATTGGTGGAGTGCTGCCTGGATGGTTGATCTTCTGAAAGGTTCTCCCATCTATACAAGGATACGCTGGAGCTCTGTCAGAGTTACCCTCGGGCTCATGCTCACCTCCCTGGCCAAGGCCCGTCTTCCCAGATTGCTCAGTTTGGCCGGGCGGCCAGGTCTAGGAAGATTCTTGGTGGTTCCAAACTTCTTCCATTTACGAATGATGGTGGCCACTGTGCTCTTTGGGACCTGTAAAGCTGCAGAGATTTTTCCGTACCCTTCTCCAGATCTATACCTTGACACAATCCTGTTTCTGAGGTCTGCAGATAATTCCTTTGACCCCATGGCTTGGAGTTTGCTCTGACATGCACTGTCAACTGTGGGACCTTATATAGGCAGGTGTTGGCAATCCCCAATCATGTCCAATCAATTGAATTTATCACAGGTGGACTCCAATTAAGTTGTAGAAACAGTATCAGTGGAAACAAAATGCACCTCAGCTCACTTTTGGGTGTCATATCAAAGGGTGTGCACACTTGTGTACATATGATATTTTACATTTGGATTTTTAATAAATTAGCACAAATGTCTAAACCTGTTTTCACTTTGTCATTATGGGCTATTTTGTGTAGACAAAACATTAACTCAATCTATTGTAGAATATGTCTGTAACGTAATAAAACGTGGAGAAGGTGAAAGGGGTGTGCAGACTTTCCGGCTTGACTGTATATAACATGTTCAGATCATCTTGTCAAATAAAATACCTGCAACTTTCCATTATAATGAATATAAATGTAATGGTAAATGTATATGAGAAAAAACTATCCCGTTTGAGCAATGCTCATATGTACAGCTGGCAGCCACTGCTTCTAGTTTCTGTAGATGGACTGTGCAGTAAAGATTGCATTTGATATTTATGTGAGATAACATTGACAATGCTGTAGATGCTGACCCCCCCATCCCACACCACCACCACCAAAGTCCCAAAGTGGATGCCCCCACCCATAAGTTACTAATGGTTGACAGTGACACTGAGATAAAGTTGGTTCCTATGTTCTGTTTGTTCCTGGATGGAAATACTGCATCTCTCTCTGTCTCTGTCTCTTTCAGGACTCTCTTACCCTCCTGAGCAACTCCCATGTGATACAAGAGGACGGCCGAGGGCGCTGCCCTTTTGACCCATACCAGAGGAACACAGCCATTGCTGTTGGTGAGATGGGAGTTGGATTGAGATAAAGATGGAGCTTTGCAACAATACCGGTTTCTCAGTCTGTGCTGTGGGAAAAAAAGAGATTTTACTGAGCCTGATCAAAATACCCTTTGTCTCCTCAACAATGTTCTTGGGAATGCCCAATCATAAAATACACAGGACATATTTGTAATTGCATGCTGTGAATCTCTAACTTGGTTGTCATCAGCTTCTTGGCTACTGCTAGATGGACTAAGAGACTGGTTACCTTCCTTCGGCATAGTTATCATGATGCATCTGTAATGAAGGGACTATGGGGACTGCGTTCTGTGTTGATTGGATTACCCCTCTTTTTAAACAAGTGTATCATTTCAATTTTTTAAATGTGGTGTCGACCCATCATATGTTTGCAAGCTTAGCTAGCCACAGCATTCTTGAAGTTAGCTAGAGGGCTACAGGCCCAAGGTGTCTTTTTTTGGTCAAAAATAGCACTGTCAGTTAGCACTGTCGCCTCACAGCAAGAAGGTACCGAGTTTGAATCCCGGCCGAGGGCCTTTCTGTGTGGAGTTTGCATGTTCTCCCCGTGTCCGTGTGGGTTTCCTCTGGGTACTCCGGTTTCCTCCCACAGTCCAAAGACATGCAGGTTAGGCTAATTGGAGACTCTAAATTGCCCATAGGCATGAGTGTGTGAGTGAATGGTGTGTGTGCCCTGCGATGGATTGGCGGCCTGTCCAGGGTGTATTCCTGCCTCTCGCCCAATGCATGCTGGGATAGGCTCTAGCACCCCCCGCGACCCTGACCAGGAATAAGCGGGTTAGATAATGGATGGATGGATAATTGTATTTGTAATTTTATTTCCCAATAGCTGAACGAACACCATTGTTACAAAAAGCCAAAGGCACTCTTCTTATTTTTCTGCAATTAAAAAGCCTTTATTGTAATGGCATTCCTATGAGGCATTAAAAATATCCAAGCTGACACACTAATGCGTTTCGCCGTTTGCCTTCATCAGAGTGTGACACTTGGATATCTTTAATGGCTCATAGGAATGCCATTTCAATAAAGGTTTTTTAATTGCAAAAAAATAAGAAGAGTGCCTTGGCTTTTTGTTTCAAAATTGAAGACTTCAGCTCCCAGCCAAAGAGCACCTTCTATGCAAAACTGACTGATCCTACCCAAGCAGCGCTCCAGTCCTCTGCTATTTTTGAACACCATTGTCAGTTGGACTATGCCTTTCTATCATGCACTGTGTGCCACTAAAAAGTAGAGTGGAAGGCCTCACTGTGTTAACTAATAAATAAGTGCACATGTTAAAATTCTGTATTAATATTTGCACTGACAATGGAGTTCAATGAGAGTAGAAAAAACAGCCTCCCCAGACCTTGTAGAGTATTTGTACCACGTGATCTGTTGTGCCAGGCTTTTGAAGCTCTTGACCTTATACAATAATGTGAAACTACTCAGGTCAGCTATTTGTGGCCTCTGATCTTACCCTGTATTTTTATTGATAGAAAAAAGTTAAATGTCATTATTAGTCACAATTTATTTTTATTTCTGTGTATTTAGATGGAGAGCTGTACACAGGGACTGTGGCAAACTTTTTTGGTGACAAACCAGTCATCTCTCGTTTCCTGAGTGAAAAAGGCCAGGCAGACCTCAGGTTAGATGACACACAGGGCTGGCTGGCAGGTGAGCACCTCTAGGAGGACCTTCTAGTAGACCCATGTCTCTTTCTCTCCAGTGAGAGAGATGCAGTATGTCCTTGCATCCAGATCTTTCAATGTGCTCTAGCCTTTGTTGTGGGTTACTTATAGGTTGAACAAATTATGCACTCTAAAGTTCCAATGAAGTGCCATGTGTACGTTGTTCTTTTCTGTTTTGCAATGAAGTGCTAAGCATGCCAACATAATTATTAAACATTGAATTATTCTCTAAAATGTATCCCAATTTATTGCAGTTATATGTTCAGACTATGGCTGGTGTGTGAAGTATGTTACACCTGTAAGTGCCAATGTGCCAAAGAACCCTGGAAATATGTACTGTGCAGTCCAAATGCACTTGGACAGTGACACATTTTTTGTTGTTTTGGCTCAGTGCTCCAGCACATTGGACTTGAAATGGAACAGTGACGATGAGGTTAATGTGCAGATATTCAGCTTTAATTTGAGGGTGTTTACATTCATATCTGGTGAACCATGTAGCAATTGTAACTCTTTTTATAAATAGTCCCCGCATTTTAGGGGACCAAAAGTAACTGGGGTTAACATAAATTTAAATAAAGTTGTGATATTTCTCACAATTGTTTTGCTATGGCCTTCTCTTAATTGTATTATTATTTCAGTCTCAGCCTTTTGTACTATTTTCCCTCTTACCAGAGCCGACTTTCATCAGCTCCACCTTCATCTCCAGTGAGGACAAAGTTTATTATTTCTTTAGGGAGACAAGCATGGAGTACACATTCATCAATGACTACACTATCTCTCGCGTTGCCCAGGTCTGCAAGGTAAGGCACACCTCTGTTGGGCCTCTGAACTTGATGTATTACTCCCTGTCATACATACGTCAGAGACAAAAGGCCATTAGACGATGGTTTATTAAAGGAAAATACAGCACAAGCTGAGGTAAAGCAGCTGTGAATGGTATCCACAAAGGCTGGTCTCCTAAATTCCCTTTCTTACGAGAATAGGCAGCAACATCATGGTGGGTTGTATCGTTCACCGTTTTCTCCAGTGCCCTTTTTTTCATTGGCGCCCTCATTGCTGGATTTGTTTTAATTTTGGAAATGTTTTTCTTTTCTGGCAGAGTGACGCAGGTGGGAACTTTATCCTGCAAAAGCGCTGGACCACCTTTGCCAAGGCGCAGCTCTGCTGCCAGGCAACTGCAGATTTACCGTTCAATATCATCCAGGATATGGTCAGCCTCCCACCCCCAGAGGGCGCTTCTCCTGATGACACACTATTCTATGGTGTCTTTAGCTCACAGTGGTAAGATACAGAAACATACTGCACGTATGTTGTGCAGTATAAGAGTTTACAATGTCTTCATGAATAATCACAATGGAATAGATTGTAAATAGTTTCAAAACAAAGAGTTGCTACCCACACTGTATGGAAACTTACAAGCCCCTCTGCTAGCTAAATCAGATTATTAGCCAGCAGGCTACTTTTCATCTCTCAAAATCCATCCAACACCTATGGGAAGTAATACATATTTTAAAAAATAATGTAAAATCAAGATGTTCTTAGAGCGTTTTTTCAATAAAAATATGACTTCTTATTCTTATTTACTTATACTTACTTACCTTGCAAAGTGAAATAAAGTCAATCATGCACCAGCACCAACAACCAGCAATGTCCCACAGCATTTATGAGAGGTAATGATGCATGAAGCTTAGCTTCAGTAACAGAAGACTTGGTTATGTGCTTTCTGTGTCTCTCTCTGTACTTACCAGGTCACTGACTTCAGGACAGTCAGCAGTGTGCAGGTTTCGACTTGGGGACATCAAAAACGTGTTCGCTGGAAGCTTCAAGACGCTCAATCGGGCCACGATGCGATGGGATTTTCTTCACAAAGTGAAGGTGGCCAGTCCAGGGCAGGTAAGTGTCAGAGTTTCCTAAAAGAAGTAGAACTATGGTTCGTTCTTTCTGAGTCAAAAGACTTAAGAACATAAAATAAATTTGAATGGAAATTTGATTGGTTTAATTATTAATTAAAATATTTGTATGTAGAATATAGTTCAATCACACGTATTTAAACAGATATTTAGTAATCAATTCCAGTTAGGGATTATCAGTGTTTATATTCCTCCTCTCCGTACAGTGTGGATTACACAACGCCTCTGACACCAAGCTGAGGTATGTGAAGGAAAACTTCCTGGCAGAAGACAGTGTGCAACCAGTGGACCGGGGCCTGGTGCTTGTGTCACGTGATCAGCTGTACAGCAGGGTCGTAGTGCAGAGAACACGGGCAGCCAATGGCAGGGACTTCACAGTGCTCTTCTTGCTCACTGGTAAGACATGGGGCTGGACATCCCCATCCGCACGAACTAGCTGTGTCACAAAGGTTGTCAGTTTCCAAACCTGTGTGTGATTCATGTTGCTGAGTGGGAGATTGGGTGGTAACAATACTTGTTTTACACAGTATTGTACGTTCTTTTTTGTACCACAATACATTCATTGCCTACAGTGTATTTTGAGATTTACAAATGAAAACCATTTTTCTGCTAAAGAATGCTGCGTGTGAACAAAAATGTGATCATTTAAGGTTAGGAATTCACTGTATGTCTCTCTCTCTTTCTCTCTCACACACACACACACACACACACACACACACACACACACACACACACACACACACACACACACACACACACACACACACACACACACACACACACACACACACACACACACACACACACACACACACACACACACACACAGTTGTTAACACAACTTTATTAACAGTTTATGGCAATATTAGCTGAATTAAGATGAAATTTGCAATCCCTGTACCATTTTCATATTTGAACATATTTCAACGACGTTTTACTTATGTTAATCTTCTGTAAAGTTTTGCTTGACGATCGTTGGCTATGTCTCTTTTAGAATCTGGGTTCCTTCACAAAACAGTGGTGTCAGACAAAGGTCCACATATCATAGAGGAGATCCAGGTCTTCAAGCAGCCACAGTCTGTTAAAAATATCCTCCTCTCCCTTACCAAGGTACCCATCTCTCTCGTATTTCCCTTCCTGTCCATCACAACCTGTCCCTCTCTTCTCTGCTTTAACACCAGCACCACACCCACCTGGTATTTCATTGTTTTTCACTTGTTCTCTCTACACGTCTGTGTCTGTCTCACTCTATTACACATTCTGTTATGTCTTTTTCTCCCCTTCTGGCTTCTTCCTCACATACAGCTTTACATCATTAAATAAATCTCTTAGGTAAGACTCAACAGTGACCCAAGCATTGTGACTCAGCATTAAGGATGAATGGGTCATGGTAGGAATTAATGTAAGAGCAGGCACCATGCAACACAACCAATGTAACAGTCTGTCAATTGGACTCACGTGACTATTCGTTGGTTGTCAGAATCAGCAATGATCTTTTATATGGGACACCTGGAGTCAGAACTTTGACCCTTTATATTCATTAAAAAGAAGACTGACCTTTGGCTGGGCAGATGATTCTCTCCGAAAGAACATCTGAAGCATCACACCTTATATGTATGGTGAGGGCATCGGATCTCATCAGTGTGTGTACAATCCCTAGTCTGCAGAACGACAGTGTATGCTGATCCAATCTGGGTGGCCTGACCTTCAGCCCTGATGGATATTTGTGCCGTCACAGGGAGTGGTGTTCGTGGGCTCCTCCGAGGGTGTGTTCCAGATACCAGTTTACAACTGCTCATTCTACTCAAGCTGTGCAGAGTGTGTGCTGGCCCGGGACCCCTTCTGTGGCTGGGACCCCAATCGACTGGCCTGTGCGGAAGTGACCAGCATCACATCTGGCGCGTGAGTACCTCTTCCTGGGCCGCATTTCCCAAAAGCATCTTAGAGTTCAGATCATCTTAGAGCGTTTTGCGTTTGTGCTTTATTCATTCCATGAGTAAAATGATTCAAATTTACTGACATTAGATAAAAAAAGATAATAAAAGTAGTGGGAGAAAGACAAAAAACAAATGACAAAAAACAAACAAGCAATGAAAGTAATATAAAAACAAAATAGCCTTAAATGATCTTTATCTAAGATCCTTTTGGGAAATGGGGCCCTGTCTGGTCACAAATGACCAACACAGGGCAATGACCACCGAACAGTACAGAGAGGCTTCATTATGGAACTATGGAAATCCAATCAACACAGAACACAGACCCCATAGTCCCTCATTACAGATGCATCATGATAACTGCGCCAAAGGAGGGTGACTAGACTCTTAGGCCATCTAGCTTGCTAGCACTGCAGATTGAGAATGTGAGTCTCGGAGGGTGAAAGAATATATTGTTTATTACAGAAGATTAGAATAAATGTGCTTCGCTGTCATATACATGTGTGGGTGTAGAACATAAGTCTGAGGGTGACTGCAAAGAAGATAAATTATGAACTGAAGATCTTAATTAAGTGTCATATTTTACTGTAGCCCTGTGTAGAATGTAAGGACAACAGAAGGCTAAGATCTGAAAAAGTGCCACACAATTTCATAATCCCGTGATGCAAACACAGAGGGCAGGGGGTCGTTGTGTCACTCATGTTCAAACACTGACGTGTCCTTGTTGGTGTGCTGCTTTCAGAGCCCAGGATGTGGAGCTGGGAGATGTGACGAAGACGTGTAGCGCTTCACAGATTGGCTCACCTGGATCTGCTGGTAGCACAGTCCCCCCAGGTTATGATCACTGAATGCCTATACCACTGAAGCAGAGGTAGATTTAGAATGTCCTTGTATAACTGAAGTAAACACATGCATAGGTGTCAACAGATACTGAAAAAAAAACACCAGTTACCAACAATACTAGTTTTACTGCAGCCAGAGGTCAGTTTATTTTTCAGCAAAATCAGAGGTCCATTAGTCAGTAAGTGTTGTACATATTTACTGTATATTCCATTATGTATTTAATCTCATATGTCCCTTTTTTTGATTGCTGGTTGTTTCCGGTCCCTCAGAAAAGTTTGAATATGTGCGGTTGGATGAGGTTGTGAGGCTCCACTGTCCCAGGGCATCCAGACTGGCACTGCTACGCTGGGAGCGGCCCAGCAACATCCTCCACCCAAACACCTTCCTGCAGCTGGACGATGGCAGCTTGAGCTTCCTAGCCACTCCCCACACACTGGGGACCTATCACTGTGTCGCTGTGGAAAATGGCTACGAACAGACCCTGGCCGTCATCTCTGTGAAGCACCGTGTCTCTCCCCGATCCATCACCCGTCACCACACCCCCGTAAAGAGCCAGCCCAGGACAACGATGAAACCGAGTCTGGGGCCAGGGACGGAGCAGATGACAACGGTGTGGGCGGGGACTAGGAGCGAGATAGTGAGGGATGCGTGGGAGGAGTCAGTGAGGGAGGAAGTGACAGATGTGAGGGCGAAAACTCAGATACCGCCGGTGTCAGAACCAATCAGAACCAACCAGAACCAGAACCAGAACCAACCACTGACCATTCAGGCAGAGCATGGCATATCCACTCCAATCAATGAAACCTCCTCCACTTTCACCCAAATTCAGAAGCCCTACCCTTCAAGTAACGTCAGGAGTTACTACGGGGAACTGCTCGTGGTCTCCTTTCTATTGGTGGCGTCTCTGTGCATGTTGATGGCTGGCGTAGTCTACATTCATCATCAGAGGAGTTCTGTTAAATCAGCACTTCAGGACTATGCCAGTACGGATGAGGAGACAGTCAGCACTAAGCAGTGTGATCCCCCTTCCGAGCATAAACCACTTGGTAGTGTGCCGAAACCGAACAAGGAGGAGGAGATCAAAGACACTGCGGGTTGGACCACTCCATCCGGGTCCAGCGAGGAGCTCCCTGTCATGCCTATGTAAATCACGGGGCCTACACTCTCATTACACCCTGTATGAAATCAAGTAACATGTCAAAATCTGATCAATCAAATGAGCTAATACTCTTGAAATGGGCTAATGGTTGATGAATGCAGCCACAATACTTTCGATTTAAAAAAAATTGTGTATTTAAAATTTGAACCTGACAACACAGGCAAACTTGCAAACAGGTATCTTTTAAAGAGCAGAATTGCTCTGTTGGAAGTATACTGGTAGAATTAGTATTGATGATTAATATGATTTTCATTATTTTATGGTTTAATGTGTTTCCTGCAATGACAGACCAAGCATGGTAAAATTGGTTTTACATTAAGCTGGGTTCAAAATAAAAGGGGCTGTATATGTGCATATTGTTATTGTATATGTGCATATTGTTATTATATATGTGCATATTGTTATTGTATATGTGCATATTGTTATTGTATACGTATGTGCATATGTGCATATTGTTATTGTATATGTGCATATTGTTATTGTATATGTGAAAATTGTTGATGGCAGAGTAAGTGAATGTAACTACTGCATATGAAGGAAATTTTATGTTTGTATTCAGTTTTATTTATTTTTTACTGTTGTTGCTTTGTGTATATCAGTATTTTTTTCCCTTTTTTATTTGGATGCATATTCTTACCAATTCTCTTTCGATACATTATTTAAATTACTAAGTTATCATAGCAGATGTGAAATTGAGTCATAAATTGAATCAGAGTTTAAGTGATTTTTGTTTGTTTTTCTGCAACTTTTCTGGATGCATAAAATGTTACACAATAAAACTGAATCTTCTAATCTTGCCGTTTTATCAAACATAGCTACATTGCTCTTTTAATTTTTACAAATAAATTGATGAAGAAATATAATTATGTATTCAACACCTAGAAAGTGCATATAGAAATCCTTGGTCAATTTCTTATTGTTAATTTCAAATTCAATACTATCACAGAAAAAAAAGATTATATGGGTGTGTGTGTGTGTGTGTGTGTGTGTGTGTGTCTGTGTGTGTGCGCGCGTGCACATTTTTGTCTGTCGGTCCGTGTGGTGGAAATATAGTACAGTAATTATAATGAACACAACATGATGATTTTTAATTAATGATGATTTTATTCATTTTTTTTATTAATAATGAATTTTTTACATTACGTCATTTAGCAGACGCTTTTATCCAAAGCGACGTACAATAAGTGCATACAGAGACGTCATCAAAGTCACTACAGAACAGACAAGACAAAGCACATCCTTCCCATAATGTAACAGCTATCCCTAGTAATGAACGTTGACTGTAGTTCACAGTAAGCTGTGGGTAAATCAGCTATACTACACTTCTATTCTAAATACTATTATAAACTATAACAAACAGACAGGAAAAAACAGGGAACTAGTACCATGAGGTCCTAGGTTAGAATATCAGTCAAGGTGGAGTCTGAAGAGGTGTGTCTTCAGGCCTCGACGGAACGCAGGCAGGGTTCGAGTAGAACGTAGGGGAATGGGAAGTTCGTTCCACCACTGAGGAGCTAGGGTGGAAAAGCTCCGCAGTCGGGACGAGCGAGAGCCGTTGACACGGAGGGGGGAAAATGCGAGTCGCCCTGCTGTAGAAGAGCGCAGTGGTCGAGCAGGAACATAGTTCTGGATTAAGTCCTGCAGGTAGGCGGGGCCTGTCCTATTGGCTGCAGTGTAAGCCAGGGTCAGAACTTTGAACCTGATCCTGGCTGCAACTGGCAGCCAGTGGAGTGACCTCAGCAGGGGGGTTACATGGGGAAATTTCGGGAGGTTGAACACAAGCCGGGCAGCTGCATTCTGGATCAGTTGAAGAGGCAGAATGGCGCAGGCTGGTAGGCTTGCGAGCAGGGAGTTGCAGTAGTCCAGGCGTGAGGTGACCATGGTCTGGATAAGAAGCTGGGTGGAGTATGTGGTACAGTCAAATCCTCCTGATGTTGTACAGGAGGAACCTGCAGGACTGCTGATGTGCTCTTTGAAGTCCAGCCGGTCGTCCAGGACCACCCCCTGGTTCCTTTTTACAGATTGTAAAGCCTATAACAGACCCACCTCCTCTTCCACTCTCTGTCTCGCTGTCTATGGAGGCTAATGAAACCCAGGGTGTCTCCAACTCCAGCCTACATATGCTCCCACAGTTCCTGCTGAACCTCACGATGAGTTCACTGGAGTGGAGGCAAAACTCTAATCAGGATGAACCACTGTGGCACAGAAGTGCTACCATTGCTATTGATGGAATAAGCACTGATATTTAATAGTGAAATGTCATTCACAGTGGAGGTAATTCAATGAGCGATTAAAATTGTAATTATAATTGTAACTAATTAATTAAGCAAAAAATGTTTCATTAAAGAGATACTGCAGAGGCTTTTCTAAGGCCCTTTTTTCCGCTTCAATTTGAACTGAAACTCGTGAGTAGGCGTGGTCATATGACGATGATGCCACGTAGTCATTTTATGAATATTCATACGGTCAAGGAGTGAAAGGGTGTGTCTTGGTGAACTGACTCAGTCCCCTTCCAGCTCTCTCCTCACAACTAAATAAAATGGCTGTATTAGTTGAGCAACGTCTTCGCGAGGAGAGGACCCAGGATGTAACCGAATGGTAAAGCTAACGTTACCTAGCTAAGTTAGCTTGTTTGTTTGCCTAAAGTAACGTTACTATTGAATACATTCAAATACACAGCAAAACCCAGTCACACAGTAACGTTAGTATATTGAACATGGCTGATTGTAGCGCCCTCATAACTTCACTTGGTCCGGAGGGAATTATCATTTATTAGCTAACATTATTCATAAATGATATAGCTAATATAACTAACGTTAGCTATCTAAGTTACCAGTTCTCTCTGGACCAAACGGGGCTAAACTCACACACAATAGACTGCCTTGCATTACCTAACTTATCGATACATTCCGTCCGAGTTACTGACCAACTGGTTACTGGTTTTGCTAGGGCTACATCAAATGTATTATTGCTATCGTTTATTAGCTAACGTTACGTATTCATAAACGATAGCTCACACAATAGGTTGCCTTCAACCCCACATTAGCTATTACCTATCAGTAATGTGAACCGTTTGCAAAAGCATTTTTGTTGTAGTTTGTACAGATAACGTGCATGTAAACAGAAACAAACTAATGTCCCAACAGGTGTGCTTGTGGCCACTGCTGCTCTAACCTGTCCCCTCCAGAAAACCTATGTTGCCGTGAGGTTACTGAGGTAACGTTATGTCAGCGTAGTTATGAAGCTATTCTTGATTTGTCTAATACTGCTGTGCCGTAGTCGGGCATGCTTGGCCCAACTGTATAATAGTGGCCAATACATGTGCAATTACACAATGTCACAAATACAATGTAATAGGTATATTGTACTTAGCTGTTTTACTTAGCTGATGTAATGATTACAAAATTACATCCATCACTGTTGGGATGGCACCTGGCTTCAGCGACGGAGTTTTATAGAAGCCCATCTCAAAGCCAGTTAAATTGTGGTAGCAGTCCGGTGTGAAGTGCGCGTTGCACACTGTCACTAGGGCTTTCTTCGGCAAGTCCGCTTGCTCTACACCGATAGCTTTAAGCCACTGGCTAGCGCTGGGTCTCTCGGCAGACTATGAAAGATAGCAGAGCCAGTGGCGTTGCACCGAGGAACGATACATATCTGACTCCTTGGCATAATGCAGGCAAGTTAGCTAAAGATACCAAGTAGTAAGACGTCGTATATGAGTAACTGTAGCTCGATATAAGTCGTAATATTAACGTTAGCAATAATACAAAGCAATTCGCATTTGAACTTGAACTAGCTAATTAGCAGTACAAGGGTCTCAATCTCAGAAAGAAAAAAAAAATCGTCGTTCTCTGCTTTTATACCACATGCCCAGCCAAGACCCACCCCTAGGACCACCTCAAGTCCACCCATTTTTATGTTAAGGCTTTCGTGACGTCACGAATCCCCGGAAGCCAGCATATTGGTAAGTCTACACAAAAACTCAGATAAAACCATTTTTACTAAACATAAAATTTTCGGACATAAACAGTTGTGTATGATCATAATCTAACTCAAAACATAGGTTGTCAACGGGAAAAGTCGGTTTTTGACTGCAGTATCACTTTAATAACTGTAATGAACCTACTGTAAATGTATTGGGTGTTTGTTATTGATTAAAATGTAAAAATGTAATAATTGCATCTGAACTGAAAGAAGACTGAGGAACACTGCACATATATTTATCTTTAATTAAAACAAAATATAAGCATAATATAGAACTGATAACAATAGTGGTGAATTTATAACACATAATACAAACTTTAGCAGCTACTTTAACAGGTGACCACCTTATTGGCCAGGTTTGGTGATATGTTTGCGAATTTTAACTGATCAAATAGCTCCATTCACTGATTTCACTCCCAACTTCATATACAGACAAACTTGGTTAGTCTTTGGTCTCCACAGAACTGCGGTCTCCGCCAAACAAAACAGAGCATGTGAATCTTGTTGTGATCGTCTATCTTTGCCCCAGTGCGCACGTGGGGCGGTCCAACATTACGCAGTGATGTAATACTAGGGTAGCCAATAACTGTTTACGTGCCGATTTCACGTCGCCAATACTGGTATCCACCAAATTGCACTATGCACTACTTACATTATTTACAAAGCACAGCGCTTCGTCCTGTTTTTCATTTTGCTTGCCAGTTAGCTAGCTAGAGATCCAACTTGACCCATGGACTGAAAAACATCCGCTGATTTATTTTTGAACGAATTGATGAGATGTGAGGTACTAGCTTACAGTAGCTAACCCGCTAGTAGCCACAATACCTCCCGGATTCAGATAGTTTGCTAGCCTTATATCACAGAGACATCTGTGAGAGTCATGGAAAAAGTCAGAAAAATCTTAGTACATTTGTCGAAGGAAAGTTCCGTTCATCAGTGTGCCCGTTTCGTACAGGTCAGTGAGCTGTTGTTGTAGCTTCTATCTAGCTGTAACGTTAACGTGCGTTAGTAACACATGCATCCTGTTGTCGGTTGTAACTAACTATACATTTAACTTAACATTAGCTACTTCGTCGAAAGGATATTTGTCTTGTTAGCCAGCTAACTTAACGAACCTGGGCAAGCTATACAATATGGACATCAAGCTATTCATGGACATCATAGCCATCACCTCAATCGACTGAGTTACAGCACGTGTGTTCATTAATTCGCTGAGTTATATCAACTAATATTTTACTCCCATCGCATGTTCTGTCTGCATAGAGTATAACTGGGCATTTCGCGGGTTGCCAAGACGACCAGGTAAAGGTGAGCTGTTCACTTGAAAACAATCGATTCCTCTTGTTCGGACATGAGAACGGGAAGGAAGGGATGGAAGTACCTCTCAAGGTGAGAGATCAAGTTAACGTTAATGTTGCATACCCATTGACTGTCATTTGTCCGTGTGTTCATGAAAGGTATTTTTGTAACGTGCAATAAGTATTATTATAGCTACTAATGTCGCAATATAAACACAGTTTACGCTATACGAATTACCTATATTGTTGCTTTCTGCCACCCAGAGAGCTTCCTTCTGCCCCTTCAAGTTCCTTTCGAACACAGAGGCCGCTTCGCTTCCAGCGCATGTGCTGAGCCGTGGTGTGGATGTGGGCGTGGCTGTCTTGCTGCAATCAGCCAATCAGAAGGTGCTTCTGACCCGACGTGCAGCTGACATGAGAATTTTCCCCAATGTGTGGGTCCCACCTGGTATGACTGCCAGATTATAGTCTTTCTTGAACGTTGTTTGCAGCTTTGTCACCCTGGAGTGAATTACATTTTTCTGTTTTTGCAGGTGGTCATGTGGAACTGGATGAAAGGGTATAGCTTCTACAATTGAGAAAAATAAACCAATAGCACAAAGTGTCAAAGTAACTGAAAATGTCCCCCTCCTGTATCACGACAGCATTATGCAAATAGCATCAGAGATTAGCCAAATTTGCTGATGCCTGCAGAGTTCCCTGTTGTTTCAAACAGGAATTACCTGTCCGTTAGAGAGATGGCTCTTACCACCAGATCTCAGGGGCCTCATATATCATACGTCTGAGTGAATTGAGTGCCATTTCAGAGTAATGATGAGGGTCTCGCCCTGTCTCTGTGGAAGCTGCTTGATGCAGGACTCAGGGAACTGAAGGAGGAGACTGGTTTGAAGCTGGACCCAGACGACGTCTCATCTCAGCTGATTGGACTCTGGGAGGTGTGTGAGTGACTCCGCCTTCAGCAATGCGATTGCAGTCCGTTACCCTGACAGTCATTTCTAAAGCAGCATTTTACACTCATTGGAACTGCCACATAGCATTCATAGGTTATTTTATGCTTGTGAAAATGTGAACTAACCTTCTGGACAAAAATGTGAGAGACTGCATGGTGGTGCAGATGCTTTTAATCCTCTCGCAGTATTAATGACCTCCATTGGTGTGGCATGTGGGGGCCCTACGCGCCGTTTTGGGCATCCAAATTGTGCTTTGTGTAGTAAAGCCTTCATAGAACTCGTCTAACTAGAACTTACCAACACGAGCCAAAACATTTTGACCTCTATAAAATTGATATTGAACAATAATAAAAAGTGTTTTGTCTTAATCTTGCTCTCCAGTCAGTGTACCCCCCCATGCTGTCCAGAGGGCTGCCAAAGAGACATCACATCGTCACCTATATTCTTCTACACACCTCCCTCACACACCTGCAGCTCCAGGTATACGCAGTCTGTTTTTCGTTGTCTTTATTTGTGTGTAGTGTAAATTGTTGTACCTCTTCCAATCAACTCCATTGGGGAAGGGAGGGGGAACTTATATAAACGAATTTACCCGTTGGGACTGGGGGCTGGAGACTGGGGACTGGGGTTGGTTAGTAGTTTGATGGGGCGCTGCTGGAGAAGTGGCAGCTGGCAGTGGTCTAATTGGGCCAGTAGGGGGTAGTTTATGAAAGGCCGCTGTGTGCCTCTGGCTCTAGACGTTCCTCCTCTCCTCGTCTCTTAGGCTGGTCTGTGCCCGGATCCTGCGGAGGTCAGTGGCTGTGTGTGGGTGGACGCTGATCTGGTCAAAGCCATTGTGTCCGCTGTGGATGGAGAAGAGGATTCTGTGGTGCTGCCAGCAAACGTGCCGCAGTCTATGAGGTAAAATGTGGTTATCATTTGCAATCTTTATTATTTCTTTGTGTGTGTAATAATTATTCCGGTTACTGCAGGGTGTAAGTACAGGTTACATTAAAGAGAATATCAGCGAATATCACTTGAGGGCGCTGTTTATTCCCTTATATTTCATATCTCACTATGTTTTTGAATCTTTGTAGCCGAGGTTGCATGTCTCATGCAATCCAAAGACATGCAGGTTAAGCTTCTTTGGGGAAGGGGGGTGGGGTGTTAACAGGTCATTGCAGTAAAAGAGCGTGCCTGCTTAGTCAAACTACCCTCTATAAATAAAGGTTGTTAATAATAATAATAAAATTGTGTGTTGTATATTCAAACAATGAGGGGAAAAGGCTGCGCCATATTCATCTCAAGTCGTGGTACTAATAAGAGATATTGCAGAAGACACCGGCATGTTTTTAATGAAGCATGTTATTAATCTGGCGTCCCTCAGTACGTTTGACCGCCAGGGTTCTACTGCATGAGGTCACTGTTCCGTTAACGTTCTGCAGCATGTCTGAGGTGTCCCCAGACGGCAGGCTCAGGGAGTCAGTCCTGCCCACGTCGATTCTGTGCAACCGGGCCCCGGCGAAGGGGGAGGACGTGGAACGGGTGAGCACGGGTACCAAGTTTGCGCTGGAGCTGTGGCTGACCATGTTGGAGTCCCAGGAACAAGTCAACAAGGAGTGACCCCCCGCCCATCATGCATGCCTGTCTCTTATTGAGGGGCTTAAGCCAGCTTAGACTCCAGGGAATCAGTCATGCACTGTCTGCACTGACAGTTTGTGGTGATAGATATGTTGATATTGTCATCACCAGGAGCACTGGGCAGGTTTGAAAACTACAGTATATCTGTGTAACAAGGGCCTAACAAATTTTCCTGTCATTGTCTGGACTGCCTATCGCTTTGGGTCCATTCACAAAGGGATGAAGACAAGGTACAATGAAGGGAAGCAATTCAATTTAGCAACTTTTGCTTTATGTATGTACACCTGCAAGCCACAAGGGGGCAGAGCAATCATGAATAAATGGAAAGGCAAATATCATGAGAGGGAAATTTATATCAAGAGACCTCAACAATGTTGTATGTTGTATTTTAAGTGCATTTATAATATTTTCCATACCCTTCTTAACATGTCCTGGATCTGAATATACATTTCTGTGTTCTTGTGCAGTACATGGAAGAAAAGACGAAAAATCAAAACAATTTCTGCGTTCGTGGCAGATTTATATTTCATACTTTTTGTTTGTAAAAGCTTTGCAGTTTTTGTTTCATGGATTTGTCAATTAAACTGTCGATATTACTGTAAAGATGCATATTTGTAGTTGTCCACTTGCTTGAAAACGGATGCGATGATTTGTTGGAATGTCCTTTTTAGACAGTACAGTAGAGAGTGTTTAAGGGGTTTTGTTGACATGGTGTTTTTGTAGTAGCCATCATTGAGAACCAAGACCATTATAAGTGGGTTGACCCAACACTGTTACCAGGAACTTACCTCATACCATGTGAGTGATTATGAAAAGGTTGCGTCAAAATAATCAGGAATCAAAATCTATATCATATTTAG
This sequence comes from Synaphobranchus kaupii, assembly GCA_029718625.1. Classification (NCBI taxonomy): domain Eukaryota; kingdom Metazoa; phylum Chordata; class Actinopteri; order Anguilliformes; family Synaphobranchidae; genus Synaphobranchus; species Synaphobranchus kaupii. Next base: position 70,033,985 of record CM056382.1, on the reverse strand, counting down.
ATGTCTGTTTCAATTGAAATGATGTCTGGTGGCCATTCAAATAATGTGTTCCACTCCCATCTTCTGGGTAAATGTGTGGATGAGGAGCCAAGCGCCTCTGAAATCTTCATCTGGCTCCTCCCAGTGTTATCCCAGTCCCTGTGCAGAGCTGCCAGAGCGGCTATATTTAGCATTGTCATTCAGACTTTGCACTGACATCACAGTGAAATGTATGATTTTAAATGAAGTTAATCTGCGGGGCCCTGTCTTTGTTGCCCGAATCCTGTCTGGTAGGTGTATGTGGTGTTGAAGCTCACATTTACACTACTGTCATTCTGGCATGGGCCTGGCAATCTCTGCAGGAAGTGAATCAGTTGAGCCGTCCTGCCCTGAATCCATACTAATGCATTGTATAATAGCAAGAGCACGTTACAGGAGGGCACTTTACTGTCGCCCAAATGAGTTTCTTTATGATTTCTTCATTTTTCTTGGCCAAATGTTGGCTTCATATTTTAGAATATTAAAAAATGATGTACAAACAAAGGGGAGAGTAGTAATGTCCCTAATGGGATTTGAACCTGAGACTAACTTGACAAGCAAAAGTGCCCAGGCTGTATACAAAGATTAAATACAAAATTACAGTAAAAATGCATAGTACAGCACATAATGCTACTACATGCAGTACTATAAAATAAATTGCCCTGCTGATATCATGTCAATTTCATTCCAGAACTGCAATCATAACCTGTGATGTTCACTCTATGAACATAGTCCAAAAAATGTATCTCCAGTAAGATTTGTAAGGAATTTATGAAAGTACAGGTATGGATTTGATATTAATGTCATTTGGTTAATTCTGAGTAACCTTACAGGTTTGCACTTTTAGAGTGCAGCAGCCATTGTGGTGTGTACATTTCCCATAATGTGACATCCTTTTAATGATTAGTTAAAAGTTCTTAGGAGCAGTAGTCCTGCAATGATTAGGCAAGTTCTTGGGAGCAGTAGTCGTGCAATTTATTTCTTGTCTCCGGAGATTGGCGTGGGAGAGTTCACGCTAATGTGTGGGCTGTACTAATACAACTCCATGGTTAACCTTGTTTGGCAGGCATTACATCCTTAGTGACCACACCAGTGAGATTTATTAATCTATTGTTGAGCTGATATTGTATATGCAATTAAGATGTACTAGGAAGGAACAGTTGTGTATGTGCAAACATGGCAGGAGCTTGGTAGTACCTTGCACTGGTGACGTTTTTCACTTTTGGGCTGAACACTGTGGTTATCACTGCGATACACGATAAACTGTGTGTGGTTCTCACTGCGATATATCCTTTTCATGATTGGTTACACTAATAAAGAGAGTATGCTGTAATCTTTCAAACTTTCAATGACTTGAATTATATTGTTAAACCCATATTGATTTTTTAAGATGCGATAGCTGTTACTTGACCGACCTCCTTACATCTGCATGTGAAATAGATTTACAGTGTACTGACATTGAATGCCCAGTCATCACCTTAAGATCCAACAGTAAAATAATCCTATTCAAGGCAGAACAAGTTTTCTGCAGTCCTTTAGGAAAAAGTTTTTATATTTCATTCATCCTGAATTGTTTTCTAATGGACGAATGTTAAACTGAGTTACTTTAGCTTGATGGTGTTTATTTTCCAGCATTTCATTTTGTGAATAATGTAGTGATAATTTCAAGAGAATGCAAATGGGAGACTGAGGTTATAGCTTTTATCTTGCCATCATACAAAATGCTTTTCCACAGCGCACAGAGAGTTTGTACATTTCTTTCAGATTTCATTTATAGGTTGCCATGAAGACTTGAGCAACATTTTGAATTGGAAGGACCATTTTTTTTGCTAGATTCCAGGTGGTTTCTATTTCACAAGATGAAACTCCTCATCAAATCTCACCACCACAGCTTCCCAGACAGCTAGCTGGTCTGTGACAATGTTTATATGTTGTTATGGATACAAAACGCCTGGAAGTTGTAATGATGAACCTTCAGAAGGTTGTTTTTTAGCTGTGCATTAAAATCGGGGCATTAAAGTTCTTGGGAGGAGTAGTTCTGCAGTTTATCGCTTGTCTCTGGAGATTGGCGTGGGAGAGTTCACACTAATGTGTGGGCTGTACTAATGCAACTCAATGGTTAACCTCATTTGGCAGGCATTACATACATGGTGACCCCACCAGTGAGATTTATTAATCTGTTGTTGAGCTGATATTGTGTATGCAATTAAGATGTACTAGAAAGGAACAGTGTGTATGTGCAAACAGCAGGAGCTTGGTAGTACCTTGCACAGGTGACGTTTTTCACTTTTGGGCTGAACACTGTGGTTATCACTGTGATACACTGTATGGAGAAGTCTGAAAAGCTGACCTCGGTATGAAATATTTCATAGCAACCTGTCTAAATATCTTGATTTATTCAATAGGTTTCTACCTGGCTACATTTTGAAAAAAATGTAATACTTTAGTAATTTTTTATTTAATGAATCAACATACCAATAGGGTCTCTTTACAGTACACTGACCTTTTCAGTCCACTGGAAATAGCACAGTGACTGAAATGCACTGTAATTCAGTAAGGTACCCTATTATATAAACAGGCTTGGAAAGCTTTTTTTACAATTACATTTTTGTTTCTAAAACTTTCCAAATTTCCTTATAGACCTGTTTGCTGGTATTTTAGCATTCATTTTCCACATTTTTGTGTTGTGATCATTTCCATGTTTTACAGTGTTTTACAATGTTTCACCATGTTTTACAGTGTTTCACCATGTTTTACAGTGTTTCACCATGTTTTACAGTGTTTCACCATGTTTTACAATGTTTCACCATGTTTTACAGTGTTTCACCATGTTTTACAGTGTTTCACCATGTTTTACAATGTTTCACCATGTTTTTATGCAACTCAATGGTTAACCTAATCACCATGTTTTACAGTGTTTCACCATGTTTTACAATGTTTCACCATGTTTTACAATGTTTCACCATGTTTTACAATGTTTCACCATGTTTTCTGTTTCGCTTGAGGATTCTTGGGTTCACTCATTCAGAAGCAGTGATTTAATGAGTTTGGCCGGTAAAAGAAAGGTATTAGTGTCTCTTTGTTGAATGCAGTGCTCTCCACCTCTCTTTCTTACTCTCTCTCTCTCTCTCTCTCTCTCTCTCTCTCTCTCTCTCTCTCTCTCTCTCTCGCTCTCGCTCTCCCTTCATCATCTGCAGCAGCAGGCAGGCCCGGGCCCATTCCTAACTAGTACAGACAAAGCACTTTTCAGAAAGGCTGAATGGTGTTGGGATAAGAGAAAGCCCAGATACAAACACAGGCACACTGTATGTCTGTCCTCCTCTCATTCCATCCCCACTTAGGTGAAGATGCAATCTACTGTAAAACCCTTGGCCTTAGAGATACTTTGGAAACTTAAAAAAGAAAATCTTTTTCATAAATTACGTGACATTCATGGTTCCCGTCAATGAGACAACGGCGTATGTGTAACTGCGTTTGCAGGTATTGCTTTGGGTACAGTCATTGCAGTACCCTTAATCAGACTTGATAACACAACCACACAAGAATATAGTTTTCTTTTCATTTTTATTTTGATTATATACAGCTACAAAAACAGTAAATGTTGCAAAATATTATTTGACGCTCTCCTTTTCAGAATAGCAGTCACTGGGTGTATCACACACAGTGTCACTGAGGTTGAAACTTTGGATTATCTGTTTGAAATGAGTCACCAGTATTGAGCATGCAGGATATGTCATATAGTCAATATGTATCAAACAGGATAAAAGAATGTTGTGCACAGAAATATTTTAATGGAACATTTGATTTAGCACATTTACAGGGCTGGTGTAAGACTGTACACCATGGGATGTTGGGATTCTGATAAATGGTGATCACAAAAAAACGCAGTTTTTATTTTACCCCCAGTTACCACTGACTATGGGGGTAAAATAAATTATACATGTTTTGTCTTATATCCCTATGCAGCTACCATTCAGAACAGTACTGGTGAGTAATGTGTAACTTAAAACTTGAAGAACTTGTGATCTCTGATAAATCTTTTCCATTGTCATTCTGCTGTCATACATACTGTAAATAGACACAATGCACCCCAGACATTCACACATCAATATAATAGAATAGTAGAATGTTCACAATATCTATATTTACATTTGTAAATATACAGATGTTTCAGTCGGGTGAAAAAAAACATGCAATTGATATTTTATATGCACACAATGTACAGTATATCATTCAACAGCTGTGATAAACATTATGGACCAAGCACCACTTATTGAGTCTCAGATTTCTGTTTGTTTTATGGTCCAAGTTGAAGCCATGAGAAGAGAAAGATCAACTAGCAATCAATCACAGAAATCACCAACATTCTATTCATGAAAATGAGGATGAATATAAAAGTGGTCTCTAGTCTTGAACTACTGATATAAACCTGTGAGCCTGCATTTAATATCAACCCCAGTATCTGCATTTTTCATGTTCTGTCTGCTGTACATCACAATCACTAAAGAAATAAATTAAATGGAATTTACCTCCTTTAGTACTTAAGTAAATTTCATTCTTGCTAAAGATTCGAAGACAGTAGTAGTGTCATTAGTGAATTTACATCCTGTACATATTGTATACTGTACAGCCAAATTGAAGAGCCCTGTATTTGTACATTATTTGCTGCATTTGAAAGAAATGTATACACATAGTGGCATTAGAGTGTGTGCAACCCCTAAAGTAACCAGAAAAATGACTGAAATAAGAAAAAATCAGTTTAAGAAGAACACTTGCTCTTGCCGTAGGACTTCAAGATGGCTGCCTCTGAGACTGAAGATGTATGAGTGTACATTTTAGCACCTCCTCCTCTCACAAATGTCCATAAACTGCATTTCTGTACCCAGGATCCTGCTGGCTGTAGTCTATGCAGAAAAAGAGTAATTTTCAGGGGGGAAATGCAAATGAAGGAAAAAAAGACACCGGTGCTGTATGCATATCAGATTTCTTATTTCCACGGGTCATCAAAATAAAGCAATGGACTATATAAATGCTATGCTGAGGTGTAGCTCCATAGTTGTATCTAAAAGGAGCGGGCTAGCTTGTATCGGCGGCTACGTAAACAGAACACTTTGATGTCCACCCACCGTGCAAATTAAATCTGTTAGTCCCATTCTTTCATGAATAAAAAATAAGACCAATCATCACGTTGCAGATTCTGTGTCAATCAGACAGTTATGAGGATGTGATGTGTAATTAGAGGAGTGGTGTTCCTGAGTGGCTGAGTGTGTGTGTGTGTGTGTGTATGGAGATAAACATGCTGAACAGTCACTGCCCAGTGAATGTAGGCGGCATTCAGTGACCCTTGCCCTGTGTAACTGATCTGATCTAAATGTGCTTTGGTCTGCAGAGATGAGTATCCTTTCATTTCTGCCTTAGTGAGACCCCCATGTCTGAAACAAGAGGAGCCCTGCATTGGGGGATGGCCTCTTAATGCCTCTCTCTGTCCCCCTGAAGGGCTGCAAGGGTCGAACCCTCTACTTGCAGCTCCACTGCATCGTAATCTTGCATTGCCACTGTTTTCACCTGCACAAGGAGTTCAAATGTGTTCCTCCAGTATAATAGCCTGTGAGCTAGCAGCTATTTTCACCCTACAAGCCACATAGTATCCCAGTGGAAAGTTAGCACTACCTGGAGAAGAGGTGTATCTTTCAATGCTAACAATTTGTCACTTGTAGGTGTCTGATGAGAAGATGGGGTTGCTTATACAGTGGTAACCAGAAGAACAGACCCCTCGTCATTGTCCACTATTTTCAATGTTGCAGCCTGTATTAGCGGCATCTGGGCTGTAGGGGTCAGCCTACATCTGGAGCAAATGGAGCAAACTAAGCTTTTTGTTTGTTTAGCTTTCTTACGTAAACCGTACACACACAAATATAGAAGGAACAGCTGTACATACCAACATTGAAATCATCTTCAGAAAGATTACCGCTTGCTCACGGTGTACATCGTTCGGTTCTTCGTTGGTTTCTCAGCGTCCTCCTGTCATAACGACATGTTCAATGAATTGAGAGAGCCATAACAGACAGAAGTCTACAGCCACTTGCCACGTGGATTACCGCCAGCTTCCTACTGACTGGGAGCACAGTTCCTGTCCTAAAATGTCTGAATCCATTCGATCTATTGCAATCTTTCATTTTTGTCTTGCTTTTGAATTAGAGTACAAGTAGGACTGCAAATCCCTTTCACAGCTTTATTTTATTTTGAAGGGCCTTAGTTGAGATTCAAGTGCTGTAGCTGTACAGAGGTTAATTTTTTCCACTTACGCCCGGAAGCAGTGCTCACATTTTCAGTGTAAAAGGATAGCAAAGAGAGAAGAATGGGCCACAGTGTTGCCTTAGTGACAAATGGTACTTAGGTACGTGTTATTTATTCAAGTGCATGTGAGTCTCAGGTACTTAGAGCCACTTATTATCACTGATATCAAAAGGTCATAGGTCATGCAGTGTGGCATAAAAGCAATAGTAATGCTTTCAGACATGGTTAGTGTGTTTGCTGGAAAACAATTGAAGACCCTGGTTCTAAAAGTACTGAAGTCACAAAATGTCTATTTTGGGAAAATGAAATCCAAAAATATCATTGATCCATAAAATCAGCCATTAAAAGTTGCTGTGTTTATGCATTGCTTAGGCACCTTTTCTGTTAACAATATTTATAGGGTGGACTTAGCTAAACAAATACAACATGTTTCTATGCTCAACTTGAATTGTCTAAAAATGTGACTTCAGTACTTTTAGCACCAGGGTCTTCAATTCCCTTTTCCGTGCCACATAGAGCTACCACAGATGGCCACCGCCTTTGCATAATGCATTTGTTTATGTACGCACACAAACCTCACAACATTGATAAGATGCACTGTTGAGTCAAGCCAATGTGTGAAAGGCTCACAGTGTGAGAAAAAGTACTCTTGAAATAAAATGATTTGCATGTAACAGGCAATGAGTGCATAGCCAGGCAGCTGTGTAAATATACCTACACTGTTCAGGAAGCAGAACTTTCTTCCGAGATCCACAGCTGGACCACGGCCAAGACCGATTCAATTACCAATTGTCATTAATTGCTTGCTTGCTTGTAAGAAAGAGCAATTAACTCAATCAATTTGATGTAGGCTACTTTCATTTCCCCCCTCCCAATCATGTCTTTGTAACCAAGGCAACAACTGCAAAGTGATGTCAAATATGGCTTAATGTGCACACGGTTAACAGTGCTCTCTTTGTTTGGAGACTTCCGAAAAACAATCCACAGAAAGTCCATTCCCTTTCTCTCTCCGAGAACACACTTTTGCAGTGAAAGACTAAGAAACCGCTTTTTGCCTTTTGCTCAGAATAAACATGTAAATTGGTCAGAGTGGAAATGTATTTTTGATAGGAAACCTTGAAAGTTATTGTAGGGTCTCGGCCAAAGATATCTGCCATTGCGATGCATAATTTAATCAGCTCACGTAGCAATAATAGTATGTGACTAATAAGTACGTAAAATGGTTATATATGGTACATCAGAAACAGTACAATGATAAGACAAACCAAAGATCAAAGGAATCATCTAAAAAGGGATAAACCCATACACGTGTCTTTCCATAGGCTTAGCGTGAGGTTGGCATTTTTATGGTAGAACCTAGTATGTCACACTGAGGGATCTGTGACTGTGTTCAAGCTGCGGCGATAGGGGGTAGGGCTTGACGTCTCCATGGAAGGCTTGTGTTTCCCACGCCTCATGTTTCCCCGTCAAAGCCGGCAGGACACAAAGAGGCGTCTATGATGCCAGGGAGACGTGGGGATTCTCAGTAACAGAATCCAGAGGCAAACCTGGACTGCGTCTGGGGCCCAGTCCAGCACCCCCGGCCCTGAATGGACTGCGTCGGAATGTTTTGCTGAGAGAGGGAGCGCTTGCCGTGTGCTAGTCATTTCTTGTTACTCCGCTCGCCATCCCGTGTTGGTTGGACGTTCTATGTCAGTTTAAGATGGATCCCTCTTTACTATGATAATGTGCAGGAAGCTACTTATTGTCAAATAAAATAGTAAACTAAAATAGTAGACTAAATAGACGAAAATAGTTTTGCATTAGTGCAGCTGTTTTAACACATTCAGTCCTGGATATGACACTTCCTTACTATGCCATAAAATATGTCGTCAGTTGTTAAAGTGTTGTTTTCTTTTCATTATGCTGCTCATTTGGAACTAGCTGATTTTTAGACCCAACACACAGTTATAGACTGAGAGTTGTTTTCGCAGGACCCACATGATGAAGTAACAGAATGGCCTTTATGACAGCCACTACATGACTGGTAGACTGGTGTGGCTGCAGATAGGTTTGCTTACATAGGGCTTGCCGTTGGTGGACTCATAGTGGCTGTGGGTGGTGTACATGGGAATGTTAGTGCCATGGTTGGCTTGGTCGTAGACGCCAGGGTCCTCGGACATGTTCATGAAGTCATACTGCCTTCTCTTACAGCACCAGTACACCAGCTGGGGAAAAGAGAAGAGGCAAAGGGGTCTGAATAATCTTAACCAGTGGACTTTAGTGATGTGTGTAACCCTGTCCCTGACTACTGAACATGTTATCATTCATTAAAATGGACATTTTAACCCCTGCCGCTGCCCTCATATTTTTTAAAAGAATATTTTTATCATTTTCTTTTAAATATGTCTTAAAAAATTGTCTTAAATGTTATTTTGTGGGACATGTTGAAACATAGTCAGGTAGTGTGATGTTTTCTGAAAACAGGGTGCTCCTCAGAATGATACAACAATCAAGAAAGGAAAAGACAAATCAGAGTCAGAGTAGCATGGAGTCAGAGTAGCAGAGCCTCACCAGTGCAGTGAAGAGGAGGATGAGGAAGAGCAGGATCAGGGAAGCCAGCACCAGCAAGGCTATCGCCCAGCCTGGGACCACCTGGCTGTTGCCGCCTGGTGCAGCTGTGGTGGTGCCCGACGTGCTAGCACTCGCTGAACTGGGAGTTGTAGTGCCCAATGGAGGGCCGCTTGTGCGGGCAGCGGTAGTGGGCAGGCTGCTAGCATGCTGAGTAGTGCTTACGGGATTGGGATGAGGAGAAGTGCTGTTTGGTGTAGAAGTCGTCGCAAACATAGCTGTGCTGCTTTCTGAAGCGTTGGTTGTGCCATTTATCGGGTGGCCAGTAGTGCTTGCCAATGGCAGAGATTGAGTTATACTTAAAGAGGTAGTACTTGTGATGTCAGTGGAATGAATAGTAGTATTGTGTGACTGTGAGGAAGTAGCAACTGTAGTCATAGAAGTATTAACTGGTGGGTGAACAGTAGGACTACTATTATATATTTGTGGACTAGAAGTGTCAGACGAGGAATTATCAGTACTACTGGATGTAAAACTGGATGTTGTATTTCTTGTGAAATCTATATTAATACTTAGTGATGTAGTAAAATTAGTAATAGAATTAATAGTACTACTGCTGAGTGGATGTGAAGTAGTTGTGGAGTCCTTACTACTGTGTGTCAGCTGAGATTGAGTACTCTCACTTGTTGGACTTTCAGTAGTACCATTTGAGGTAATAGCAGTACCCTCTGATGGATAGTTAGTTGTGACAGCGGTACTCCTAATGGAATCTGTTAAAGCGCTAACATTATTAGTAGTATTATGTTCTGACTGGAAGTAAGTTGTATCATGCATGCTACTCGTATTGTGAGTAAAAGGAGGAGTTTCAGAAACTGTAGTTTCAGTATTTATGATTCCTGAGGGAGGGGAGAACGTATGATTCACAGTAGTTTCAGTGGCTGTTTTGAGACTTTGAGTTGTGGTCATAATAGTTCCACCAGTTGTGGCATTTTCTTGATGGCCAACATCTGGCAGGGGAATCCCTTGCTCTTTATGAAGAAAATAAACATTATACGGGTGGTTGTTTGAGGAATATACTAAATTAATCATAGCATGAAGTTCTGTTATTCTCTCTCAATTTAACCATGTTAACCACATTGCTATGATTAAATGAGAGCAGTAAATGTAAATCATTACTTTACCTTCAGTGTAGCTGATGTTGAGATCAAGATTCAGTGGTGGATTTTTCTTTACATAACTGAGAAATTGATTTTTAACCCTATATGGGTTTATTTCCGGGGTCTTGAACACCAATGTTGTGTTTGCTACCACAGATCCTTCACTGAAAAAAAGAAGAAACCACATAAATAATACTTATGGGTCTAAATGAGTCTTAACATGTATAACTGAGCCTTTCCTGGATGGTTCCATGTGTGCCAAAGATATACAAGTAAATAATGGCAACTTTCTGGCCTTTTGCATTTTGGAAGATGTTATTTTTGTTTGTCTTTCAAAATTGCCTGTAGTTTTTATTAATAAAAAATACAAATATTCTGCCTCCTTCACTGACTATGTGTTAATTGACAGAAAGGGTACAGGGCATAAAAAGGACCCTACCTGAAGGTCATCGCTGTGATGCCTGTGTAATTATGGGGCTCTGATGTGTAAACATCATCCAGCTGAAACACAAAAAATAAATAACAGAGTGTGTATTCCACCTGAATCAGCTTTCTCAATTCACTTCCTATGCCATTAATACATTTAAACCAAAATGTAAGCAAAATGTGGTTTTGGATCTGCCATTTTCCTGCCATAATTTTGGTAAACACATAACTCATAACCTTCAAAGGCAAAGTTGTTGTCTCTCAGAAGTCAACTTTTATTCTTTTTTTATTTATTTAACCTTTTTTCCAGGAAGTCCCATTGAGATAAGGAATCTCAGTGTGTATGTATGTAAAAATGTAATGTAATGTAATAAGGAATCTCTTTTCTAAAGAAGACCTGGCCAAATGGGCACTCACTGTTATTAAGTGATCATTTTTACTCTGTCTGAAGACAACAATTTTCCTGCTGTGTTTTTCAATTTGTCAATATTCCCATCCACAAAGCGCGGTTAGTCACCCAGAGTTTGAGGAGCACGACTGGGACATTATCCATATGTCCTGATGTTCTCATTCGCCAGATAAAAACCCAATCAAGCATTTATGGGATATTCTGGAACAATTCCTGATATGTTTTTCAGGTTCGCAATCTAAATGTGAACCGAATGAAACACAATCATAGTCCAAGAACAATTAAGTTCCTATCTGGAAAAGGTGGTGATATGTCGTTGTTACATAGACAACCATGTATTTGAGGAGTGCTGCGAATGGAAGGTGTGTGTGCCATGGACGGCAGGTTCAAAAGCTGCCTCAAACCTCTGAAGCCTTTGAGCATTCGCATTGGTTGTGCATTTATTTACTGATGACAACAGCATAGTTTGCATGTCTGCAGTTTACTAACCAATTGCGTGAGTTCATCTCGCAGTTCCTTGTAGTCCTCTGAGCTCTGGTTTTTGAGAGATTCATTGAAGATTCGGTTGGTGATTTTCATGTAGAGGAAGAAGACAGAGACTGGGCTGGACTCAGTGGTGCTGTTGGCAGTGGCCAGGGAGGGGGAATGGGGTGTAGATTCAATGCTCGCAGTGGAAGCACCTGTTAAGGGGCCATTAGTGAAGTTTAATCAAAGACTTCTTCACAATTAGCATTCATATGGCTGTACTAGCAAATTAAAAACTTGCTTTAAAATGTTTAAAATAAAGTTTTTTCTTTTTCTGAACTCCCAGTAAAGTGGCTTATGAACAGATACCAAGTAATGCATGTCATAGTCAATACACTTTTCCCTGAAAGATAACACATTCTGTTTTCTAAATCGTGAATCGTCGTACAAAAGTTTAAGACTGTTTAAAAATGGTGTCCTCTTGAATGGCGCTAAAGAATGCTGTTTGGGTTTGTACCAAGCATTCATGAGTGAGCCTTGAATGGAGCACCTGTTTCATGCATGCTTTGGCTCGAGTCAAATGCTGAACTTCATTTTTAAACATTTTTCTCTATTAGAACCACTCAGACCTTTACTACTGTAGGCATATGTGGGAAAATCACTGGTGGAAAAACAGAAGGTGTTCAAAGGGAAGAGTTGATATGAGAGAGAATATGAGAGAGAAAGGAGCTACAGTATCACTGGATTTGAATGTTATTGAATATCTAGTGAACACTTGCACACCTGACTGTAGGTACAAGCTAGGTTACTGTTTTCTGATCATTCACTTATGCCTTATCTGTATTCAATACATATTAGCTTATTGCAAGTCAAAGGTTGCTCCTTTCTTCTTTGTACGTCAATATCCACAATCCACCCAGGATCTCTACACCAAGCCTCAAAGTGCCCACATCATTTTGAAACAAGCTCTCTGGAGTGCTCTGTGACGAGATAATAGGGGCTTTGGGTTATTACAAGATGATGAGAATAAAGTTATTTTGGGCACATGTGATACTGATCTACCTACTGTACATGCCAAACCCAGTAATATCCATGATTCTGAATTTGCATTTTGGTTCCTGCTGGTGTCCCATGCAAATATTTTTCATCCACCACACATGAGTTATTGTATGCACAAATAAATAAATAAATAAATAAATAATGTTTTCAGTGGCTCACCTATCAAGTACAAGAAACTGAGTCTCAATATTGTAAAAAAAAAAAAGAACATTCCGAAAAAGACATTGCATCGCCAGGTTTAAAAGCTTAATGCACCATAAATTAGGATTTTACTACTGATTCTGACCTTTTAAATCAAATTATTTAAGATAATATACTGAACAAAAAAGTCAGTCATTTCTGTCTTAATTGTAAACAATTGTTAATTGTAAAGTAATTAACTGTAAGTTAATTGTAAACTGATTAAGAGGAAATTCAAATATCAATATTCATCAGCATATTTACATTAGTAAAATACAAATGAAATCCACAGTTTAAGATAACCATAACAAGATCTTGTGAATACCCAAAACTTGACTTAATGGCAGTGTTTAAAATTAAAAAAATTTTTTTTTTTAAACAAATAAATTATTTTTGCCTTACCCGAAACAGAACATAACATGAAATGAAGAGTAATTCCCAAAAACCGAATAGGTAGTTGCACCATGTTGAGTAGAAAGCGTTTCAAAACGTGTGAAAGACCCACATTAAACGTAAAATCCAAAGACGCCAATCTGTGGAGTAATTACAGCTATCTAATGTTACGGTGCACTTCTTACAAATGGTCTGTGCAATCTGAAATCTTTCTGCGAGAACAGAACCCTTCTGTTATTCACAGGTCATCTATCCAGGTGCAGTCGAACAGGTGTATCGCACGGGGCGGGGCCTGGCATCCTTGAAAGATGTAAAATTGGAATATTTCGGGCCGCTCCTTGTGACCATAAATGATCTAACGTTATTGTATTTACACAATATTGCGAATCAGTATTTTTCAGTCATAAGGTTCCCTCACTCCAATTAAGGTTAACAACTGTGTTTGCACAATTTCATATCGCCTATTGCTCCTCCACTATCGCTGGTGTAGATGGAATGGTTGCAGTGCCGCCCAGTGGTGGAATGCATTAAACACAATTCAAATCCCCAATTAACATTGTCCCTCAGTCAGGTCTTACCAAACAGTCCATGTTATGCATTTTCAAATGAATGTAAACATAATAACTGTAATATATCGAGAGACAATAGTTCTATCAGACATTTATGGAAATGCCCTTTGTCGTATTGTTTTGCTGTGTAACAGGTAGCCTACCGTAAATTCCTAACTAGCACATAGATGCAAAACGCTTAATATTACATTCTAAAGCTTATCTCAAAATTACAATATACACCTATAGCTACTAAGTTACCCTAGTATCTCTCGAAATACAAAACGTTTGAGAGAAATTCGTCGCAGTAGGCCTACAACCAAACAAAACACGTAGCAAACATATGCTACAGCGACGCATGACGGTTGGACATCTGTACAGGCCATTCTGTATGGGGTTTTATATCGACAGCTTCCTTTCTTTAATGTCTTGCGGCAGGACATGGTTTAAATTATAAATTATAACAGGCCTGAAGGCTTAGGCCTATATCATTTTTGTAACATCCACGACCCTATGTTTCAAATAAAAACACGAGTCATGCAAAACATTATTATTTTGTTTGCTTTAGCGTACAGAAATGACAACAATAAAATCATTTTGAATTACAAAGCAAACTGACAGATGTCACAGCTAAACTTGGTGGCCATAACACCACCCTTCAGATATGGCATCCAGTCTGTAGTCTAGATCGCAAAAATGGTGGTGTAGGCTACATTTAACACCCTACGGTGTGTTATATATATGAGTCCGTGGACTCATATAACCACCCAAGGGTGTTAAATTAACATCATCAGTGTTAAATTGACACATTTTTGCAGTGTACAAATGTTCTGTATGCTAAACTTAATCGAATCATTTCCAACCGTATGTAATTTAGTAGGCCTATTTTTCCATGCACATTTGTTTCAGGCCAAACATAGCCCAATTGTTAATAATAATAATAATAATAATAATAATAATAATAATAATAATAATAATAATAATAATAATAGGTCTAATAATAATACAACGGCGATTAAATAGCTGATAATAATTTCATTATGCATGACTGACTACGAGGAGGTTTAAAAGTGACATAGAAAGGTTTCCATCCTGTTGATAGTGCTCATTAATAAAGAACGATGGCTGCCTTTCCTGCTAAATCTGTGACATATTCCGAGTGCGTCACTGACCTTCTTTTTTTGGTACTAGGCCTACTCAACCGGGACACTAACTAACTATTTGATGTTCTGGCAATACGCCCTCGGTGTATTTCAGTGGCGCGCGATGTCTCGGATTTCTCCTCTCATCTGGTTCTTCGCATTGATTGCTATCGGTAAACTTTATCTTTTACATTGCTGCTTATTCGTTGCTGCATTTTTTTATTTCGCTTTATGTCCGATAGGCCATATGCACTCTATTTATATCATGTCTGTTCCAATTGCACTTTTTACTGGGAAAGAAAATTAAGAACAATGCAACCCACATAAAACGGTGTGTATGTTTCTACAGCTTCTGCATTTATGCACTCAACTGTTTTTAATTCACGTGGCACATTTATGAAAATTGTATCCATTTTTGTCAAAATCTTTTTTTCGAGCTTTAAGAGGTGATCTTATTAACTGTACACAGATGGAATATATTCTGTAAGGAAGTTCAGATACACCGTTATTGTGTAGTCTTCTCTGTTGTCTTATGGAGGATTTAACTGCATTTTGAAATGTTGTGCAAAATGGGGAAATAACAAATTCAGTTACATTTTAATGTGTCTGACCAACAAAAGTTGATAAAAAAATGTCAGTTGTTTCAATTTCTCGGCTTGGAAATCCAATGCCTGGAGAGTTGTCATTTCATAATTTTACATCACAACCTGCAACAACAGTTTATCTTCCCCATCAATGGAAAACATTTATGTTTTTAACCTGTTGGAATGAACACCTTGTTCACATACAGCTACCACAGTTCTTAGTAAAAATGAATGTGTTTAATTAGAAGTCTGTGTGCTTTTAGTGTTGGCCTGTGTGTGTCCTTCCACAGCAGGAGCAGTTGTTTTGCAGCACCCCCCATCATTGCGGGTTACCGTGGGCACCAGTGTCAAACTGCACTGTGACATCAGCGGGGTGATGGGGCGATGTGCCTTCGTGTGGTGGCTCCTGGTGCAGCCCAAAACTGGGCTCATAATCTACCGCAACACAAATGCAAAGGTCATCACTGTCACTGGGAGTTCAGAGACTGCAGACAAAGCCTGCATCCTGATCATACCCAGCACCAGGATCTCAGACACCGGCACCTATTACTGTGCTGTCAGCGATTCGCGTACGGCATATTATGGGAATGGGACAACGCTTGTTGTTACTGGTAAGATCTGTTGTAGCAGTGGGCCATAATGAAGGGCTTGATGGACACTCACATGGTTGTTAACATGAATTATGTAGGTTATTTCACAATCAGTGTTACTTTTAAAAATCTCAGGATGTAGGTGATATCATGAAGAACTGCATGGCTATTGGTAAAGCAAGTATGTAAAGCAATGCATTTTAAGTTGGAATTCTTGGTCTGGACTGCTTTTATCTTGTATGAACTTTGAGGGTGTAGTTTTCGATTCCTAATTTGTTGTCATTTCATTTATTCAGAACGAGGAGTGAAAGATATCACAATGGAGATCCTGGTGCCTGGGACCCAGCCGCTGGAGCCCTCTGCCCCTGTGACTGTGGTGTGCTTGGTGTCCGGGGTGGACCCCAGTAAGTCCAGGGTACACTGGGAGGTGGAGGGGAAGGTGAAGAATACAGAGTTGCCTCAGGCCCATGCGCTGGCCTCAGACACTCTGAGAACCTGGCTGTCTGTGCCGGGCCACTCATGGGCCCGTGGGGTACCAGTCACCTGTGTGCTGGAGACGGCCAAGGGACTGAATCTTAACAGAACAATCAGCAGGACAGGTAAGGGAAAAGGGTCTGCTGTGAGGTGCATGTGGCGCATTTCAGATGTGTGTATGTCTGTGCGTGTACAACATTATTCTCACTAAATCTGGGTGTAGGCAAAATGCAACCAGTTTAAAGGGGCTATATGTAAGATTTTTACATGCATGAATCACTTTCAATTGCCAATGTATGAACAGATTGTAACATTAACTTAAAAAATGAGACCTTCCCCGACTTTCTCCGTTGCGTATAAGAGTCGACGGGTTGATTTTTATGTAAAGAATTTGGGTCGGGTTTGCCGGAAAATCATTTTGTGAATGAAGGATTGTCTAAGCGCGCTTCTGAGTGCCTTCCCTCTCTCTGCTGCTGCAGTCACAGAACTGGCTGCAGTACACTTACAGCCACCGGTGTCAGTAATGAGAAGAATTTTCTGAGCATTACATATAGCCCCTTTAAAGGCCTGATGGTCAAAAGCAGAGGCGATGAACCCTGGCTCGGGGGCCTGTATAATGAAGTAGGCTAAGTGGGTTAGCTGGATAACTGTGCTAAGTAAAACAACATGTGCACTAATAACTACAACATTCTGTACAAGGAGTATTTTGTATAGAAACTTTTGATACTGTTTCAATGGTAAAACTACTGAAATGCATATGGTTCAAGACAAAGAAAATTGCACCCATTGGTATACTAGAGTAACCAATTTTGTACGGTACACACACCACGGGTTTTATACCTTTTTACTGATTATAATGTCAGAAGCCTGTTACTTCTGTCAGTAAACTATCTCTTGAAGGAAACAAAGCATTTTTCCCCCTTTACTGTGTTACTGTGTCTCGTGAAGTAAGAGATGTACATACATACTGTATATCTCTGGTTGAACACATTGTTTTTACTGATGTCTCTCTCTGAAGCCACTGTGTTGGTTGCAGGAATATGGACTCCAAACCCCTGCATTTACCTGCTGGCCGCCATGGGAGGAGCCTCTTTCCTCGTCCTCGTCACCAGTGTTTTGACTGTGTGTGTCGTCTGGCAAAAACACAACCGTGAGTCCTCTTTTCTCACAATAAAATGATTATGATGATGCTATGTGCTGTAACAGGATAGCATGATGCTATGTGCTTTAGCAGGATAGGTACCATTCCTGCTTGGCCTACATGCTTAACACAGTTTAAACTCCACTGTAAAAAAATTCAGGCTTCAAAAAAATACAATTAAAGAATACCTTGTCTTAACCTTTGATTTTCCCACAAAAATATTTACAGTTGATTTATAGTGTGTTTTTATTTCTGTAGGACTAACACAGTCTCACCCCAGGTATCAAGCTGGTATAAACTGGCCAAGACAACCACCACAGGTAAGAGACATTATGCAGAAAAAATATGAAATATTATGAATGACTTTACCATTGTATCATTGAAAAAAGAAAAAGCATTTCAACATTCAGTACCTGGTTTTTACACTTACTTCATGATTTTATTTCATATTCACATTTTTTCATTAATATGCAGTTTTGTAAATACAGTTCCTGCACAGTAGGTCATGATTACATTCTGTTACATGGTAACTGTAGGAATGATATTAAATGTCTGTCTTGTCTGCAGGTATTAGAACAAGTGCAGTACACTAGTCTGAGGTTTGGAGGGACCAGAAGGGAGGCCGTTTCTCACTTCTGAAGCGGTGTGTGTGCCCTGCAGCACACTTGACCTGTGCTACACATTTGCTCATCATCCTCAAGGCATCCTCTGTGTGATGTAGGTGCCAATTCTTTCCCCAGTTCCTAAGGGGAAGGCACTCTGGTGTTACTCAGCTCTGAGATATAATCTCATCTAATATGCTTTGTCATCAACTTTAAGTTACTATATTATTAACTGTTAGGTTTTTCCACACATTTATGTTAATTTATGTGACTATGAAAATCAGAATATTGTGTGAGCGTAAGACATACTAAGTGACTGCTTAAGCTTGAGGTTTAAGGCTGGGCATTTTGTTAGATTGAATCTAATTCGATTGGTTTTCAAATATTTTATTGTTGCCATAATTTTTCCTCCAATTTCTATGATATTGTCAGAATTCTTTAGGCCATGGCCAGTAAATAGTAAAACTGTAGCCGCTAATAAATTACTGTAATTGCACAAACTCTAAACTAGGGTTTCAGCGAGAGGGGAAATTGCTCTTACACTGAATCTTTCCTGCTTGCATGTTTTCTCACTCCTCTCAGCAGCCATAGGACGGTCTTTCATACATAGTTTTGTTTGGTTCCTCCCAGGGTCCGTTATAGCAGTAGCCCAATATTATGCTCCAAATTGCCTGACATCAGCAATTTCAAACTCTTATTTGTACCCCTGGGCACATAAAACATGCTAAATCATGGCTTTTTCTCCATACCTTTTTTGGAATATTGTGTTGGTTATGGCTAAAAAGTAAGTTTACCTTTTTATGTTGTATCACTTTTAAATGACTAACTTCATGTTCATACATTTTTTCTGGAACATTTTTTGGACCCTAGTCTGTGTTGCATGTGCTGTTGCAACAACCTGAATTTCATAGGCTGTTGCAATACTTCTACTGCAGTACTTCTCCAATAGATGGCACCATAGTTTATTTCCCACGAGAGTGGTCCTTTACAGAACTTTTATGTGTAAAAATCCACCCTCTATTTACCTCTGAAACCAGCCTTGGAAAATACACAGAATGTGATATTTTAAAACTTCCAGAATTTTGAATAACAATATGTACAATAATGAGTATGGAGCCTTTTAAGACATAGTCATGTAAGATTATTTTCCCACTATATTTCCTTGTCTACAATATATGATTTTTTAAACACTGGATCAAAACAGTACCCATCCAAAAATCATGTATTAACCCACTGCAAATGGCTGCAACTCAGACCATGAAAAATAATGAGCAATTATTAAATCACATGGAATAGAATAGACATACAATCACAAGAAATATTAAAAATAATATCCAGCAGTCAGTTTGCATGATACTCAAGTTGGCGTTACCCTCTTCTTGATGAACTCACACACTGCTCCTGATATTTCTAATCCTATGGTTCTATAGACCCACACTCCTTATTGGGGCAAAGGTGGGACAGCTGAAATTAGGAACACATACTCCACAGTGTCCACTCTTGGAGAAGGGATCCCCAGTTGCCACGTGAGAAGCGAGTTAGGGTGGTCAGGATTTTGTTGTCCAAGGAATGCAAGACACAGTTGTTTCCCAGCTATATTATATGAATTAATCTCAGGATTTATTCAAACATACATGTACTGTATATGAAGTGCAAGTCTTTATACAATCGTCCCATGTTCAAACGTCTTGATTCTTTTGACATATTTTATGTTGCTAATATAAATGTTTTCTTTTGGCAATTAAATAAAATTATATACTTCTCTTGTGTAAGGAAGTATTTTTCTTTTTCCAGAGCAGTAAAATAACCTTTTCTTACAGTGTTCTCTCCATAAAATTGAAAGCTTGGTGCACAAATGCAATTTTACTGTTCATTTCCATTTATTATAAAGTGCTTTAATCCATAATTACATTAATTCTGATGATGACGCTTGATTGAGCAAGGGCATGCCATTTGCCTAATGCATGTTGCCTCGATTCCTCCATCCTCGTGTCTGATCCTTGCATCCTTTCCTCATGTCCTCCGTTGGGTGCAGCTAAGGAGCGAGGAAAGGATGCAAGGAGTGAAAATAAGCGCTTGGAATGAACCCCCAGCCTCCCTCCCCTCAGGACTGAATGGACTTTTCCTTTCCAGGACTCAGGGTGATGATGTCATGCCTTCTGCACGCCGCTCTGCCACAGACTTCGCCAATGAATGAGCTGAAGTGTTTCGACCCAGTTTCAAAAACAATCGCTGCGTAATTTCCATTTTAGTGGCTCTAAGTGTGTTAAAGAATGCTTTTTTCTGCATTGTTATTGCCAAAATTTGCTACTCTCAGTTACATTTGTGATGGTATTTTCCACCAGAGAGGGGAAGCATTTGCAGACTAATCTTAAAGCCCTGATCATTAACTTCATGGTGAGTAGAAAAATATCTGTAGAGCAATGGGATTCCCCTCCTGAGTCTACTGGCCCTACATAGTGTAGGTACTTTTCACATGCCAGCATATCATTTCCCAGAGCTGTCAGAACTCGTATATTAAATATTAAGGGAAATATTACTATATACTATGAACTCATGCAGCAAAACACACAGTATATAAGCTGAATTTAAGGAGGAAACATCTTCAAACCCGAATGACAAAGAAAAATGAATTGTGTGTGAGCGCAAGCGAGACATTTTAGCTCTGTATATTTTTCATTTGGTTTGATGTCCAGTCTATGTAAACACAAGAATAGAAAAAAGATTACATGTGAAAATGTGTCTCAAAGAAATTATCTTGACGGCTGGAGAGAGAAATTGCAACACATGTTTTTTTTATTATTGGAAAATAAAACATGACCTAGTTCTCTATAAAAACAAGACTTCCTGAACTTTCCCCTTAAAGTTGTAAATCTCCCTTTCAAAACAGCATAATAGTGAACTAATCTGCTAGGTTTTAGTTTACACTACAGTAATATTGCGAGCATAATCTTTTATGTTTTTAAGTAGTGGCTTTCAAATTTGTTTTCAAATAGCTATCTTGTGATCTGAGTTAGGCGGTTAGGCTACTTATCAGTGTATAATGACGTTTCCCAAATTGGTTATCTTGAAAAGGCAATTATCAGTGGCAATTATCAGTGGTTATCTATGGTGAATGGTTGAAGCCTCAAGACACCACTTTAGTTATCAGGATCAAGGTGGCGGGATCCTCTGGACAGCTGCTTATTGTGCAGAGTACTGCTTATTGCTTTTGCCCGTATGAGAGGACAAGTTAATCAAACTTAGCATTTAAAAACAAAAGGTATATTGCTGGGAATACATTTAGCCAGGCCTGGCACTTTAGCTCATAATAAGGTGCACACACAGCAAAAGTTGTGGTGTACATTTAACACCCATTTACACTGGCGTTTTTCCTGTGCACTTTCATTGTAACTGTTGCTCTTGAATAAGAGTCCCATTCACTGTATCTGCCCGTTAGGAATTAACGATTTTAAATTTCCATACTGCAAAGTCTCTGGTATGTACAGTCTGTTAATGAAGGCACAGGGATTGGTCTGACATCAAACCTGTCTTTAGTGGGGTAACCATGACAACACAGGATTCTTAAATGTTTTTAACTGTCATTTAGACACCATAGTTTGGTGCTTAAAATTTACAGCTTGGCACAGTGCTTGGTACCACCAACAGGGCATTATTTGTTGAGGAATCTTTAACTAGGCACCCAGAATGCAGTTATCTGTCCCTTATGAACAGAAATAAATGATGCTATTATGAACTGAATTAAAATAGCTTACAATGCTGGTTGATTTCAGTGATGGCATTTTATTGCAGGGAAACAGAGACAGGTAAAAGTGTGAACTAATCTGCTAGGTTTTTAGTTTACATGACTACAGTAATATTGATTTCAGTGATGGCATTTTATGTTATTTATTTAATGACCTTGCAGGGAAACGGACAGGTAAAAGTGTGAACTAATCTGCTAGGTTTTAGTTTACATGACTACAGTAATATTGATTTCAGTGATGGCATTTTATGTTATTTATTTAATGACCTTGCAGGGAAACGGACAGGTAAAAGTGTGAACTAATCTGCTAGGTTTTAGTTTACATGACTACAGTAATATTGATTTCAGTGATGGCATTTTATGTTATTTATTTAATGACCTTGCAGGGAAACGGACAGGTAAAAGTGTGAACTAATCTGCTAGGTTTTAGTTTACATGACTACAGTAATATTGATTTCAGTGATGGCATTTTATGTTATTTATTTAATGACCTTGCAGGGAAACAGGGACAGGTAAAAGAAAAGTGAACTAATCTGCTAGGTTTTAGTTTACACTACTACAGTAATATTGCGTGCATCATTTTTAATGCTTTTTTTTTTAAGTAGTGGCTTTCAAATTTGTTTATCGATAGTTATCTTGTGACCATGAAGTGGGGAAATAATGAGATGTAAAGACATCGCTCGTGTTCTGCTTTTGTAAAATATTATGTTGTTGTATCCATTTTCCGCAGTGTTTTTTAAGTCAGTGTGTAATTTGGATAAGGGTGAGACCATGTGCGATTGGTGATTTTATTGGGTGCCTCAGCATTGAAATAACGACCATCTGGTCATGATAGTAGGTGAGTGGTACAATAGTAAATGGAGTAATCCTAAGGAAATAGAACCTTACAGCTTCATTTTAAAAGCCACATACTGTTGACATCTGAGGACCACAGCCTGAATGATTAAGTGCTTTACTTTCATATTCAGAAATAATTTCAAAAGAACACTTTAGCCCATCAGAACCATCATTCGGCATTTTCAACTTGTAGCACCATGAACTGTTGCAATTTCCTATGCCAGTTGTGTTTGAATCATATACTCATGTACAGACCCATGCACATAGGCTACATGCAAATGAACATATGCACGCAAGTGCAAAGTGTTCATGTAAGCTGTGTATGCAAGAAAATAATGTCTTTGCTGATATATTTATGTTGTTACATTAAACCACTTATATAAAACCAGTACCTTACATAAAACTAATATTTAGAAAAATAACATTACATATTTAGTCTGTATCCTTTTGAGAACACAAAATTATACAGAGAAAAGCCCGCCCACCTCACAATGGGAGTTCCCTCTATAAAACAACAATTTATGAAAAATGAAGAATAATTTCTAAATGAGGTAAATTTCTGGAATAAAAAAAGCCAGCTTTAAGTCTTACAGGACATTCAGACCCCATGAATAATGACCTGACAGAAAGTACTCACTGCGCCAGGAGCCAATCAGGTTGTTTTTACAATGGCTGTTATTATGTACCGAAGGGCTGGCCAGTCTCAAACATATTGTGCATATGGCAACAGCTGCTACATAAGCACAAGCTTCAGTATTTGCCACCCTTCAGAGAGGCAAATTTAAAAACAGCCAGAGCACAATGTTTTTCTTGCTCAAGTTGCCACTTGCAAGGGTGAGATTCAGGGTTCCCGCGGACTTTGCGCTTGTCTGAGTTTGCGGACATCCCAGCTGGGGCTATCCCGCCCCCTGCCGCCATGGCAACTCCGTACACAGTCCCAAATGGGATTTGTGTAATAAGTAACAATAAGAGCATTGGAGCATTTCACAATTACAGTGTCTACTGTTTGCATATTTTTAGAAACCCCCCCCAATGTCCTTCTAAGTTTATATGGTGTTTTTGTTAGTATTGAGTTTGAGGCCATTTTGTTAACTGCTATAATTTCGAAACCGCAGAATGCATGTTTTTCATCAAACCACAAATTAATTATTTTCCACAAGACTTTTTTCCCCCACACCTGAAACTCAGTTTGTTTTCTTCAGTGAGTGGTGCATTGTTTATGTTTGCTTTATTTTGCTTTCACTGTTTTCAAATGGAAATAATAATGCTGCGAGAAACTTATGCATTTTCTCTAAATCTTTTTCATTTTCTCAACGTGGTGTTGAGTCAACACAGACAAGAAAATTCAGGTTTTACTCCTACAGTGGTGAAAGGATTGAAATATGTCTGAAAACATCTGCACAGGTTGGACCCTGCATAAACATTAAAGTTTCTGAACATTCAACAACAGCAGAGTGGGAGTGGTGATTATGGTATATGTCAAATGCAGACTATTAGCCACTATATGATGTGTTTGTGAATCTTGAAAATAATATAACATAAAACAATCAGGACTCATATACCACCCAGTTAACGTGAAACTCACAATTTTTTTCTATATGCCTGTATGATTACACAGCATGAACAATTGTGTTGTTTTTTTCCTGCTCTTTGTTTATTGAAAAGGTCTATGGCCCGGTTTCGGTCCAACCTCACAGTCTATATCCAAGGGCCAGGGTCCGTGTATCAATCATTTTGTTGTATTTTAACAGAGACTTGAAAAGGGACTAGCTCACTGAGTTTCTGAGATCTGAGTTGTTCTAGGATTGTTTGCAGTTGTGTCACTCGGTGTTGTCATTTTTGTGAATGGTAAAGGTGTCCTTTCTATCAATTGCGGTGCAAAATTAAGCTTATAACATCCATAGCTCTGTCAACTCTGACCCATTCAGCCTTACAGAGGGACAAGCCTCTGAACAGGTCTCTGCTTGAAGACCCATTAATATTATATAATGCTCCCATGTGGATAACAAAACAAAAAAAATTGTACCTATTACTGCAAGCCAGCCAGCTTCCAGTTGCTGGCTTCTAGTGGCACACTGTGTTACTGAGTGAACATTTGATCCTGTATGTGATATGATCATATAATGCAATACAGACCTCATGCTGTTGATAACTGAATGTGCCAGTGTTGAGAAAAAGTTATTTTAAAGTAACATTTAAGGACTGGTGAATTCTTTAATTGATTATGAAAGACAGAGAAGACATATACTAAAGGCCAGGGAGGTATTCTAGTGGTCAGATATGTACATGAATGGACAGCAATTGAATTCTTGCTGCGAGTTATTTTCATTATGGAATCTACCGGGGTTTTTAGTCTTACTTTTCATGTGTGTATATCTGTGTGTGTGCGTGTGTGTATGAGGGCATGTGTGCATGTGTATATGTATGTGTGTGTATGTTTGTGTGTATGAAGGCATGTGTGCATGTGTATATGTATGTGTGTGTGTGTATGTGCGTGTGTGTATGTTTGTGTGTATGTGCGCATGTGTATATGTATGTGTGTGCATGCGTGTGTGTGTGTGTGTGTGTGTGCGTGTGTGTGTATGTGCGTGTGTGTATGAGGGCATGTGTGCATGTGTATATGTATGTGTGTGCATGCGTGCGTGTGTGTGTATGTGTGCATGTGTATATGTATGTGTGTGCGTGTGTGTGTATGTGCGTGTGTGTATGTTTGTGTGTATGTGCGCATGTGTATATGTATGTGTGTGCATGCGTGTGTGTGTGTGTGTGCGTGTGTGTGTATGTGCGTGTGTGTATGAGGGCATGTGTGCATGTGTATATGTATGTGTGTGTATGTTTGTGTGTATGAGGGCATGTGTGCATGTGTATATGTATGTGTGTGCATGCGTGCGTGTGTGTGTATGTGTGCATGTGTATATGTATGTGTGTGCATGCGTGCGTGTGTGTGTATGTGTGCATGTGTATATGTATGTGTGTGCATGCGTGTGTGTGTGTGTGTATGTGCGTGTGCATGTATGTATCTATGCCCATGGGTGAATGCTCCAAAGTTGAGGGGAGCTCATTCTTTCCATTCAGTGAACCGACACCGAGGTAAGTGCACTGAACTTACTTATTTGTTCTCCAGTGAGCTCATTCGCCACAGGCAGTTTAGGAACAGTAATGCAAAGTTTAAACCATTCACCTCTGGGTTCTTTTGGAACTGCTCTGAAAGACATCGTCTTTATAATTAGAGACTTTTCACTGGTTATGTTGTTAGTTTAAATTCCCAAACCCATCTGAAATATAACCAGCAGAGAATATACAGTGGAATAATAATTAGTGGCTGTACAGAATTGGTGCTGTAGTCTCTGGCATATTGTAAAACTGTAGTTTTAGGAACAGCTGACAAAATACATTTTTTTAAAGGAAAATGTTGGATCGCCGAATTATCAATTAGCAAATTAAGAGAGTTGTTACTGTAAAACAAGAGAATTTTTCATGCCTCTGAGTAAAGGTCTGAGTATGCACTGAGTATACTGTAGGTCTTTGTGGGCTGGAGACACTTTATGGGGAACAGATCTGGACTATGCTCTTGGTAATGTTGGAAACAGTGTCTACTACAAATCGAGCATTTTTATTTTATATAGAGGGAATCTTGGGAGATTTTTGTTTGTTTCTATGAACAAACCTTTATGCTTTTAAATTCAGCCTGTTTCATTCTTATTGATACATTGTTTTGACACTATTGGATTTCCATGTACAAAAAAAGTACGAATGATTTACTGTCATGTTATATCATTGCTTCCCTTACATCAAAAGCTTAAAATTATAGTGGAATTTACTTATAAATCTGCGACCATGATGTCATGATTTTTACAGCGGTGGTTTCCGCAGTCGGAAAACTCCAGCTTCACCCCCCCATTGGTGTGAGTTTTTGGGTTTTTTGCACTGTACTCTTCATTTATACTCTCCAATAGTCATATTTTGGCATTCTCGCTTAATTACTTGGCCCACGATTGTATAGCAATGTCAATATTATACTACATGTACTCATTTATGCCAGAACCAGTGGGATTTGGTGCAACAAACACTGCTACCTGTATTTTGGTTCAATGCTCAGTATTGACTGAGGTGTTCAATATGCTGCCTGACTTGCTCTTGTAAAGCCAGAATAATCCTTTGTTTATCCAACCCTCCAGAATTCTTTGAACAGGATTTCTGAGATTTAAAATAATCACCCCTCCAGTTAAATTTGTTTTGTTTAAAAATAATTGCGAGTGTAAAATGCGAGAATGCATGATCATCACACTCTTTTCACACTATTGTCTTTCTGGACTTCTAGTTTTTCAGTTATGGGCCATTCATATTAGATTTGTGCAGGAATTTGAATGAGCATTTTTTCTTCTGAAAATGAGAAGAGAGTTTCCCTACAGTACAATGCACTGTCAGCCAATATACTACAGGTTAATAGATTTGTAAATAATGTGCTTCAGCACAAGGGCAACACCTTGTGGGGTCTGGTAATGTAAGTATAAGACAGCTGAGAGGGGGTTGTGAGAGCTACTGGACACCATGGAAGGAATTACCTTTCTTTTCCATGACGTTATTCAGTCCTTTCTACAAGTGTGGTCAGGTCTGCATGCCTGTCAGGCCTCACCAGAAAAACATTTGTTGGAAGGACATTTTATTTATTTATCGTTCCGGTTCATAGAAGGCGATGTCTCCATCGTCATGGCTGACTGGGGTCAGCTACATTTCATTAGTACATCCTGTTTATTTATCCCCATCTTTCAAACTGGTGGCTGAGAGTAGTCTCTGCAGGTACACGCAACTGCAGCGCATAGCAGTGGCATGTGAATTATGCGCAGGAGTACTTGCCTTTGACAGGGCTACAGATACAGCAGGTTTGTGGGGAAACGAGGGGATCGATTCAGCTAGGAAACCCCTTTAGTTAAGTGCAATGTCACAGCCAGAGAGAGAGAGCGAGAGAGAGAGAGACTGATCCTAGGCCCTGTCTTCCCCACCCTTCCACATATCTGCCAATGAACAGTGTGTTCCATCTCAAAACACACTGTTAAAATCTGGCACTGTTCCCCCAATCCCATATGCCTTTCCCCTCTGGGCATTGTCCTCTGAGCTTTCTCAGCCAGCTGGAACCCCTTGGGCTGGACTCCACATCTGCGCCAAAGCAGGACCCTTCATATGTCCAGGTCTGTGCTAAGCATGGATCATACAAAAGTGTAGGTTTATAACGGTAATGTAATGTAAATCTGTGTCTTAATATGGACCCTGCTCATTTCACTATAAACCTTTTGTTCAAGTGGATGCTGCTTATTCTTATTGTAAATTGTGTAAGTCACTCTGGAAAACAGCACCTGCTAGATGACTACTCCATTGAGAGTAGAACCTCAGTTTTTTACCTCTGACCGTTCGATGAACACAGTACTAAATAACAAACATAATTTGCATAATTGGCTAAAACAAGCCACTTTTAGATGGTGACTTGAAACTTGAAACACTGACTGCACTTGCTACGGAATACATTTGTGTGAAAGTCAGCTGAGTTTGAACAAAGTTAAACAAAACAAACAAACAAACAACAAAAAAAAAGTTAATATCCCCAGCCCTCCCAGCATGACTGTAGATTAATTCATCAGTTGGTCAAATGAATCTCAGCAGTAATGTCATGTGTTGACGGGATGTCTGTGTTTCACAGGTACAATTAGGTATGCGATTCCACAAGGGACTCTGAGTAAACACTGAGCTCAAACTCAGCTCACCCTCACAGACTCCTGAATCACTGCAGGAGGTTACCTGGAGGTTACCTGGAGGTTCCCTTGCTGATTCAGGGGGTCCCCCGGGCAGCTGTGGGCACAGTGGGGGGTGTTAGGGCCTAGGGGGTCTCCTTACAAAACATTTTAGAGGAGCTAAAAAAAAAGCTGACTGAAAGAGTACTGTGTGTGTATCTTTGTACATGCGAATCCATCCAACTGAATGATTTTGTGCATGCAAAAATCTGTGCTGTACTTGTTGGCACAATCATGTGCATAACAATTATACTTGTCTTGTTTATGCAATAATTTCCCCCCTGTTTCTTATTACATATTTTTTACACACTAGCTGTGTTTTCTCTCTTGGATCTGTTCTAATGTAGGTGTTAATGTTTCTCTGGTATGCCAACAGAAACATTCCTGGCACCACGGTAATGGGTTCTGCGCAGTTTTGTCTATTTCTAGTGGGTTAGTACAGTAGGGGTGCTGTCTGGCATTGACTGATCAGGTCTGCTGAGGTGAATGACACAGCTCTCATCGGTACCAAGGTTTTCTTTACTGAACAGACCTGTCTATGTGTAATGGCAAATGCCCACAGCCGCTGCCCTGTACCGCATGTATTCAATCAAGAATAACCACACACTTCTCTGAACAAACACATGACCAGAGATCATGTCCAGTATGTCATTGCATATGCTTTAGGCTGAGGTTAAAAGGTTTGCATTGACTTTGCTGCTGTTCTTAATCGACTGGTGTGCATCTGTCATTCCTCTAGGCATATACCAGGTTTACAGATAATCCCTTGAATCGCACTAGATCGGCAATCCCATGAAATGCTCCATACAGCCCAATGTGTTCTCACTCCTGGCTTTGTTAATCAATCTCTCTCAATCCAGCCACTGCATATACAACCACAGAAATCAAGATGCTACTCCAGTTACAGTAGCAGAGACTAGATATTACAGTGGGAGTAAGAGGCTGATTTTATCATAACAGATCAGAAAAAAGGTCCAGGGCAGATACTGTGTCCCCACTCCTGACATACTCCTGTTGGACTCTTTATCATTTTTTCTTTGCTTGGTTTCAATTGCTAATCCATTCCCTCCTTTCCTCTCCTTTACGGTGAAATGCTCTTGTCCCATCAAACCCCGCTGTCTGTGCGGAACGGTCACACCACATCAACAGCAAACGAACAGTGCTCAGCCGTGCCAGGTGGGGGTTCTGATGATGACGGCCTCCTGCCAGCCTCCCGGCAGGCCTACGGATCAGCGAGCAGGAGGCAGCAAGACCCTCCTCCGCCACAGGAAACAGGTGACTGTCCACCTCCCACTGAGAGGCTTATTATCTGGGGCGGGGCATTCCTTGTTCTCCCTCACTGTCTGTCTCCGCTGGGCTTCGGATAGCGAGGACCCCAAATCCTGGGCCCCAGTAAGATTTAAACATGTTGGATTGTAAGACCACTTAAACAAACTGTTTAAAAAAATGGCAAAAGGGGAAGCCAGCTTGCAAACCCACCCTGCCTGATGCTGTGATGGAGGAAAGCTGAATTAACTATCTGGATATGTGCAAGTAACTCCTAACCTACCCTTTCTTCACTTGGACTATCTAGTTATCTAGTTCATAGAATAGAATAGCTACATTTCTTTTACCATTCTGCCCATCTTTGCTATTACACCTGGCTGGCCAGCGGAGGATGGGCTCCCCCTCTACAGCTTTGTTCCTCCCAATATTTTTTCCCATTGGGGACTTTTTTTCTCTCCCCCGTTTGAGTGTTTTTCTTCCTACTGGGGCTTTTAAAATTTTTTTTTTTTTTTACCTCACTTGCTTGTTTTGTTTGAGGGGTTCAGGCCTGTTTTTTTTTCCTGATTTTCCTTTTTCTGTTTTCTCTGTAAACCCTCTTTGTGACAATGTATCTGTAAAAAGGGCACTACAAATAAAATTTAACTGAATTAAATTGAAGCCTATTTCCACCCAGATCTGTTTGCACAAGGTCTCTCCTCCAGGGTTCTTCCCCAAATAAATGTCTAACACAGCTGATGCCCACATGGAATCCATCAGCACAGACAGTTAGCACACGGCGACTGAGTCAACAGTGGGGGGAAGAGGCGGTTGTGGAGGGTGTAAAAAATGCAATGAGTATTGATAGTTGAGTTGTACAAGAATTAATTACAGCCGGAGAGTAAGCGAAGGGGAAAAAAGTCTGATGAAGTAATCCAAAGGGGGGTGGGTTCTGAGGTACTGTTTCCAGCAGCCAGTCTTACAAATTCCAGCAGTAGTTGTCCTTGGCCAAGCACTGTGGCTTCCGATAATGACTAGTCCCAGAAGGCAATGGAAAGGCAATTTTTTTTGGAAAAAAAATAAAATCTGTCAGAAGTTATTGGTCACCTCCCGGAGGCAATATAGCCAGAGAGAAAGTGGGCCCTGTGTACAGGGCGGCGACTGTGGGACAGGCTATGGGGATATGGAAACTGTGTCTTCTCCTCCTGTTTGGTCTCTTGGCAGCTGCCAGAGATGTCTGGGAACTGTCTGTCTTGCCTACCTCCAAGCACTGCAAGACCGCATATTCCTGACTCAACAAGCTCTGCCTGTCAACTGAATGACTGTGTGGTGAGAACTATAGTTAACTGGAAGTGCATAATGGCCTTCACTTATTTCGAAGTGACTTTTTAAAAGCGTTTTGGAGGATAGAAGCTTAAAGCCAGAGTACATCAGCAGGCACTGATTGGCTACTCCTCCTGCCTATTGGAACATGGATCATGGAAGCTATAGGGAGCACACATGTACACCCTGAAAAGGAAAGGGGGTGCAGTCAAAAATACAGCGCAGCTAAAATGAGTATATTTCACAATTTCACTGCAATTGGACCCCCGACACATATGGCTGGGTCTTGACATTTCCTGTGGTATGTTGTTAAGGACAGCATTTGAGCTTTGCAAGTGCATAGCGCACAGTGTGTTTTCAAGGTAGCAATACAAGGAATCCTAAATAAGGGTTTTAGTTATAACAATAATGCAGTGATGTAATATATGTTGAGAGAAGTAGTCCGGCTCCCCAGCAGTCAGAGTGAGGCATGCTTTAGGCAACTGGAGGAACATAAATTATAACCACTTTCATAAAATGGTTGTGATGAAGTCAAATACGGTTGCCATGGGAATAAAATGTTCTTCTCTATGGAAACATTCATAATCCTTCATCTGGCCAAATGGAACATTTAGCGGCACAATTAAATAATGGCTGTAATAGCATGCATGAATGGTAAAGCCTTCAGTTCCAGACCAATAATGTTCAGCACTATCTATTAACTCTTAACTAACATTGTGGCTTGGCTTATGCAAGTTCCAATGACATAGAAATTAATTTTGTAATTTTAAGTTATTGCGAAAATGAAAAGGGTAAGTTACCCATGCTATCACAGTATTGTATGGGAAAACTGAGTTTTCGGTTGGATTTTATAATTTTCCACTCTCCCTCAGATGCATTGCAGGAGGAGTGTTGAAGATTTATCTTAATTTTAAGGTAGAAATTAATATCAGGGTTTCACCAGCACAATGTTGAGCTTCCTTTCTCTGTCAGGTTGGTCTTTGATAGTCCCAGTTGAGAATTCAGTCTGTAGTTTTGGGAGGTTAACAGTTTTCCACCTGCCACAAAATGATGTGTAAATTACAGCCTTGGAGCACCAGATCACCCCACGAGTCTCACGTGCAGTACCAAAGAAAAAAAATGTTAGAATGTTAAAAGGCCCCTTCCAGTGAAACAATCTATAGCTCACTTTTTCCTACATCTTTCTGTTACGTAAATGTTTTTTTTTTTACTTTCTCCCTTACTTTCTCCCTTCACAGTGCCATCTGTACTGAACTTAGTGGATATGGTCACAGCAACTGCTCTCTAATTTAAAATAATATTGAGCAAACAAAAGCACCTGTGGAACATGGTATTCTATTGGACATCTTTTCCATTGTGAAACAGTGGTTGAAGTTACAGACTTATTTTTCCATAGGAGTTCATTAGGAAAATGAGTCAGGAGAAACAACCCTTAAAGTGATCCATCCATATTTACTCCATATCTGGCAGCAGAGTGATGGTTTGAGGCTTGTTTGATACCTCAGACCCTTGATGACTTACAACCATTTAGCCAACCATGTATTCATACTATTCCAGTGTAATTTACAGCTTAATCTAGTCCCACCCCCCAATTCCCATAGAGATCTATTCAAATGCAGAGAGGTTATAGTATCGCTTGTAAGAGTACCTGAAAATAAGATATCAGGTGTCTTTTGATGTTGTTGGGTCACAGACATCACAAAGTCATGGCATACAAAAGATATGAAACCAAATATTAAATATGATTTTGTTTAAGTTCATGTTAATTTGTCCAAATACTTTTGGTGCCATAAAATGGGGGGACTATGTGTAAAAATGGCTACAATTGCTAATCGGTTCACCCGATATAGATGTAAAAACCCTCAAATTAAAGCTGAGTCTGCACTTTAACCTCATAGTCACTTTTCCATTTCAAATCCCAATGTGCTGGAGTACTGAGCCAAAACAACAAATCCCAATGTGCTGGAGTACTGAGCCAAAATAACAAATGTGTCACTATCCTAACACTTTTGGAGTGCACTATATATACACTGTATGTATATAAGATCAATACTAGTTCTGAGTCGACACTCTGAACTATGCCAGATGATTATAATGATTGTGATCGGAAGAGAAGCATTGTGGTAAATGGGGAAATGCAGGCACTTCTAGGTGTGTGGTAGTGAATGTGGAATTGTATGAAAGCCTAATACTTCATGAGTGACGAGGCTTGTTCAGAACAGCAATTAAAGGATATGTTTAGATTGATACGACTAGGACAGAGAGGAGCTTTCATTATGGATGGTGTTGGAGCTGAGACTGAAGTAGGCCAGCTGGAAGCCCTGAGGGTTTGTGGGTAGAGTTAGGGTTTGAGTCAACATCTAACATCTAGGGTTTGAGTCAACATCTATTTTCCGAAGACATCTTTGTTTCAGCAGCGTAAGGAGAAAACACAACCTGATCTAACATTTCCTTTTTTCAAAATAAAGTTTTCATGTGATATATCTGAAGTTCCAACCATACACCGTATCACCAGCAAATGATCTCCGCACGGGCTCCTGTTTGCTTGGGTTTTTGGTTTGTCTAACATGTTTGCGTAACGTTTGTCTGTGTGTGCACGTGCTTGAATCTGGATATGTCTATCTGTGTGGAGGACACTACACTCTGGATGTAGAAAGCCCTTTGGTTAAATTAAATCCCTCTGCCTACAGAGATACCTCTGGGGGGGCTGTGCATAATGACTGCAAAAAATTATCTGCGGAAAAAATTCCAGTTCACATCAAAAATACTCGTTGTGATTGATCACCTTTTCCACATTACTTTAAGACAACAAAAATGTCCAGGAAGCAGAAAGGTTATGCTCTCAAACACACATCATCAATAAGGCTGGAATTTGTTTGTAAAAGTATGCTGACTGGATTCATGCTGGAGGCCAGGAGGAGAACATAGGCTCTGTGCTTGGAACTTTCTCATACTTTCCTGGTAGGAAAAAAGGCTTCAACAAAGTCAGGTTTAGGAGCCAGACATTCATACAAAACCAGGTACACACACGCACAAGATAATTTGTTGAGAGAGGTACTTCGATGGTGTGAAAAATATTAACAATGTGTGTTTTTTACGCTTCAGGGCCTAATAAAGAGGGTATGAAAAATCCCCCATCACCTGCTGGTGTTAAAAATTGCTAAGGCAACCCTTAAATAATCAAAAATAAACATCTCTCCAGCTGCCACAGTGCAACATGGATGAGGGCAAAATACAGATGGCTTTTGGAGACAAATATTT
This sequence comes from Synaphobranchus kaupii, assembly GCA_029718625.1. Lineage (NCBI taxonomy): Eukaryota > Metazoa > Chordata > Actinopteri > Anguilliformes > Synaphobranchidae > Synaphobranchus > Synaphobranchus kaupii. The sequence goes on along the minus strand of CM056382.1, from coordinate 69,999,756 downwards.
TAGAATTATATTTCATAAGATGTGGAAGTAGGAGTTTTTATTTTGTCAGTTCCAGATGGTAGTTATCACTGAAGATATGAATACTGTAATTTTAGCCTGCTATAGGCTTGAGTTGCAGCCAGTGCATCATTCAGATGTAGGCTTGTTATAAAAATAATTATTGTTCAGTTCCACAGTAGAAAAAATAATGTACAATTCTAATTCTAATTCTAATTCTAATCCTTCAGTTTGACATGTGTTGTAGTTAAGTATTTAAAGTTATGGGGAGGAGACGGGGGAAATAGAGAGGTTTAGGGACTCATATTTCACCGTGAGTGAAACACTGGTCACTGCAATTTTCCAAGCTGAGGTCATCTGTATTTTTCAGGCATTTACGCTAAGTATGTTTTTGTTTCTGGCTAATCGCGCTTTCTCGGGATGTAAAATGTTTCAATTTTCCATATAGCCTAACAATTGTGTACACGTCCAAAATCCATTAGCTACTAGCTTATAAAATTATGTTCTAGCCTATACTTAAATGAAGGGCTACAACAATAACAAAATCTTTCTTGTACATTCAAATGCATGTGTAAGGCCACTGCATTTGTCTAGTGTTGGTTAATTGTATTCAGTTGCATGCTTAATCTTTTTTAAGAAAGAATTATCTGGTTTCCCATAGCCTGACATTCGTTTTACCTACTCTGTTACAAAGTAAATTCCTTAGCTGTATGTGTATATATAGCCTACTTCTGAATATTTCTATGAAATTAGTTTTGATTGTTCAAGACCAGCTGAGTGCGACTAAAATAATTCTTGTCTTCTACATATTAATAATGTACATCTTTCGGTTTTTCATTTAAGAAAAAAATAATCTTCTGTGTCCTGTAAATCCATGGAAAGTGAAAACAGCAAGCATGGGTTACTTTTAGGCTGTCATTTGTGACTGGCAGGTCTCATTCTTGTATAATATTAGGCTACTACACTTAAGAAAGAAAGAAATAAAAAAAAAGAAACCCGAACTTTTGACTCACAGCAGCACGCACTGGCAAGGATCACAAAGAGGGACGAGCTACTGCATCTCTGTCACACTTACGGTCAGGCAGCTGTACGGCGCGTGGCTCACACCATTCATCTCTGTAGATGTCTTTTTAACCTGGACAGCGAGTCCGGACTTGGCTGAAGACTAAAGTTGCAACTTTTCAGTTGCAGTCACGTTTTTCGCTGTTGCACTGAGGGATTTACAATTTTTGGTCGTCTTCCACGCACCGTTTCTTGGAACATGGGTGCGAGGCGATCTGTGCCAGGATTGCTTGTCCTGTCCGCAGCCCTGTTTGCCGGCTTATGCATGTCGAAAGATATGCACGAGATGGAAGGTAATAAAAATATTTTTTTTAGAATACATTTTTCTTTGCACTAAAGAGTAGTTTTCTCTAAAGGACCACACACACACACACACACACACACACACACACACACACACACACACCACACACACACACACACACACACACACACACACACACACACACACACACACACACTGCTGCGAAATAATATTAATCATCATCATCATCATTAGTAGGCTATCATAATCATTTTGACTGGGCCGATATTGATGCCTGCTGTGCTGTGCTACCTGTGTTCTGTATTTGTGCACAGCAATCATTATTAGTACAGTGCACATTGTTGTGGCATAAAAATCCATATTTTGAAGATGTACTGTGCCTACCATTTGCATGCACTGCCCGAAAACTTTATTTTCTTATGAAAAATGGTGTATGCTAATTAGCTGAATTAGCTTTAGTAGCCTACAACACAAAGCCGGTTATTGAAATCATAAATGGCAAAGTCAGTTAAACTTCAAACAATCTTTTTGTGTTCTATACCATTTGAGTTGTGGTTTTATTTGGCTGAGACCTTCAGCCAATGGATTTGGAATTTTAACGCTGTATGATTCTAAAAGAGCCCCAAACCAAATTGCCTTGCAAAGACCATGTCGGCGTGTAGCTGTTTCAGCTGGAGACAAGTGTCAGCTCCCCAAGCTCATGTTAATAGCTGGAGAAACAGTAGAGGCAACCAACCGTAAGATTCTCTCGCTACAAGTAGTTCGGACAGATAAACAAACATACTGTATATGCTTGTTTCCTTGTTCACGCCTCACATTTGATGTGTCATACATTTAATGGTGGCATAAAAGAAGCCTCTCAGTTATTTTCTACATCTATTCTGAAACGTGTGGTGTGACCTAACTTTTCATTATGCTCACGTGGCCATGGACGTAGTGTTTCATGGCAGACCAGCAGGTCAGAAAGGTGGACACTTTCATGTACTGTCTCTTCCATTCTACCTCCTCAGTATCTTTGATTTTCCTGAAATATATTTTTACTCTCTTTCCCTCCTATTTTTAACAGTGACAGAGAGCATGTGGAAATCTTCATTTTTATTTTTTTTCTCCCCTTCTTTCAGCCTGAGAGAGAGAGAGAGAGAGAGATGGCAATTATGGCAGGGTAAAAAATAAGTGATGGGGGAAACGGGGTAATTGAGAGAGGTGAAGATATACGACAGTAAAAACAGTGTCTGGAGGAAGGAAGGAAATAGAGGATAGATGAGAAGGGAGGACCTCTGGGAGAAAGGGGGGGGGGGGGGGGGGGGGGGGGGGGGTAATAGAGATAATAGAGATAATTGGCTCAGTTTCCATGTTTAAACCAGGGGCATTTATGGGGAAGGGAAGCAAAAGACAGCTGTAATAGGAGGCACAGATTGCTACACCAATGACCTTGACCTAAAAAATGCTGAATGAAAGCTTGGCTTCTCAGGGGGAGACATTCTATACCATTATTCAAACAATGGGGGGGTCCCTTAACATCTGGAGCAGTGGGGTAACAGAGCTCACAGTGATGTCATAGGACTGTATTAACGGTTTTGTAGTGGGAATTTGCATGTGTTATATGTAAGCATGCACACCCCTGCCTCTTTAAACAGTTTGAACAAATCTTACATATTCTGTGTGATGTGGTGGCCACGTTAGAATTAGGTCAAGTGAGATCTAGGCTAAATTGTACAAATCCAGTTGTGAGACCAGCGTTAATGAGATCATATAAATATAAAAGTTAGCTGCTGTGAGCTTAAATTAACCTACTTTCGGAGTTCAGCAAAACCTGTTTTTATGTAGCACAACAATACAATTGTCACATAAACATCACTCTTTGAGTTCTAACAGTATTAAGGTTTTAATCAGGATATACTAATTTTAATCTAATTTTAATAAACAATTTTAACCTCGCTTTGCAATATTGGGATACATTTCTGGGCACAATATTCATTGAGTACACAATTTTTTAATATTTGGAATTGATTTAAAATGGTCTTCATCAGCCCTGGTTTACTATATAAATCAATGAATCATTCAGTCAATGAATCGCACGACAGCATTTATATCTAGTCATTTAAATGATGCCCTGATCTAGATGAATGTATACAATTGTGCATGCAATAAGACTAGATGAACACCAGTATAGTTACAGATATGGCCTGTAACAAAATTTTAAAGAGCGTAATTGTATACAAAACAATTCTCTAATAATGAACATATTGTCACTGAAGCTGGCTAATGTCTCAGGCAGCATGAGACAAGACAACAGGCTAAGAGGTAGCTGATTTCCTGAATGATACTCCCTGCCTTCAGTCAATGACAAGCAGTTTATATGAGACCAGAGGGAATGAACATACTCAGTCAGAGTTGATTAACACTGAACTCTACCCCGCCTCCCCTCTCTCTGTCCCCAGTGATTGACGTACTGACGCTGCACGATGCCAAGCATAGCATGGCAGCGGTGGAGAAGGTGGCAGGAGCCCTTGGCACGGTCAGTGACCTCTACGTCGCGTCCACTTTCCGTCTGCCGCCCAAGCTGGGTGGCGTGCTGCTCGGCCTCTACAACAAGCAGGATAACAGGAAGTACCTGGAGGTGGCCATCATGGGCAAGATCAATAAAGGTACCTTTGTGTATCGAACAGACCTGGGGAAAATATATAAAAGCCCCTCAGACACCAGTAAAACTTGTATAGATTGAGATTCCTGACTGTTTTAAAAGGGTCATAATTTCACCAATATTCAGAATAAAATTATTCTTAAAGATGATGCAATGTTTTGGTTAGTAACGTGTTCTTTTGTGAGAATTCGATTTTATGTGTATTTTACAGGTGTCTGAATAGGTGAAGTATTTAAAATATGTACATATTTGACCCAGTTCTTGCACAGAATAGACTCTTGTCCATTTATTTTTGTTCACAAAGTATGCACCAGTGGCTTCTTGTAGTGGAGGTGGTAGGAATTTAGAAGGTTTTTGAAAAGGGATTATTATGCTAAAGCTGGTTAAAATGTCTTTGCCATTCTAGCTGAATAAAACAGACCCGTTAGCAGGTAACTCCTTTGCTTTTGTTCCTGTCATGTCCGAGTGTTTAATTATAATTTATACAAAAAAAGAAAAAAGAGCTGAGAGAAATAATCAGTTTAAAACAAAGATATCTGTCTCCTCTATTTCAAGCTCATTCACTATCATTGGTATATGCATAATTATCTTCGTTGTCAACACCTCACATCTTATTAGCGCTACTTTTTTGCCCTTCAACTCCTTGTCTTGTCGCTCATGCATTTATTTTTTCCTTAGCTCCACCCCTTTCTCTTCTTTCACCTCCTCAATTCACTCATTCCTTGTCTCATGCTTCCGTTCATTTTTCTCCTTCTACTCCTCCTTCTCCCTCACCCCCTCAGTTCTTGTGCGTTACGTGCGGGAGGACGGCAAGCTTCACACCGTCAACCTCCAGAATGCCAACCTGGCTGACGGACGAACTCACTCGATCATCCTGCGGGTGGGCGGGCTCCGTCGGGCAAACCTTAACCTGGAGCTCTACATTGACTGCCGATTGGCCGACACCAGCAAGGGCCTCCCCGCATTGGTCCAGCTTCCTTCAGATGCAGGATTGGTGGACATCCGTAACGGCTATAAGGCCTACTCTAGGCTTCAGGTGACAACAAACTGAATATACCTCTAGTACCTCTACACACCATTACACCTATGAGGGATATTACCCCACTAATGCTTTCAATTACCTGAGGTGGGATTCATTGGTTTCTTTCAGATTTCTATGTATTCCATAAAAATGGCTAAATATTT